>CAXHUL010000074.1:0-525913 GCA_964019695.1 Loripinus fragilis
CCTACTCGGGTGTGAAAATTATCATTGTGCGCGCGCGCCCCGGACCGCAATTATGATATTTCCTGTTTTCCCATAGGGCCCAAGGCAAATGGGGATAGCGGTTGTACGCGCTTTCTAAGGCTCTGATCGCTTTTAGATTTTGCACGCGGATAGGGCCCACAGAGGCGCAGGTATTGCCATGCGCACCCGCCCGCAACAATGTTTCGATACCGAGTTATCGGGGTGTGGAAGTCCGCCGCCCCGAAGCTTTACGCGCTTCCGTCTCGCGAACTACCATTTTCATCATGCCCACACGGGCATCAGTTTGTAGTACGGGAGGCCGTCTACAAATGGTGAAAATTTCAAAGCGTTCCGTCGGGAAATTGAAAAGTTATGAGCATTAGAAGATCTTCCCATTAGGCCCCATTAGGCCACAGTAGCCGAACCGGCCTAAAACTTGCGCGGGTCACTTTCACGGACGGGCTCGAAACTGGTGCCAGAAGTTAGCCCCCGACCAGTGCTTCATTGTGAGGCATTGCGTAAAATTTTCCGTCCCCCGAGTGCCGAGCAATAGCCCCTGAAAGGGCTTTCGGCACAATTTTCACGCCCTTATTTGAGCCACTTGTAGCCGAAGGAATTTTGCGCAAATGACTGAGAGGTGCTCCTGGGCACTGCTCATCACTTTGCAATAGGTTCCGGGGCTTTTCGCGAAGGTCGCGTTTTCTCAAACTTTGAGGGCATTAGTGGGTGGGGTGTGAAAACCTCCGAATGCATGGTTCTCAGCTCCTGCTGTGGGCAGCAAGCCAATTTTTTTTCCAAAATGTTGACCTATAAAAGAGCCTACTCGGGTGTGAAAATTATCATTGTGCGCGCGCGCCCCGGACCGCAATTATGATATTTCCTGTTTTCCCATAGGGCCCAAGGCAAATGGGGATAGCGGTTGTACGCGCTTTCTAAGGCTCTGATCGCTTTTAGATTTTGCACGCGGATAGGGCCCACAGAGGCGCAGGTATTGCCATGCGCACCCGCCCGCAACAATGTTTCGATACCGAGTTATCGGGGTGTGGAAGTCCGCCGCCCCGAAGCTTTACGCGCTTCCGTCTCGCGAACTACCATTTTCATCATGCCCACACGGGCATCAGTTTGTAGTACGGGAGGCCGTCTACAAATGGTGAAAATTTCAAAGCGTTCCGTCGGGAAATTGAAAAGTTATGAGCATTAGAAGATCTTCCCATTAGGCCCCATTAGGCCACAGTAGCCGAACCGGCCTAAAACTTGCGCGGGTCACTTTCACGGACGGGCTCGAAACTGGTGCCAGAAGTTAGCCCCCGACCAGTGCTTCATTGTGAGGCATTGCGTAAAATTTTCCGTCCCCCGAGTGCCGAGCAATAGCCCCTGAAAGGGCTTTCGGCACAATTTTCACGCCCTTATTTGAGCTACTTGTAGCCGAAGGAATTTTGCGCAAATGACTGAGAGGTGCTCCTGGGCACTGCTCATCACTTTGCAATAGGTTCCGGGGCTTTTCGCGAAGGTCGCGTTTTCTCAAACTTTGAGGGCATTAGTGGGTGGGGTGTGAAAACCTCCGAATGCATGGTTCTCAGCTCCTGCTGTGGGCAGCAAGCCAATTTTTTTTCCAAAATGTTGACCTATAAAAGAGCCTACTCGGGTGTGAAAATTATCATTGTGCGCGCGCGCCCCGGACCGCAATTATGATATTTCCTGTTTTCCCATAGGGCCCAAGGCAAATGGGGATAGCGGTTGTACGCGCTTTCTAAGGCTCTGATCGCTTTTAGATTTTGCACGCGGATAGGGCCCACAGAGGCGCAGGTATTGCCATGCGCACCCGCCCGCAACAATGTTTCGATACCGAGTTATCGGGGTGTGGAAGTCCGCCGCCCCGAAGCTTTACGCGCTTCCGTCTCGCGAACTACCATTTTCATCATGCCATTCGGGCATCAGTTTGTAGTACGGGAGGCCGTCTACAAATGGTGAAAATTTCAAAGCGTTCCGTCGGGAAATTGAAAAGTTATGAGCATTAGAAGATCTTCCCATTAGGCCCCATTAGGCCACAGTAGCCGAACCGGCCTAAAACTTGCGCGGGTCACTTTCACGGACGGGCTCGAAACTGGTGCCAGAAGTTAGCCCCCGACCAGTGCTTCATTGTGAGGCATTGCGTAAAATTTTCCGTCCCCCGAGTGCCGAGCAATAGCCCCTGAAAGGGCTTTCGGCACAATTTTCACGCCCTTATTTGAGCCACTTGTAGCCGAAGGAATTTTGCACAAATGACTGAGAGGTGCTCCTGGGCACTGCTCATCACTTTGCAATAGGTTCCGGGGCTTTTCGCGAAGGTCGCGTTTTCTCAAACTTTGAGGGCATTAGTGGGTGGGGTGTGAAAACCTCCGAATGCATGGTTCTCAGCTCCTGCTGTGGGCAGCAAGCCAATTTTTTTTCCAAAATGTTGACCTATAAAAGAGCCTACTCGGGTGTGAAAATTATCATTGTGCGCGCGCGCCCCGGACCGCAATTATGATATTTCCTGTTTTCCCATAGGGCCCAAGGCAAATGGGGATAGCGGTTGTACGCGCTTTCTAAGGCTCTGATCGCTTTTAGATTTTGCACGCGGATAGGGCCCACAGAGGCGCAGGTATTGCCATGCGCACCCGCCCGCAACAATGTTTCGATACCGAGTTATCGGGGTGTGGAAGTCCGCCGCCCCGAAGCTTTACGCGCTTCCGTCTCGCGAACTACCATTTTCATCATGCCCACACGGGCATCAGTTTGTAGTACGGGAGGCCGTCTACAAATGGTGAAAATTTCAAAGCGTTCCGTCGGGAAATTGAAAAGTTATGAGCATTAGAAGATCTTCCCATTAGGCCCCATTAGGCCACAGTAGCCGAACCGGCCTAAAACTTGCGCGGGTCACTTTCACGGACGGGCTCGAAACTGGTGCCAGAAGTTAGCCCCCGACCAGTGCTTCATTGTGAGGCATTGCGTAAAATTTTCCGTCCCCCGAGTGCCGAGCAATAGCCCCTGAAAGGGCTTTCGGCACAATTTTCACGCCCTTATTTGAGCCACTTGTAGCCGAAGGAATTTTGCGCAAATGACTGAGAGGTGCTCCTGGGCACTGCTCATCACTTTGCAATAGGTTCCGGGGCTTTTCGCGAAGGTCGCGTTTTCTCAAACTTTGAGGGCATTAGTGGGTGGGGTGTGAAAACCTCCGAATGCATGGTTCTCAGCTCCTGCTGTGGGCAGCAAGCCAATTTTTTTTCCAAAATGTTGACCTATAAAAGAGCCTACTCGGGTGTGAAAATTATCATTGTGCGCGCGCGCCCCGGACCGCAATTATGATATTTCCTGTTTTCCCATAGGGCCCAAGGCAAATGGGGATAGCGGTTGTACGCGCTTTCTAAGGCTCTGATCGCTTTTAGATTTTGCACGCGGATAGGGCCCACAGAGGCGCAGGTATTGCCATGCGCACCCGCCCGCAACAATGTTTCGATACCGAGTTATCGGGGTGTGGAAGTCCGCCGCCCCGAAGCTTTACGCGCTTCCGTCTCGCGAACTACCATTTTCATCATGCCCACACGGGCATCAGTTTGTAGTACGGGAGGCCGTCTACAAATGGTGAAAATTTCAAAGCGTTCCGTCGGGAAATTGAAAAGTTATGAGCATTAGAAGATCTTCCCATTAGGCCCCATTAGGCCACAGTAGCCGAACCGGCCTAAAACTTGCGCGGGTCACTTTCACGGACGGGCTCGAAACTGGTGCGAGAAGTTAGCCCCCGACCAGTGCTTCATTGTGAGGCATTGCGTAAAATTTTCCGTCCCCCGAGTGCCGAGCAATAGCCCCTGAAAGGGCTTTCGGCACAATTTTCACGCCCTTATTTGAGCCACTTGTAGCCGAAGGAATTTTGCGCAAATGACTGAGAGGTGCTCCTGGGCACTGCTCATCACTTTGCAATAGGTTCCGGGGCTTTTCGCGAAGGTCGCGTTTTCTCAAACTTTGAGCGCATTAGTGGGTGGGGTGTGAAAACCTCCGAATGCATGGTTCTCAGCTCCTGCTGTGGGCAGCAAGCCAATTTTTTTTCCAAAATGTTGACCTATAAAAGAGCCTACTCGGGTGTGAAAATTATCATTGTGCGCGCGCGCCCCGGACCGCAATTATGATATTTCCTGTTTTCCCATAGGGCCCAAGGCAAATGGGGATAGCGGTTGTACGCGCTTTCTAAGGCTCTGATCGCTTTTAGATTTTGCACGCGGATAGGGCCCACAGAGGCGCAGGTATTGCCATGCGCACCCGCCCGCAACAATGTTTCGATACCGAGTTATCGGGGTGTGGAAGTCCGCCGCCCCGAAGCTTTACGCGCTTCCGTCTCGCGAACTACCATTTTCATCATGCCCACACGGGCATCAGTTTGTAGTACGGGAGGCCGTCTACAAATGGTGAAAATTTCAAAGCGTTCCGTCGGGAAATTGAAAAGTTATGAGCATTAGAAGATCTTCCCATTAGGCCCCATTAGGCCACAGTAGCCGAACCGGCCTAAAACTTGCGCGGGTCACTTTCACGGACGGGCTCGAAACTGGTGCCAGAAGTTAGCCCCCGACCAGTGCTTCATTGTGAGGCATTGCGTAAAATTTTCCGTCCCCCGAGTGCCGAGCAATAGCCCCTGAAAGGGCTTTCGGCACAATTTTCACGCCCTTATTTGAGCCACTTGTAGCCGAAGGAATTTTGCGCAAATGACTGAGAGGTGCTCCTGGGCACTGCTCATCACTTTGCAATAGGTTCCGGGGCTTTTCGCGAAGGTCGCGTTTTCTCAAACTTTGAGGGCATTAGTGGGTGGGGTGTGAAAACCTCCGAATGCATGGTTCTCAGCTCCTGCTGTGGGCAGCAAGCCAATTTTTTTTCCAAAATGTTGACCTATAAAAGAGCCTACTCGGGTGTGAAAATTATCATTGTGCGCGCGCGCCCCGGACCGCAATTATGATATTTCCTGTTTTCCCATAGGGCCCAAGGCAAATGGGGATAGCGGTTGTACGCGCTTTCTAAGGCTCTGATCGCTTTTAGATTTTGCACGCGGATAGGGCCCACAGAGGCGCAGGTATTGCCATGCGCACCCGCCCGCAACAATGTTTCGATACCGAGTTATCGGGGTGTGGAAGTCCGCCGCCCCGAAGCTTTACGCGCTTCCGTCTCGCGAACTACCATTTTCATCATGCCCACACGGGCATCAGTTTGTAGTACGGGAGGCCGTCTACAAATGGTGAAAATTTCAAAGCGTTCCGTCGGGAAATTGAAAAGTTATGAGCATTAGAAGATCTTCCCATTAGGCCTCATTAGGCCACAGTAGCCGAACCGGCCTAAAACTTGCGCGGGTCACTTTCACGGACGGGCTCGAAACTGGTGCCAGAAGTTAGCCCCCGACCAGTGCTTCATTGTGAGGCATTGCGTAAAATTTTCCGTCCCCCGAGTGCCGAGCAATAGCCCCTGAAAGGGCTTTCGGCACAATTTTCACGCCCTTATTTGAGCCACTTGTAGCCGAAGGAATTTTGCGCAAATGACTGAGAGGTGCTCCTGGGCACTGCTCATCACTTTGCAATAGGTTCCGGGGCTTTTCGCGAAGGTCGCGTTTTCTCAAACTTTGAGGGCATTAGTGGGTGGGGTGTGAAAACCTCCGAATGCATGGTTCTCAGCTCCTGCTGTGGGCAGCAAGCCAATTTTTTTTCCAAAATGTTGACCTATAAAAGAGCCTACTCGGGTGTGAAAATTATCATTGTGCGCGCGCGCCCCGGACCGCAATTATGATATTTCCTGTTTTCCCATAGGGCCCAAGGCAAATGGGGATAGCGGTTGTACGCGCTTTCTAAGGCTCTGATCGCTTTTAGATTTTGCACGCGGATAGGGCCCACAGAGGCGCAGGTATTGCCATGCGCACCCGCCCGCAACAATGTTTCGATACCGAGTTATCGGGGTGTGGAAGTCCGCCGCCCCGAAGCTTTACGCGCTTCCGTCTCGCGAACTACCATTTTCATCATGCCCACACGGGCATCAGTTTGTAGTACGGGAGGCCGTCTACAAATGGTGAAAATTTCAAAGCGTTCCGTCGGGAAATTGAAAAGTTATGAGCATTAGAAGATCTTCCCATTAGGCCCCATTAGGCCACAGTAGCCGAACCGGCCTAAAACTTGCGCGGGTCACTTTCACGGACGGGCTGGAAACTGGTGCCAGAAGTTAGCCCCCGACCAGTGCTTCATTGTGAGGCATTGCGTAAAATTTTCCGTCCCCCGAGTGCCGAGCAATAGCCCCTGAAAGGGCTTTCGGCACAATTTTCACGCCCTTATTTGAGCCACTTGTAGCCGAAGGAATTTTGCGCAAATGACTGAGAGGTGCTCCTGGGCACTGCTCATCACTTTGCAATAGGTTCCGGGGCTTTTCGCGAAGGTCGCGTTTTCTCAAACTTTGAGGGCATTAGTGGGTGGGGTGTGAAAACCTCCGAATGCATGGTTCTCAGCTCCTGCTGTGGGCAGCAAGCCAATTTTTTTTCCAAAATGTTGACCTATAAAAGAGCCTACTCGGGTGTGAAAATTATCATTGTGCGCGCGCGCCCCGGACCGCAATTATGATATTTCCTGTTTTCCCATAGGGCCCAAGGCAAATGGGGATAGCGGTTGTACGCGCTTTCTAAGGCTCTGATCGCTTTTAGATTTTGCACGCGGATAGGGCCCACAGAGGCGCAGGTATTGCCATGCGCACCCGCCCGCAACAATGTTTCGATACCGAGTTATCGGGGTGTGGAAGTCCGCCGCCCCGAAGCTTTACGCGCTTCCGTCTCGCGAACTACCATTTTCATCATGCCCACACGGGCATCAGTTTGTAGTACGGGAGGCCGTCTACAAATGGTGAAAATTTCAAAGCGTTCCGTCGGGAAATTGAAAAGTTATGAGCATTAGAAGATCTTCCCATTAGGCCCCATTAGGCCACAGTAGCCGAACAGGCCTAAAACTTGCGCGGGTCACTTTCACGGACGGGCTCGAAACTGGTGCCAGAAGTTAGCCCCCGACCAGTGCTTCATTGTGAGGCATTGCGTAAAATTTTCCGTCCCCCGAGTGCCGAGCAATAGCCCCTGAAAGGGCTTTCGGCACAATTTTCACGCCCTTATTTGAGCCACTTGTAGCCGAAGGAATTTTGCGCAAATGACTGAGAGGTGCTCCTGGGCACTGCTCATCACTTTGCAATAGGTTCCGGGGCTTTTCGCGAAGGTCGCGTTTTCTCAAACTTTGAGGGCATTAGTGGGTGGGGTGTGAAAACCTCCGAATGCATGGTTCTCAGCTCCTGCTGTGGGCAGCAAGCCAATTTTTTTTCCAAAATGTTGACCTATAAAAGAGCCTACTCGGGTGTGAAAATTATCATTGTGCGCGCGCGCCCCGGACCGCAATTATGATATTTCCTGTTTTCCCATAGGGCCCAAGGCAAATGGGGATAGCGGTTGTACGCGCTTTCTAAGGCTCTGATCGCTTTTAGATTTTGCACGCGGATAGGGCCCACAGAGGCGCAGGTATTGCCATGCGCACCCGCCCGCAACAATGTTTCGATACCGAGTTATCGGGGTGTGGAAGTCCGCCGCCCCGAAGCTTTACGCGCTTCCGTCTCGCGAACTACCATTTTCATCATGCCCACACGGGCATCAGTTTGTAGTACGGGAGGCCGTCTACAAATGGTGAAAATTTCAAAGCGTTCCGTCGGGAAATTGAAAAGTTATGAGCATTAGAAGATCTTCCCATTAGGCCCCATTAGGCCACAGTAGCCGAACCGGCCTAAAACTTGCGCGGGTCACTTTCACGGACGGGCTCGAAACTGGTGCCAGAAGTTAGCCCCCGACCAGTGCTTCATTGTGAGGCATTGCGTAAAATTTTCCGTCCCCCGAGTGCCGAGCAATAGCCCCTGAAAGGGCTTTCGGCACAATTTTCACGCCCTTATTTGAGCCACTTGTAGCCGAAGGAATTTTGCGCAAATGACTGAGAGGTGCTCCTGGGCACTGCTCATCACTTTGCAATAGGTTCCGGGGCTTTTCGCGAAGGTCGCGTTTTCTCAAACTTTGAGGGCATTAGTGGGTGGGGTGTGAAAACCTCCGAATGCATGGTTCTCAGCTCCTGCTGTGGGCAGCAAGCCAATTTTTTTTCCAAAATGTTGACCTATAAAAGAGCCTACTCGGGTGTGAAAATTATCATTGTGCGCGCGCGCCCCGGACCGCAATTATGATATTTCCTGTTTTCCCATAGGGCCCAAGGCAAATGGGGATAGCGGTTGTACGCGCTTTCTAAGGCTCTGATCGCTTTTAGATTTTGCACGCGGATAGGGCCCACAGAGGCGCAGGTATTGCCATGCGCACCCGCCCGCAACAATGTTTCGATACCGAGTTATCGGGGTGTGGAAGTCCGCCGCCCCGAAGCTTTACGCGCTTCCGTCTCGCGAACTACCATTTTCATCATGCCCACACGGGCATCAGTTTGTAGTACGGGAGGCCGTCTACAAATGGTGAAAATTTCAAAGCGTTCCGTCGGGAAATTGAAAAGTTATGAGCATTAGAAGATCTTCCCATTAGGCCCCATTAGGCCACAGTAGCCGAACCGGCCTAAAACTTGCGCGGGTCACTTTCACGGACGGGCTCGAAACTGGTGCCAGAAGTTAGCCCCCGACCAGTGCTTCATTGTGAGGCATTGCGTAAAATTTTCCGTCCCCCGAGTGCCGAGCAATAGCCCCTGAAAGGGCTTTCGGCACAATTTTCACGCCCTTATTTGAGCCACTTGTAGCCGAAGGAATTTTGCGCAAATGACTGAGAGGTGCTCCTGGGCACTGCTCATCACTTTGCAATAGGTTCCGGGGCTTTTCGCGAAGGTCGCGTTTTCTCAAACTTTGAGGGCATTAGTGGGTGGGGTGTGAAAACCTCCGAATGCATGGTTCTCAGCTCCTGCTGTGGGCAGCAAGCCAATTTTTTTTCCAAAATGTTGACCTATAAAAGAGCCTACTCGGGTGTGAAAATTATCATTGTGCGCGCGCGCCCCGGACCGCAATTATGATATTTCCTGTTTTCCCATAGGGCCCAAGGCAAATGGGGATAGCGGTTGTACGCGCTTTCTAAGGCTCTGATCGCTTTTAGATTTTGCACGCGGATAGGGCCCACAGAGGCGCAGGTATTGCCATGCGCACCCGCCCGCAACAATGTTTCGATACCGAGTTATCGGGGTGTGGAAGTCCGCCGCCCCGAAGCTTTACGCGCTTCCGTCTCGCGAACTACCATTTTCATCATGCCCACACGGGCATCAGTTTGTAGTACGGGAGGCCGTCTACAAATGGTGAAAATTTCAAAGCGTTCCGTCGGGAAATTGAAAAGTTATGAGCATTAGAAGATCTTCCCATTAGGCCCCATTAGGCCACAGTAGCCGAACCGGCCTAAAACTTGCGCGGGTCACTTTCACGGACGGGCTCGAAACTGGTGCCAGAAGTTAGCCCCCGACCAGTGCTTCATTGTGAGGCATTGCGTAAAATTTTCCGTCCCCCGAGTGCCGAGCAATAGCCCCTGAAAGGGCTTTCGGCACAATTTTCACGCCCTTATTTGAGCCACTTGTAGCCGAAGGAATTTTGCGCAAATGACTGAGAGGTGCTCCTGGGCACTGCTCATCACTTTGCAATAGGTTCCGGGGCTTTTCGCGAAGGTCGCGTTTTCTCAAACTTTGAGGGCATTAGTGGGTGGGGTGTGAAAACCTCCGAATGCATGGTTCTCAGCTCCTGCTGTGGGCAGCAAGCCAATTTTTTTTCCAAAATGTTGACCTATAAAAGAGCCTACTCGGGTGTGAAAATTATCATTGTGCGCGCGCGCCCCGGACCGCAATTATGATATTTCCTGTTTTCCCATAGGGCCCAAGGCAAATGGGGATAGCGGTTGTACGCGCTTTCTAAGGCTCTGATCGCTTTTAGATTTTGCACGCGGATAGGGCCCACAGAGGCGCAGGTATTGCCATGCGCACCCGCCCGCAACAATGTTTCGATACCGAGTTATCGGGGTGTGGAAGTCCGCCGCCCCGAAGCTTTACGCGCTTCCGTCTCGCGAACTACCATTTTCATCATGCCCACACGGGCATCAGTTTGTAGTACGGGAGGCCGTCTACAAATGGTGAAAATTTCAAAGCGTTCCGTCGGGAAATTGAAAAGTTATGAGCATTAGAAGATCTTCCCATTAGGCCCCATTAGGCCACAGTAGCCGAACCGGCCTAAAACTTGCGCGGGTCACTTTCACGGACGGGCTCGAAACTGGTGCCAGAAGTTAGCCCCCGACCAGTGCTTCATTGTGAGGCATTGCGTAAAATTTTCCGTCCCCCGAGTGCCGAGCAATAGCCCCTGAAAGGGCTTTCGGCACAATTTTCACGCCCTTATTTGAGCCACTTGTAGCCGAAGGAATTTTGCGCAAATGACTGAGAGGTGCTCCTGGGCACTGCTCATCACTTTGCAATAGGTTCCGGGGCTTTTCGCGAAGGTCGCGTTTTCTCAAACTTTGAGGGCATTAGTGGGTGGGGTGTGAAAACCTCCGAATGCATGGTTCTCAGCTCCTGCTGTGGGCAGCAAGCCAATTTTTTTTCCAAAATGTTGACCTATAAAAGAGCCTACTCGGGTGTGAAAATTATCATTGTGCGCGCGCGCCCCGGACCGCAATTATGATATTTCCTGTTTTCCCATAGGGCCCAAGGCAAATGGGGATAGCGGTTGTACGCGCTTTCTAAGGCTCTGATCGCTTTTAGATTTTGCACGCGGATAGGGCCCACAGAGGCGCAGGTATTGCCATGCGCACCCGCCCGCAACAATGTTTCGATACCGAGTTATCGGGGTGTGGAAGTCCGCCGCCCCGAAGCTTTACGCGCTTCCGTCTCGCGAACTACCATTTTCATCATGCCCACACGGGCATCAGTTTGTAGTACGGGAGGCCGTCTACAAATGGTGAAAATTTCAAAGCGTTCCGTCGGGAAATTGAAAAGTTATGAGCATTAGAAGATCTTCCCATTAGGCCCCATTAGGCCACAGTAGCCGAACCGGCCTAAAACTTGCGCGGGTCACTTTCACGGACGGGCTCGAAACTGGTGCCAGAAGTTAGCCCCCGACCAGTGCTTCATTGTGAGGCATTGCGTAAAATTTTCCGTCCCCCGAGTGCCGAGCAATAGCCCCTGAAAGGGCTTTCGGCACAATTTTCACGCCCTTATTTGAGCCACTTGTAGCCGAAGGAATTTTGCGCAAATGACTGAGAGGTGCTCCTGGGCACTGCTCATCACTTTGCAATAGGTTCCGGGGCTTTTCGCGAAGGTCGCGTTTTCTCAAACTTTGAGGGCATTAGTGGGTGGGGTGTGAAAACCTCCGAATGCATGGTTCTCAGCTCCTGCTGTGGGCAGCAAGCCAATTTTTTTTCCAAAATGTTGACCTATAAAAGAGCCTACTCGGGTGTGAAAATTATCATTGTGCGCGCGCGCCCCGGACCGCAATTATGATATTTCCTGTTTTCCCATAGGGCCCAAGGCAAATGGGGATAGCGGTTGTACGCGCTTTCTAAGGCTCTGATCGCTTTTAGATTTTGCACGCGGATAGGGCCCACAGAGGCGCAGGTATTGCCATGCGCACCCGCCCGCAACAATGTTTCGATACCGAGTTATCGGGGTGTGGAAGTCCGCCGCCCCGAAGCTTTACGCGCTTCCGTCTCGCGAACTACCATTTTCATCATGCCCACACGGGCATCAGTTTGTAGTACGGGAGGCCGTCTACAAATGGTGAAAATTTCAAAGCGTTCCGTCGGGAAATTGAAAAGTTATGAGCATTAGAAGATCTTCCCATTAGGCCCCATTAGGCCACAGTAGCCGAACCGGCCTAAAACTTGCGCGGGTCACTTTCACGGACGGGCTCGAAACTGGTGCCAGAAGTTAGCCCCCGACCAGTGCTTCATTGTGAGGCATTGCGTAAAATTTTCCGTCCCCCGAGTGCCGAGCAATAGCCCCTGAAAGGGCTTTCGGCACAATTTTCACGCCCTTATTTGAGCCACTTGTAGCCGAAGGAATTTTGCGCAAATGACTGAGAGGTGCTCCTGGGCACTGCTCATCACTTTGCAATAGGTTCCGGGGCTTTTCGCGAAGGTCGCGTTTTCTCAAACTTTGAGGGCATTAGTGGGTGGGGTGTGAAAACCTCCGAATGCATGGTTCTCAGCTCCTGCTGTGGGCAGCAAGCCAATTTTTTTTCCAAAATGTTGACCTATAAAAGAGCCTACTCGGGTGTGAAAATTATCATTGTGCGCGCGCGCCCCGGACCGCAATTATGATATTTCCTGTTTTCCCATAGGGCCCAAGGCAAATGGGGATAGCGGTTGTACGCGCTTTCTAAGGCTCTGATCGCTTTTAGATTTTGCACGCGGATAGGGCCCACAGAGGCGCAGGTATTGCCATGCGCACCCGCCCGCAACAATGTTTCGATACCGAGTTATCGGGGTGTGGAAGTCCGCCGCCCCGAAGCTTTACGCGCTTCCGTCTCGCGAACTACCATTTTCATCATGCCCACACGGGCATCAGTTTGTAGTACGGGAGGCCGTCTACAAATGGTGAAAATTTCAAAGCGTTCCGTCGGGAAATTGAAAAGTTATGAGCATTAGAAGATCTTCCCATTAGGCCCCATTAGGCCACAGTAGCCGAACCGGCCTAAAACTTGCGCGGGTCACTTTCACGGACGGGCTCGAAACTGGTGCCAGAAGTTAGCCCCCGACCAGTGCTTCATTGTGAGGCATTGCGTAAAATTTTCCGTCCCCCGAGTGCCGAGCAATAGCCCCTGAAAGGGCTTTCGGCACAATTTTCACGCCCTTATTTGAGCCACTTGTAGCCGAAGGAATTTTGCGCAAATGACTGAGAGGTGCTCCTGGGCACTGCTCATCACTTTGCAATAGGTTCCGGGGCTTTTCGCGAAGGTCGCGTTTTCTCAAACTTTGAGGGCATTAGTGGGTGGGGTGTGAAAACCTCCGAATGCATGGTTCTCAGCTCCTGCTGTGGGCAGCAAGCCAATTTTTTTTCCAAAATGTTGACCTATAAAAGAGCCTACTCGGGTGTGAAAATTATCATTGTGCGCGCGCGCCCCGGACCGCAATTATGATATTTCCTGTTTTCCCATAGGGCCCAAGGCAAATGGGGATAGCGGTTGTACGCGCTTTCTAAGGCTCTGATCGCTTTTAGATTTTGCACGCGGATAGGGCCCACAGAGGCGCAGGTATTGCCATGCGCACCCGCCCGCAACAATGTTTCGATACCGAGTTATCGGGGTGTGGAAGTCCGCCGCCCCGAAGCTTTACGCGCTTCCGTCTCGCGAACTACCATTTTCATCATGCCCACACGGGCATCAGTTTGTAGTACGGGAGGCCGTCTACAAATGGTGAAAATTTCAAAGCGTTCCGTCGGGAAATTGAAAAGTTATGAGCATTAGAAGATCTTCCCATTAGGCCCCATTAGGCCACAGTAGCCGAACCGGCCTAAAACTTGCGCGGGTCACTTTCACGGACGGGCTCGAAACTGGTGCCAGAAGTTAGCCCCCGACCAGTGCTTCATTGTGAGGCATTGCGTAAAATTTTCCGTCCCCCGAGTGCCGAGCAATAGCCCCTGAAAGGGCTTTCGGCACAATTTTCACGCCCTTATTTGAGCCACTTGTAGCCGAAGGAATTTTGCGCAAATGACTGAGAGGTGCTCCTGGGCACTGCTCATCACTTTGCAATAGGTTCCGGGGCTTTTCGCGAAGGTCGCGTTTTCTCAAACTTTGAGGGCATTAGTGGGTGGGGTGTGAAAACCTCCGAATGCATGGTTCTCAGCTCCTGCTGTGGGCAGCAAGCCAATTTTTTTTCCAAAATGTTGACCTATAAAAGAGCCTACTCGGGTGTGAAAATTATCATTGTGCGCGCGCGCCCCGGACCGCAATTATGATATTTCCTGTTTTCCCATAGGGCCCAAGGCAAATGGGGATAGCGGTTGTACGCGCTTTCTAAGGCTCTGATCGCTTTTAGATTTTGCACGCGGATAGGGCCCACAGAGGCGCAGGTATTGCCATGCGCACCCGCCCGCAACAATGTTTCGATACCGAGTTATCGGGGTGTGGAAGTCCGCCGCCCCGAAGCTTTACGCGCTTCCGTCTCGCGAACTACCATTTTCATCATGCCCACACGGGCATCAGTTTGTAGTACGGGAGGCCGTCTACAAATGGTGAAAATTTCAAAGCGTTCCGTCGGGAAATTGAAAAGTTATGAGCATTAGAAGATCTTCCCATTAGGCCCCATTAGGCCACAGTAGCCGAACCGGCCTAAAACTTGCGCGGGTCACTTTCACGGACGGGCTCGAAACTGGTGCCAGAAGTTAGCCCCCGACCAGTGCTTCATTGTGAGGCATTGCGTAAAATTTTCCGTCCCCCGAGTGCCGAGCAATAGCCCCTGAAAGGGCTTTCGGCACAATTTTCACGCCCTTATTTGAGCCACTTGTAGCCGAAGGAATTTTGCGCAAATGACTGAGAGGTGCTCCTGGGCACTGCTCATCACTTTGCAATAGGTTCCGGGGCTTTTCGCGAAGGTCGCGTTTTCTCAAACTTTGAGGGCATTAGTGGGTGGGGTGTGAAAACCTCCGAATGCATGGTTCTCAGCTCCTGCTGTGGGCAGCAAGCCAATTTTTTTTCCAAAATGTTGACCTATAAAAGAGCCTACTCGGGTGTGAAAATTATCATTGTGCGCGCGCGCCCCGGACCGCAATTATGATATTTCCTGTTTTCCCATAGGGCCCAAGGCAAATGGGGATAGCGGTTGTACGCGCTTTCTAAGGCTCTGATCGCTTTTAGATTTTGCACGCGGATAGGGCCCACAGAGGCGCAGGTATTGCCATGCGCACCCGCCCGCAACAATGTTTCGATACCGAGTTATCGGGGTGTGGAAGTCCGCCGCCCCGAAGCTTTACGCGCTTCCGTCTCGCGAACTACCATTTTCATCATGCCCACACGGGCATCAGTTTGTAGTACGGGAGGCCGTCTACAAATGGTGAAAATTTCAAAGCGTTCCGTCGGGAAATTGAAAAGTTATGAGCATTAGAAGATCTTCCCATTAGGCCCCATTAGGCCACAGTAGCCGAACCGGCCTAAAACTTGCGCGGGTCACTTTCACGGACGGGCTCGAAACTGGTGCCAGAAGTTAGCCCCCGACCAGTGCTTCATTGTGAGGCATTGCGTAAAATTTTCCGTCCCCCGAGTGCCGAGCAATAGCCCCTGAAAGGGCTTTCGGCACAATTTTCACGCCCTTATTTGAGCCACTTGTAGCCGAAGGAATTTTGCGCAAATGACTGAGAGGTGCTCCTGGGCACTGCTCATCACTTTGCAATAGGTTCCGGGGCTTTTCGCGAAGGTCGCGTTTTCTCAAACTTTGAGGGCATTAGTGGGTGGGGTGTGAAAACCTCCGAATGCATGGTTCTCAGCTCCTGCTGTGGGCAGCAAGCCAATTTTTTTTCCAAAATGTTGACCTATAAAAGAGCCTACTCGGGTGTGAAAATTATCATTGTGCGCGCGCGCCCCGGACCGCAATTATGATATTTCCTGTTTTCCCATAGGGCCCAAGGCAAATGGGGATAGCGGTTGTACGCGCTTTCTAAGGCTCTGATCGCTTTTAGATTTTGCACGCGGATAGGGCCCACAGAGGCGCAGGTATTGCCATGCGCACCCGCCCGCAACAATGTTTCGATACCGAGTTATCGGGGTGTGGAAGTCCGCCGCCCCGAAGCTTTACGCGCTTCCGTCTCGCGAACTACCATTTTCATCATGCCCACACGGGCATCAGTTTGTAGTACGGGAGGCCGTCTACAAATGGTGAAAATTTCAAAGCGTTCCGTCGGGAAATTGAAAAGTTATGAGCATTAGAAGATCTTCCCATTAGGCCCCATTAGGCCACAGTAGCCGAACCGGCCTAAAACTTGCGCGGGTCACTTTCACGGACGGGCTCGAAACTGGTGCCAGAAGTTAGCCCCCGACCAGTGCTTCATTGTGAGGCATTGCGTAAAATTTTCCGTCCCCCGAGTGCCGAGCAATAGCCCCTGAAAGGGCTTTCGGCACAATTTTCACGCCCTTATTTGAGCCACTTGTAGCCGAAGGAATTTTGCGCAAATGACTGAGAGGTGCTCCTGGGCACTGCTCATCACTTTGCAATAGGTTCCGGGGCTTTTCGCGAAGGTCGCGTTTTCTCAAACTTTGAGGGCATTAGTGGGTGGGGTGTGAAAACCTCCGAATGCATGGTTCTCAGCTCCTGCTGTGGGCAGCAAGCCAATTTTTTTTCCAAAATGTTGACCTATAAAAGAGCCTACTCGGGTGTGAAAATTATCATTGTGCGCGCGCGCCCCGGACCGCAATTATGATATTTCCTGTTTTCCCATAGGGCCCAAGGCAAATGGGGATAGCGGTTGTACGCGCTTTCTAAGGCTCTGATCGCTTTTAGATTTTGCACGCGGATAGGGCCCACAGAGGCGCAGGTATTGCCATGCGCACCCGCCCGCAACAATGTTTCGATACCGAGTTATCGGGGTGTGGAAGTCCGCCGCCCCGAAGCTTTACGCGCTTCCGTCTCGCGAACTACCATTTTCATCATGCCCACACGGGCATCAGTTTGTAGTACGGGAGGCCGTCTACAAATGGTGAAAATTTCAAAGCGTTCCGTCGGGAAATTGAAAAGTTATGAGCATTAGAAGATCTTCCCATTAGGCCCCATTAGGCCACAGTAGCCGAACCGGCCTAAAACTTGCGCGGGTCACTTTCACGGACGGGCTCGAAACTGGTGCCAGAAGTTAGCCCCCGACCAGTGCTTCATTGTGAGGCATTGCGTAAAATTTTCCGTCCCCCGAGTGCCGAGCAATAGCCCCTGAAAGGGCTTTCGGCACAATTTTCACGCCCTTATTTGAGCCACTTGTAGCCGAAGGAATTTTGCGCAAATGACTGAGAGGTGCTCCTGGGCACTGCTCATCACTTTGCAATAGGTTCCGGGGCTTTTCGCGAAGGTCGCGTTTTCTCAAACTTTGAGGGCATTAGTGGGTGGGGTGTGAAAACCTCCGAATGCATGGTTCTCAGCTCCTGCTGTGGGCAGCAAGCCAATTTTTTTTCCAAAATGTTGACCTATAAAAGAGCCTACTCGGGTGTGAAAATTATCATTGTGCGCGCGCGCCCCGGACCGCAATTATGATATTTCCTGTTTTCCCATAGGGCCCAAGGCAAATGGGGATAGCGGTTGTACGCGCTTTCTAAGGCTCTGATCGCTTTTAGATTTTGCACGCGGATAGGGCCCACAGAGGCGCAGGTATTGCCATGCGCACCCGCCCGCAACAATGTTTCGATACCGAGTTATCGGGGTGTGGAAGTCCGCCGCCCCGAAGCTTTACGCGCTTCCGTCTCGCGAACTACCATTTTCATCATGCCCACACGGGCATCAGTTTGTAGTACGGGAGGCCGTCTACAAATGGTGAAAATTTCAAAGCGTTCCGTCGGGAAATTGAAAAGTTATGAGCATTAGAAGATCTTCCCATTAGGCCCCATTAGGCCACAGTAGCCGAACCGGCCTAAAACTTGCGCGGGTCACTTTCACGGACGGGCTCGAAACTGGTGCCAGAAGTTAGCCCCCGACCAGTGCTTCATTGTGAGGCATTGCGTAAAATTTTCCGTCCCCCGAGTGCCGAGCAATAGCCCCTGAAAGGGCTTTCGGCACAATTTTCACGCCCTTATTTGAGCCACTTGTAGCCGAAGGAATTTTGCGCAAATGACTGAGAGGTGCTCCTGGGCACTGCTCATCACTTTGCAATAGGTTCCGGGGCTTTTCGCGAAGGTCGCGTTTTCTCAAACTTTGAGGGCATTAGTGGGTGGGGTGTGAAAACCTCCGAATGCATGGTTCTCAGCTCCTGCTGTGGGCAGCAAGCCAATTTTTTTTCCAAAATGTTGACCTATAAAAGAGCCTACTCGGGTGTGAAAATTATCATTGTGCGCGCGCGCCCCGGACCGCAATTATGATATTTCCTGTTTTCCCATAGGGCCCAAGGCAAATGGGGATAGCGGTTGTACGCGCTTTCTAAGGCTCTGATCGCTTTTAGATTTTGCACGCGGATAGGGCCCACAGAGGCGCAGGTATTGCCATGCGCACCCGCCCGCAACAATGTTTCGATACCGAGTTATCGGGGTGTGGAAGTCCGCCGCCCCGAAGCTTTACGCGCTTCCGTCTCGCGAACTACCATTTTCATCATGCCCACACGGGCATCAGTTTGTAGTACGGGAGGCCGTCTACAAATGGTGAAAATTTCAAAGCGTTCCGTCGGGAAATTGAAAAGTTATGAGCATTAGAAGATCTTCCCATTAGGCCCCATTAGGCCACAGTAGCCGAACCGGCCTAAAACTTGCGCGGGTCACTTTCACGGACGGGCTCGAAACTGGTGCCAGAAGTTAGCCCCCGACCAGTGCTTCATTGTGAGGCATTGCGTAAAATTTTCCGTCCCCCGAGTGCCGAGCAATAGCCCCTGAAAGGGCTTTCGGCACAATTTTCACGCCCTTATTTGAGCCACTTGTAGCCGAAGGAATTTTGCGCAAATGACTGAGAGGTGCTCCTGGGCACTGCTCATCACTTTGCAATAGGTTCCGGGGCTTTTCGCGAAGGTCGCGTTTTCTCAAACTTTGAGGGCATTAGTGGGTGGGGTGTGAAAACCTCCGAATGCATGGTTCTCAGCTCCTGCTGTGGGCAGCAAGCCAATTTTTTTTCCAAAATGTTGACCTATAAAAGAGCCTACTCGGGTGTGAAAATTATCATTGTGCGCGCGCGCCCCGGACCGCAATTATGATATTTCCTGTTTTCCCATAGGGCCCAAGGCAAATGGGGATAGCGGTTGTACGCGCTTTCTAAGGCTCTGATCGCTTTTAGATTTTGCACGCGGATAGGGCCCACAGAGGCGCAGGTATTGCCATGCGCACCCGCCCGCAACAATGTTTCGATACCGAGTTATCGGGGTGTGGAAGTCCGCCGCCCCGAAGCTTTACGCGCTTCCGTCTCGCGAACTACCATTTTCATCATGCCCACACGGGCATCAGTTTGTAGTACGGGAGGCCGTCTACAAATGGTGAAAATTTCAAAGCGTTCCGTCGGGAAATTGAAAAGTTATGAGCATTAGAAGATCTTCCCATTAGGCCCCATTAGGCCACAGTAGCCGAACCGGCCTAAAACTTGCGCGGGTCACTTTCACGGACGGGCTCGAAACTGGTGCCAGAAGTTAGCCCCCGACCAGTGCTTCATTGTGAGGCATTGCGTAAAATTTTCCGTCCCCCGAGTGCCGAGCAATAGCCCCTGAAAGGGCTTTCGGCACAATTTTCACGCCCTTATTTGAGCCACTTGTAGCCGAAGGAATTTTGCGCAAATGACTGAGAGGTGCTCCTGGGCACTGCTCATCACTTTGCAATAGGTTCCGGGGCTTTTCGCGAAGGTCGCGTTTTCTCAAACTTTGAGGGCATTAGTGGGTGGGGTGTGAAAACCTCCGAATGCATGGTTCTCAGCTCCTGCTGTGGGCAGCAAGCCAATTTTTTTTCCAAAATGTTGACCTATAAAAGAGCCTACTCGGGTGTGAAAATTATCATTGTGCGCGCGCGCCCCGGACCGCAATTATGATATTTCCTGTTTTCCCATAGGGCCCAAGGCAAATGGGGATAGCGGTTGTACGCGCTTTCTAAGGCTCTGATCGCTTTTAGATTTTGCACGCGGATAGGGCCCACAGAGGCGCAGGTATTGCCATGCGCACCCGCCCGCAACAATGTTTCGATACCGAGTTATCGGGGTGTGGAAGTCCGCCGCCCCGAAGCTTTACGCGCTTCCGTCTCGCGAACTACCATTTTCATCATGCCCCACGGGCATCAGTTTGTAGTACGGGAGGCCGTCTACAAATGGTGAAAATTTCAAAGCGTTCCGTCGGGAAATTGAAAAGTTATGAGCATTAGAAGATCTTCCCATTAGGCCCCATTAGGCCACAGTAGCCGAACCGGCCTAAAACTTGCGCGGGTCACTTTCACGGACGGGCTCGAAACTGGTGCCAGAAGTTAGCCCCCGACCAGTGCTTCATTGTGAGGCATTGCGTAAAATTTTCCGTCCCCCGAGTGCCGAGCAATAGCCCCTGAAAGGGCTTTCGGCACAATTTTCACGCCCTTATTTGAGCCACTTGTAGCCGAAGGAATTTTGCGCAAATGACTGAGAGGTGCTCCTGGGCACTGCTCATCACTTTGCAATAGGTTCCGGGGCTTTTCGCGAAGGTCGCGTTTTCTCAAACTTTGAGGGCATTAGTGGGTGGGGTGTGAAAACCTCCGAATGCATGGTTCTCAGCTCCTGCTGTGGGCAGCAAGCCAATTTTTTTTCCAAAATGTTGACCTATAAAAGAGCCTACTCGGGTGTGAAAATTATCATTGTGCGCGCGCGCCCCGGACCGCAATTATGATATTTCCTGTTTTCCCATAGGGCCCAAGGCAAATGGGGATAGCGGTTGTACGCGCTTTCTAAGGCTCTGATCGCTTTTAGATTTTGCACGCGGATAGGGCCCACAGAGGCGCAGGTATTGCCATGCGCACCCGCCCGCAACAATGTTTCGATACCGAGTTATCGGGGTGTGGAAGTCCGCCGCCCCGAAGCTTTACGCGCTTCCGTCTCGCGAACTACCATTTTCATCATGCCCACACGGGCATCAGTTTGTAGTACGGGAGGCCGTCTACAAATGGTGAAAATTTCAAAGCGTTCCGTCGGGAAATTGAAAAGTTATGAGCATTAGAAGATCTTCCCATTAGGCCCCATTAGGCCACAGTAGCCGAACCGGCCTAAAACTTGCGCGGGTCACTTTCACGGACGGGCTCGAAACTGGTGCCAGAAGTTAGCCCCCGACCAGTGCTTCATTGTGAGGCATTGCGTAAAATTTTCCGTCCCCCGAGTGCCGAGCAATAGCCCCTGAAAGGGCTTTCGGCACAATTTTCACGCCCTTATTTGAGCCACTTGTAGCCGAAGGAATTTTGCGCAAATGACTGAGAGGTGCTCCTGGGCACTGCTCATCACTTTGCAATAGGTTCCGGGGCTTTTCGCGAAGGTCGCGTTTTCTCAAACTTTGAGGGCATTAGTGGGTGGGGTGTGAAAACCTCCGAATGCATGGTTCTCAGCTCCTGCTGTGGGCAGCAAGCCAATTTTTTTTCCAAAATGTTGACCTATAAAAGAGCCTACTCGGGTGTGAAAATTATCATTGTGCGCGCGCGCCCCGGACCGCAATTATGATATTTCCTGTTTTCCCATAGGGCCCAAGGCAAATGGGGATAGCGGTTGTACGCGCTTTCTAAGGCTCTGATCGCTTTTAGATTTTGCACGCGGATAGGGCCCACAGAGGCGCAGGTATTGCCATGCGCACCCGCCCGCAACAATGTTTCGATACCGAGTTATCGGGGTGTGGAAGTCCGCCGCCCCGAAGCTTTACGCGCTTCCGTCTCGCGAACTACCATTTTCATCATGCCCACACGGGCATCAGTTTGTAGTACGGGAGGCCGTCTACAAATGGTGAAAATTTCAAAGCGTTCCGTCGGGAAATTGAAAAGTTATGAGCATTAGAAGATCTTCCCATTAGGCCCCATTAGGCCACAGTAGCCGAACCGGCCTAAAACTTGCGCGGGTCACTTTCACGGACGGGCTCGAAACTGGTGCCAGAAGTTAGCCCCCGACCAGTGCTTCATTGTGAGGCATTGCGTAAAATTTTCCGTCCCCCGAGTGCCGAGCAATAGCCCCTGAAAGGGCTTTCGGCACAATTTTCACGCCCTTATTTGAGCCACTTGTAGCCGAAGGAATTTTGCGCAAATGACTGAGAGGTGCTCCTGGGCACTGCTCATCACTTTGCAATAGGTTCCGGGGCTTTTCGCGAAGGTCGCGTTTTCTCAAACTTTGAGGGCATTAGTGGGTGGGGTGTGAAAACCTCCGAATGCATGGTTCTCAGCTCCTGCTGTGGGCAGCAAGCCAATTTTTTTTCCAAAATGTTGACCTATAAAAGAGCCTACTCGGGTGTGAAAATTATCATTGTGCGCGCGCGCCCCGGACCGCAATTATGATATTTCCTGTTTTCCCATAGGGCCCAAGGCAAATGGGGATAGCGGTTGTACGCGCTTTCTAAGGCTCTGATCGCTTTTAGATTTTGCACGCGGATAGGGCCCACAGAGGCGCAGGTATTGCCATGCGCACCCGCCCGCAACAATGTTTCGATACCGAGTTATCGGGGTGTGGAAGTCCGCCGCCCCGAAGCTTTACGCGCTTCCGTCTCGCGAACTACCATTTTCATCATGCCCACACGGGCATCAGTTTGTAGTACGGGAGGCCGTCTACAAATGGTGAAAATTTCAAAGCGTTCCGTCGGGAAATTGAAAAGTTATGAGCATTAGAAGATCTTCCCATTAGGCCCCATTAGGCCACAGTAGCCGAACCGGCCTAAAACTTGCGCGGGTCACTTTCACGGACGGGCTCGAAACTGGTGCCAGAAGTTAGCCCCCGACCAGTGCTTCATTGTGAGGCATTGCGTAAAATTTTCCGTCCCCCGAGTGCCGAGCAATAGCCCCTGAAAGGGCTTTCGGCACAATTTTCACGCCCTTATTTGAGCCACTTGTAGCCGAAGGAATTTTGCGCAAATGACTGAGAGGTGCTCCTGGGCACTGCTCATCACTTTGCAATAGGTTCCGGGGCTTTTCGCGAAGGTCGCGTTTTCTCAAACTTTGAGGGCATTAGTGGGTGGGGTGTGAAAACCTCCGAATGCATGGTTCTCAGCTCCTGCTGTGGGCAGCAAGCCAATTTTTTTTCCAAAATGTTGACCTATAAAAGAGCCTACTCGGGTGTGAAAATTATCATTGTGCGCGCGCGCCCCGGACCGCAATTATGATATTTCCTGTTTTCCCATAGGGCCCAAGGCAAATGGGGATAGCGGTTGTACGCGCTTTCTAAGGCTCTGATCGCTTTTAGATTTTGCACGCGGATAGGGCCCACAGAGGCGCAGGTATTGCCATGCGCACCCGCCCGCAACAATGTTTCGATACCGAGTTATCGGGGTGTGGAAGTCCGCCGCCCCGAAGCTTTACGCGCTTCCGTCTCGCGAACTACCATTTTCATCATGCCCACACGGGCATCAGTTTGTAGTACGGGAGGCCGTCTACAAATGGTGAAAATTTCAAAGCGTTCCGTCGGGAAATTGAAAAGTTATGAGCATTAGAAGATCTTCCCATTAGGCCCCATTAGGCCACAGTAGCCGAACCGGCCTAAAACTTGCGCGGGTCACTTTCACGGACGGGCTCGAAACTGGTGCCAGAAGTTAGCCCCCGACCAGTGCTTCATTGTGAGGCATTGCGTAAAATTTTCCGTCCCCCGAGTGCCGAGCAATAGCCCCTGAAAGGGCTTTCGGCACAATTTTCACGCCCTTATTTGAGCCACTTGTAGCCGAAGGAATTTTGCGCAAATGACTGAGAGGTGCTCCTGGGCACTGCTCATCACTTTGCAATAGGTTCCGGGGCTTTTCGCGAAGGTCGCGTTTTCTCAAACTTTGAGGGCATTAGTGGGTGGGGTGTGAAAACCTCCGAATGCATGGTTCTCAGCTCCTGCTGTGGGCAGCAAGCCAATTTTTTTTCCAAAATGTTGACCTATAAAAGAGCCTACTCGGGTGTGAAAATTATCATTGTGCGCGCGCGCCCCGGACCGCAATTATGATATTTCCTGTTTTCCCATAGGGCCCAAGGCAAATGGGGATAGCGGTTGTACGCGCTTTCTAAGGCTCTGATCGCTTTTAGATTTTGCACGCGGATAGGGCCCACAGAGGCGCAGGTATTGCCATGCGCACCCGCCCGCAACAATGTTTCGATACCGAGTTATCGGGGTGTGGAAGTCCGCCGCCCCGAAGCTTTACGCGCTTCCGTCTCGCGAACTACCATTTTCATCATGCCCACACGGGCATCAGTTTGTAGTACGGGAGGCCGTCTACAAATGGTGAAAATTTCAAAGCGTTCCGTCGGGAAATTGAAAAGTTATGAGCATTAGAAGATCTTCCCATTAGGCCCCATTAGGCCACAGTAGCCGAACCGGCCTAAAACTTGCGCGGGTCACTTTCACGGACGGGCTCGAAACTGGTGCCAGAAGTTAGCCCCCGACCAGTGCTTCATTGTGAGGCATTGCGTAAAATTTTCCGTCCCCCGAGTGCCGAGCAATAGCCCCTGAAAGGGCTTTCGGCACAATTTTCACGCCCTTATTTGAGCCACTTGTAGCCGAAGGAATTTTGCGCAAATGACTGAGAGGTGCTCCTGGGCACTGCTCATCACTTTGCAATAGGTTCCGGGGCTTTTCGCGAAGGTCGCGTTTTCTCAAACTTTGAGGGCATTAGTGGGTGGGGTGTGAAAACCTCCGAATGCATGGTTCTCAGCTCCTGCTGTGGGCAGCAAGCCAATTTTTTTTCCAAAATGTTGACCTATAAAAGAGCCTACTCGGGTGTGAAAATTATCATTGTGCGCGCGCGCCCCGGACCGCAATTATGATATTTCCTGTTTTCCCATAGGGCCCAAGGCAAATGGGGATAGCGGTTGTACGCGCTTTCTAAGGCTCTGATCGCTTTTAGATTTTGCACGCGGATAGGGCCCACAGAGGCGCAGGTATTGCCATGCGCACCCGCCCGCAACAATGTTTCGATACCGAGTTATCGGGGTGTGGAAGTCCGCCGCCCCGAAGCTTTACGCGCTTCCGTCTCGCGAACTACCATTTTCATCATGCCCACACGGGCATCAGTTTGTAGTACGGGAGGCCGTCTACAAATGGTGAAAATTTCAAAGCGTTCCGTCGGGAAATTGAAAAGTTATGAGCATTAGAAGATCTTCCCATTAGGCCCCATTAGGCCACAGTAGCCGAACCGGCCTAAAACTTGCGCGGGTCACTTTCACGGACGGGCTCGAAACTGGTGCCAGAAGTTAGCCCCCGACCAGTGCTTCATTGTGAGGCATTGCGTAAAATTTTCCGTCCCCCGAGTGCCGAGCAATAGCCCCTGAAAGGGCTTTCGGCACAATTTTCACGCCCTTATTTGAGCCACTTGTAGCCGAAGGAATTTTGCGCAAATGACTGAGAGGTGCTCCTGGGCACTGCTCATCACTTTGCAATAGGTTCCGGGGCTTTTCGCGAAGGTCGCGTTTTCTCAAACTTTGAGGGCATTAGTGGGTGGGGTGTGAAAACCTCCGAATGCATGGTTCTCAGCTCCTGCTGTGGGCAGCAAGCCAATTTTTTTTCCAAAATGTTGACCTATAAAAGAGCCTACTCGGGTGTGAAAATTATCATTGTGCGCGCGCGCCCCGGACCGCAATTATGATATTTCCTGTTTTCCCATAGGGCCCAAGGCAAATGGGGATAGCGGTTGTACGCGCTTTCTAAGGCTCTGATCGCTTTTAGATTTTGCACGCGGATAGGGCCCACAGAGGCGCAGGTATTGCCATGCGCACCCGCCCGCAACAATGTTTCGATACCGAGTTATCGGGGTGTGGAAGTCCGCCGCCCCGAAGCTTTACGCGCTTCCGTCTCGCGAACTACCATTTTCATCATGCCCACACGGGCATCAGTTTGTAGTACGGGAGGCCGTCTACAAATGGTGAAAATTTCAAAGCGTTCCGTCGGGAAATTGAAAAGTTATGAGCATTAGAAGATCTTCCCATTAGGCCCCATTAGGCCACAGTAGCCGAACCGGCCTAAAACTTGCGCGGGTCACTTTCACGGACGGGCTCGAAACTGGTGCCAGAAGTTAGCCCCCGACCAGTGCTTCATTGTGAGGCATTGCGTAAAATTTTCCGTCCCCCGAGTGCCGAGCAATAGCCCCTGAAAGGGCTTTCGGCACAATTTTCACGCCCTTATTTGAGCCACTTGTAGCCGAAGGAATTTTGCGCAAATGACTGAGAGGTGCTCCTGGGCACTGCTCATCACTTTGCAATAGGTTCCGGGGCTTTTCGCGAAGGTCGCGTTTTCTCAAACTTTGAGGGCATTAGTGGGTGGGGTGTGAAAACCTCCGAATGCATGGTTCTCAGCTCCTGCTGTGGGCAGCAAGCCAATTTTTTTTCCAAAATGTTGACCTATAAAAGAGCCTACTCGGGTGTGAAAATTATCATTGTGCGCGCGCGCCCCGGACCGCAATTATGATATTTCCTGTTTTCCCATAGGGCCCAAGGCAAATGGGGATAGCGGTTGTACGCGCTTTCTAAGGCTCTGATCGCTTTTAGATTTTGCACGCGGATAGGGCCCACAGAGGCGCAGGTATTGCCATGCGCACCCGCCCGCAACAATGTTTCGATACCGAGTTATCGGGGTGTGGAAGTCCGCCGCCCCGAAGCTTTACGCGCTTCCGTCTCGCGAACTACCATTTTCATCATGCCCACACGGGCATCAGTTTGTAGTACGGGAGGCCGTCTACAAATGGTGAAAATTTCAAAGCGTTCCGTCGGGAAATTGAAAAGTTATGAGCATTAGAAGATCTTCCCATTAGGCCCCATTAGGCCACAGTAGCCGAACCGGCCTAAAACTTGCGCGGGTCACTTTCACGGACGGGCTCGAAACTGGTGCCAGAAGTTAGCCCCCGACCAGTGCTTCATTGTGAGGCATTGCGTAAAATTTTCCGTCCCCCGAGTGCCGAGCAATAGCCCCTGAAAGGGCTTTCGGCACAATTTTCACGCCCTTATTTGAGCCACTTGTAGCCGAAGGAATTTTGCGCAAATGACTGAGAGGTGCTCCTGGGCACTGCTCATCACTTTGCAATAGGTTCCGGGGCTTTTCGCGAAGGTCGCGTTTTCTCAAACTTTGAGGGCATTAGTGGGTGGGGTGTGAAAACCTCCGAATGCATGGTTCTCAGCTCCTGCTGTGGGCAGCAAGCCAATTTTTTTTCCAAAATGTTGACCTATAAAAGAGCCTACTCGGGTGTGAAAATTATCATTGTGCGCGCGCGCCCCGGACCGCAATTATGATATTTCCTGTTTTCCCATAGGGCCCAAGGCAAATGGGGATAGCGGTTGTACGCGCTTTCTAAGGCTCTGATCGCTTTTAGATTTTGCACGCGGATAGGGCCCACAGAGGCGCAGGTATTGCCATGCGCACCCGCCCGCAACAATGTTTCGATACCGAGTTATCGGGGTGTGGAAGTCCGCCGCCCCGAAGCTTTACGCGCTTCCGTCTCGCGAACTACCATTTTCATCATGCCCACACGGGCATCAGTTTGTAGTACGGGAGGCCGTCTACAAATGGTGAAAATTTCAAAGCGTTCCGTCGGGAAATTGAAAAGTTATGAGCATTAGAAGATCTTCCCATTAGGCCCCATTAGGCCACAGTAGCCGAACCGGCCTAAAACTTGCGCGGGTCACTTTCACGGACGGGCTCGAAACTGGTGCCAGAAGTTAGCCCCCGACCAGTGCTTCATTGTGAGGCATTGCGTAAAATTTTCCGTCCCCCGAGTGCCGAGCAATAGCCCCTGAAAGGGCTTTCGGCACAATTTTCACGCCCTTATTTGAGCCACTTGTAGCCGAAGGAATTTTGCGCAAATGACTGAGAGGTGCTCCTGGGCACTGCTCATCACTTTGCAATAGGTTCCGGGGCTTTTCGCGAAGGTCGCGTTTTCTCAAACTTTGAGGGCATTAGTGGGTGGGGTGTGAAAACCTCCGAATGCATGGTTCTCAGCTCCTGCTGTGGGCAGCAAGCCAATTTTTTTTCCAAAATGTTGACCTATAAAAGAGCCTACTCGGGTGTGAAAATTATCATTGTGCGCGCGCGCCCCGGACCGCAATTATGATATTTCCTGTTTTCCCATAGGGCCCAAGGCAAATGGGGATAGCGGTTGTACGCGCTTTCTAAGGCTCTGATCGCTTTTAGATTTTGCACGCGGATAGGGCCCACAGAGGCGCAGGTATTGCCATGCGCACCCGCCCGCAACAATGTTTCGATACCGAGTTATCGGGGTGTGGAAGTCCGCCGCCCCGAAGCTTTACGCGCTTCCGTCTCGCGAACTACCATTTTCATCATGCCCACACGGGCATCAGTTTGTAGTACGGGAGGCCGTCTACAAATGGTGAAAATTTCAAAGCGTTCCGTCGGGAAATTGAAAAGTTATGAGCATTAGAAGATCTTCCCATTAGGCCCCATTAGGCCACAGTAGCCGAACCGGCCTAAAACTTGCGCGGGTCACTTTCACGGACGGGCTCGAAACTGGTGCCAGAAGTTAGCCCCCGACCAGTGCTTCATTGTGAGGCATTGCGTAAAATTTTCCGTCCCCCGAGTGCCGAGCAATAGCCCCTGAAAGGGCTTTCGGCACAATTTTCACGCCCTTATTTGAGCCACTTGTAGCCGAAGGAATTTTGCGCAAATGACTGAGAGGTGCTCCTGGGCACTGCTCATCACTTTGCAATAGGTTCCGGGGCTTTTCGCGAAGGTCGCGTTTTCTCAAACTTTGAGGGCATTAGTGGGTGGGGTGTGAAAACCTCCGAATGCATGGTTCTCAGCTCCTGCTGTGGGCAGCAAGCCAATTTTTTTTCCAAAATGTTGACCTATAAAAGAGCCTACTCGGGTGTGAAAATTATCATTGTGCGCGCGCGCCCCGGACCGCAATTATGATATTTCCTGTTTTCCCATAGGGCCCAAGGCAAATGGGGATAGCGGTTGTACGCGCTTTCTAAGGCTCTGATCGCTTTTAGATTTTGCACGCGGATAGGGCCCACAGAGGCGCAGGTATTGCCATGCGCACCCGCCCGCAACAATGTTTCGATACCGAGTTATCGGGGTGTGGAAGTCCGCCGCCCCGAAGCTTTACGCGCTTCCGTCTCGCGAACTACCATTTTCATCATGCCCACACGGGCATCAGTTTGTAGTACGGGAGGCCGTCTACAAATGGTGAAAATTTCAAAGCGTTCCGTCGGGAAATTGAAAAGTTATGAGCATTAGAAGATCTTCCCATTAGGCCCCATTAGGCCACAGTAGCCGAACCGGCCTAAAACTTGCGCGGGTCACTTTCACGGACGGGCTCGAAACTGGTGCCAGAAGTTAGCCCCCGACCAGTGCTTCATTGTGAGGCATTGCGTAAAATTTTCCGTCCCCCGAGTGCCGAGCAATAGCCCCTGAAAGGGCTTTCGGCACAATTTTCACGCCCTTATTTGAGCCACTTGTAGCCGAAGGAATTTTGCGCAAATGACTGAGAGGTGCTCCTGGGCACTGCTCATCACTTTGCAATAGGTTCCGGGGCTTTTCGCGAAGGTCGCGTTTTCTCAAACTTTGAGGGCATTAGTGGGTGGGGTGTGAAAACCTCCGAATGCATGGTTCTCAGCTCCTGCTGTGGGCAGCAAGCCAATTTTTTTTCCAAAATGTTGACCTATAAAAGAGCCTACTCGGGTGTGAAAATTATCATTGTGCGCGCGCGCCCCGGACCGCAATTATGATATTTCCTGTTTTCCCATAGGGCCCAAGGCAAATGGGGATAGCGGTTGTACGCGCTTTCTAAGGCTCTGATCGCTTTTAGATTTTGCACGCGGATAGGGCCCACAGAGGCGCAGGTATTGCCATGCGCACCCGCCCGCAACAATGTTTCGATACCGAGTTATCGGGGTGTGGAAGTCCGCCGCCCCGAAGCTTTACGCGCTTCCGTCTCGCGAACTACCATTTTCATCATGCCCACACGGGCATCAGTTTGTAGTACGGGAGGCCGTCTACAAATGGTGAAAATTTCAAAGCGTTCCGTCGGGAAATTGAAAAGTTATGAGCATTAGAAGATCTTCCCATTAGGCCCCATTAGGCCACAGTAGCCGAACCGGCCTAAAACTTGCGCGGGTCACTTTCACGGACGGGCTCGAAACTGGTGCCAGAAGTTAGCCCCCGACCAGTGCTTCATTGTGAGGCATTGCGTAAAATTTTCCGTCCCCCGAGTGCCGAGCAATAGCCCCTGAAAGGGCTTTCGGCACAATTTTCACGCCCTTATTTGAGCCACTTGTAGCCGAAGGAATTTTGCGCAAATGACTGAGAGGTGCTCCTGGGCACTGCTCATCACTTTGCAATAGGTTCCGGGGCTTTTCGCGAAGGTCGCGTTTTCTCAAACTTTGAGGGCATTAGTGGGTGGGGTGTGAAAACCTCCGAATGCATGGTTCTCAGCTCCTGCTGTGGGCAGCAAGCCAATTTTTTTTCCAAAATGTTGACCTATAAAAGAGCCTACTCGGGTGTGAAAATTATCATTGTGCGCGCGCGCCCCGGACCGCAATTATGATATTTCCTGTTTTCCCATAGGGCCCAAGGCAAATGGGGATAGCGGTTGTACGCGCTTTCTAAGGCTCTGATCGCTTTTAGATTTTGCACGCGGATAGGGCCCACAGAGGCGCAGGTATTGCCATGCGCACCCGCCCGCAACAATGTTTCGATACCGAGTTATCGGGGTGTGGAAGTCCGCCGCCCCGAAGCTTTACGCGCTTCCGTCTCGCGAACTACCATTTTCATCATGCCCACACGGGCATCAGTTTGTAGTACGGGAGGCCGTCTACAAATGGTGAAAATTTCAAAGCGTTCCGTCGGGAAATTGAAAAGTTATGAGCATTAGAAGATCTTCCCATTAGGCCCCATTAGGCCACAGTAGCCGAACCGGCCTAAAACTTGCGCGGGTCACTTTCACGGACGGGCTCGAAACTGGTGCCAGAAGTTAGCCCCCGACCAGTGCTTCATTGTGAGGCATTGCGTAAAATTTTCCGTCCCCCGAGTGCCGAGCAATAGCCCCTGAAAGGGCTTTCGGCACAATTTTCACGCATTATAGGCCTACCCTCCTGTTATGAGTAAATATACATATATTGTTATGTATAGGTTATTCAGTGTTTTGTGTTGGTTATGGAATATATACGAGGGAGCGGAGCTTATATTTCATAACAAACACAAAACATTGTATAACCTATTTAGCCCTGACCCAGCTGTTTCCTGTGTTGGTTTCACATCCTGAAATGTACACAGTATGAAGCATTTTGTTGCATTTCGTTTAGGAGTCTCTCATTTCTTTTTAGCCCTTGATGCGTTCACATGCGTTAACAAGTTGTTTTAGATGGCCTCAGATCCAGTCCCAGTGCTATCCGGCGTGCCCCAGGGATCGGTCTTAGGTCCGGTCCTGTTCCTCCTCTTCATAAATGATCTGCCGGATAACATCAGGTCTTCTGTTCGCCTGTTCGCAGACGATTGTGTCCTGTATAGGAATATACATTCACTTCAGGATTGTTTGACCTTGCAAGAAGACCTCACCAGCTTAGGACAGTGGGAAGCCGATTGGCAAATGAAATTTAACGTAGCCAAATGTCACTCAATGAGAGTGACTCGGCATCAGCATCACAAACAAATTCTTTTCGACTACTCACTACACAATCAAACTTTGGAAAATGTTCAGTCGGCAAAATACCTTGGTATCACTATTACAGATAACATGGATTGGGGTCAGCATGTCTCTGAAATCTCTTCCAAAGCAACTAAGACACTTGGTTTCCTTCGCAGGAATTTGGCTTTTGCACCTAGGAGTACAAAGGAAGTTGCATACAAAACTTTGGTTCGGCCTAAACTAGAGTATGCAGCACCCATTTGGAGCCCTCACTTGAAACTTCAGATTAATCAGATTGAGAAAGTTCAGAGGACAGCAGCCCGCTGGACCTGCAGGAGATGGCGAAACACCAGTAGCGTCGGCGAAATGCTTGATGAGCTTGATTGGCCATCTCTTGAGGCCCGTAGGGACCAGTCCTCCTTGCTTCTCTTCCACAAGATTCATTGTGGAGCAGTGTCTATTGAAAAAGACAAGTATATGACCCCTGCTCATAGTTTGAAAACTACCAGGTCATCACATAGTGCTCAATACCGCAGACACCAGACATACAGTGATGCCCTGAAGAATTCTTTTTCCCCCGTACTATTCCACATTGGAATAGTCTGCCTCCTTCTGTGGCAAATGCCCAGTCCACAGAGGAGTTTAGGGCACTCCTTATTTAAACAAAAATTCAGCCAAAAGTTTTTGTTTTTTTGTGTTGTTTTGTTTTTTTGTGTTTTGTGTTTTTTATTTTATCAAAATTTCCAAATTCGCACTCCCTGGTGTAATGCTCATATATGAGCGAACCAGTAAAGATAGAAAGAAAGAAAGAAACATGGGACAATTGGATTTTATTAGCAGCATTTTTGTGAGATTTTTTTCCAAAATTATCTGGGAAGCATTTCATTGATCACGCGTTACAGATGTATAGGCTGATCAGTCCCTACTGTTTGTGCATTCTATCCTGATTCTCAAACAGTGGAGACACTCAGATCAGCATGTATATTCATGTGTCGTTTGGTCATGCTGTCTTTATCAAAAGCATTTTGGGGCAAGCAGTGTAATTTCTGACCAGGCTTCAATGTGCAGCCTGGTCAGTGTTTTCTGTCGTCGCATCTTTTCTGTGAAACAGCTAACATTTGAAATTTACATCATTTTGTGTCAATATTCTTCTCACAGTTTTATTTAGGGTTCTTAAAATAAAACTAAATTTGGTGAAATCAACATTTTGGACAGCAATTTCCTCTCATCAAGTTATGGGAATGAGTCTCACAAAAGTGTGGGGTATGGAAAATATACCACGCTGAATATGGTCCTTTTCTTGCTACTGATTGGCTGAAAACAAAAGGAAGTGGGCGGGTCATGGGCTAAAAATATGTATCAGATAAAAAAGTGAAATTTAAAAAAATATGTATGTTTATATACATGATATACTTGTGTTTTATGTCAGTTCACGTCGTCCTAGTGATGTTGGGTCTACCATGACTAATTGCCCTTGCACTTGTTTGATTTTTTATGGTTGGAAAAGAAAAGCGGACAACAAAACATGCGAAAAACTATAATTCTTTAACGTTGATCTATTGCAGCATGAACCTAAAATACCCTATCAAAACATCATTTCAAACTTTCATACATTAGTACCAGACGCTGAAACAAGCTTTTTCTTTGTTAGAATCCCATATTTCTTCGAAAATTCACCTTTTAAAAATGTGGAAGTTTTATGGGGACGTTTTACCAATCTTATTTTCGTGTGTTGGGGACGTTTTGACCAATTCGGGGACGTTTGACTAGGGGTCGTTTTGACTGGGGACGTTTTGATTGACACCCCAGCAAAGATATACCCGTCTTATAAATACAATGTATTTCCGTAGCTTTATTATTGACTAATCATGAAGCACCTTACAACTTAAAAATATTGTGCTGAGCTTCCACCCACCTTTTGAGCCAATCACTGCCCTTTTTACAACTACAGGCCTGTGAACATATAGTCTGGTACCCGGCGTCTCTTTGTGTACGAAAAGTAGACGTCTGGCACAACCGTAAAATGGCTGCTCGCTGTACAAAGCATATGGAGCTCTGACAAAATCCGTGATTGCGATTGACAGAGGCCCGGCAAAATGTAGGCATTCAGCTGATGTTTCAGATTTAGAAAATATTCATCTGGATATTTGCCGTGAGTAGATTTATTCTAAATTTCTGAGAGAAAACTTGGTTTATACCCGTTGTGTGTTTGATTAGCACTTAAAGTGACATAGGGTCGAACATGAAAATTCGGACGGCTATCGGGAAATTCGGACAGAGCTGAAGGGAAAATCGGACAGTTGTTTCTTATTAAAAAATAAAGCTCTTTAAATGTTTTTATTCTGTCAAAAACAGTTAAATATGTTTCATTTATCATATGACTAAACTACCGAGGTCTTTTAAGATAGGCACTGTCTCCGGGTCCGGTACCGGACCTCTAGACTACGGGGCTACGGGTCCGGTACCGGACCCCTAGACACTGATTCTAGGAGTCCGGTACCGGACTCCGAGCCACGCCTATGAGGACTGTCTCGGGGTCCGGTAGTTTGTGAAACAACTACTGACAAGTCTACACCTGCACGTATATATGTAGTAACAGTTATTTTACCAACAAAAACTCCTGTTGAAGTTTCACTTTGCTTCGTCCGCCATCTTTGATCCTCAAAGGGAAACCAATCTGTATTTACTGTCATGCGTCACACTATTCAAACAGTTAAGCTTATACAAAAGGTATATAAATAATAACGGTAAAGTAACTTAGCTCACCTGTAACAAATCAATTATCTTCACATCTTCAATTAAAGGAACCAATTAAACTATTTGTTGGCAGCTGATTAGTGAGATGAGTGAGCAGTGTCAAATAAGCTTACATAGTCTGTAGTGTAGATTCATTATTCAACTATAGCTTTCAAAGAGACTCACTACTGGGACAACGGCAGTGGATCTTGCTGGTATCTTTTGACATTCGGACATAGCTTTATAAGAAGACTCGGAGTCTTTTTTTTTTAAAAAAACTGATATGGTCCAAAAAGGAAATGACTTTTTAGCATATTTACAAACAGTGTTGAACAAGATCAGACTGCTCATACGATAACAGTCTGATCTGGACCCACACTGTTTGCTAGAGAGACGTTACAAATGGATATCCTAAGGTTGAAGACTCGATCGCGGAAATGCATCTAAAATAATGACAGTGATGAACAAGATCAGACTGCTCCTATGATAACAGTCTAATCTCGGTCCACTCTATTTGTTACAGAGACGTTACAAATTGATCTACATAGGTTGAACGACTCAATCGCGGAAATGCATCTAAAATTTACGTCTGCTGGAGTTATCTGCTACATGTTAATGCTTACGCCAACGGCTAATTTCGCCGTGGACCCTGATCAGACTGTTCCTAGGAGAGCAGTCAGATTTGGGTCCAAACTGCTTGCTACAAAGACGTCTTACGGAAGACAAACATTGCGAATCCGGTTCAGGCTACTCCTAGGATAGCAGTTTGATATGGGTCCACACTGTTTGCTACAAAGACGGCTTATGGGTCGTTATGTCAGGGAAATGCAACTTATGCTTACGTCAATGGCCAATATCCCCGTACAGACAAACATTTGGGACCAGGATCAGACTGCTCCTATGCGATCTGGGTCAATATTGATTGCTTCAAAGACGTCTTTCAATAACGAACTAGTAGACGACATATGGGTCGTTATGTAAGGAAAATGCAACTTATGCTTACGTCAATTGCTAATTTTATCCGTACAGACAAACATTGTGGACCTGGATCAGACTGCTCTTAGGAGAGCAGTTTAATCCGGATCCACACTGTTTGCTACAAAGATTGGACTGGAATAATCTAGCAGAACATAAATGGCGTTTCGCTGGCGTGCTAATGATGGCCCAACATTGCTGGCTTAGTAGCTTTTTAATTTTTCAGGGGATCCTGATCAGTATATATTTCGTATGATTTTTCAGGGGGAGGGGGCTCCGGAGCCCCTGCCCCCCGCCCCCCCCCACTCTGGATCATAGCATCATGAATACGCCCAACTGATGTTAGATCCCTATCATAAATTTCTGAGCACCACATTTCGTAGAGCTCAATAGTCATATATAGCTGTTTTGTTGTGAATAACGTCCTGTGCAAGCATGCTATTACCGAGCCACCATCGGCCCATGCGTTTGGCTGATGCTCGACAGTGGTCTGATTTTGTTTGCTTATTTGGTCTTAAGCTTTTGGGTGCTCAAAAGAACCGTCTCACCGCTGTGAATAACTTCCCGTGCTAGCATGTTATATCGGGCCAAAATCGGCCCACGTTTTAAGCTGTTTTATTTTGAATAACTTCGGACCACCATCGGCCCATGCGTTTCACTGGTGGTTGTGGTGGATGGACGGGCGGACAGACAGACAGACAGACAGACAGACAGACAGTTATGTGACCAATTAGCCGGTATGAAAGCAATTAAACAATGCACCTGCAATCACCGTTTGCTTACTTCAATGAAAGTGCAAATTGGTATGTACCTTTAGGTTAATAATCAAGCAGACAGATAACAACAATAAATTAATAAGAACATTGAGACAAACACCAATTAAAGGACATCAAACCCTGCGCCAATTCACTGATGCGAAAGTAAGGTCCCCCTGGCATTAATTACCTTTATTCATGACCTTATTGAAAAAATTAGGATAAGAAAAATAAAAATAAAAGGAATAAAGTAAGACAACTTATATCTAGTTATGTTTTTATTCACTCTTGCCCGTTAAAAATCTTATACTTTTTGTATTAATTACCTTTATTAATGACCTTATTGAAAAAATTAGGATATTAAGAAAAATAAAAATAAAAGGAATTAAATAAGACAAATTATATCTAGTTATGTTTTTATTCACTCTTGTCCGTTAAAAATCTTATACTTTTTGTATAAGCTTATACTTGTTTGAATAGTGTGACAGTAAATACAGATGATCAAAGATGGCGGACGAAGCAAAGTGAAACTTCAACACGAGTTTTTGTTGGTAAAATAACAGTTACTACATATACGTGCAGGTACGGACACGCATCCCCGTATCCATAGACATGCCGAGTGGTTGTTTCACAAACTACCGGACTCCGAGACAGTCCTCATAGGCGTGGCTCGGTGTCCGGTACCGGACCCGTAGCCCCGTAGTCTAGGGGTCCGGTACCGGACCCCGAGACAGTGCCTTTAAGATATCGATTTCATTTGCTTCTAAAAATCAAGTGCTGAAATGTCAACCAGCATGCAAAGCTACGGAATATTTTTAACCCGCAGTCAACTCTTGCCCAATTTTGGGGGTCCGTGGTGATGCATTCCAGTCTTTCAATCGCTATACCAACAATAATCTTAAACAATCTTTTCAATGCATTTTATTTACAAACAGCTGGAAAGGAAAGAAAAACATATGAAAGGGTCAAAAATCATCGTCTGAACGTCTTGTTCAATGCCGTGTCCGAAATTAAATTTCCTGAAGGGAAATACGGACACCCATTATTTTATCGTCATTTCGTTTCAAATCTTTGTGAATATGCAAAAAACCCTTTTCATTTCATAAATATAACTATCAAAGATACTAGGGAGCAGAAATATTTCATTGTGCATCAATATTCAACTAAAAAAGATGGAATCGAAAATAGTTGTGACAAGCATCAAAACCACATGCTCCCTAATCTGTGCGGAGCTGGAGGTCACCAGACTGGAATGGATATCTAATTTGTTGATTATAATGTGACGTGTTCCATTTTCACTGTTGGGAAGTGGGTACGTCGATATTTTGACTGTACAGTTAACCTGAAATAAAACTTTATCAATTGCTAGGGAGTCTAGAGCAGGACGTTATGTCAGGGGAGGTAGAAAAGTGTCCGATTTTACATGTTTGTCCGAAATTCGATGTTTTTACCCTAGACGCTTACAGCAGCCCGGCATTCTACCGGCACTAAGCTTATATTTCAACCAACTGATACAGATTTCGAAAATATACATCTTGATATTTTTCCATGTATGATCATGTATATTATTCCAAATTTCTGAGAGAAAATTAGGCTAAAAACAAACAACAACAACAACAACAAACCTAGAGTACATGTAGATGGGCAATTTGGGGTCAGAGAAAATCCCAATAATGCACTAACAGGAAACCGGCATTTTATCGGCACGTAACCGATAGTTCGACCAAATGATACAGATTTTTAAAAAAAATGCTGTGAATATTTAATCTAAATTTATGAGCAAACTTGGAGGGGGGGGTGAAGAGGGGGGTTCTGGCAAAATTTCCCTATTAGCCAGCCTTTAACCCCACTAAGCCATTAGTTCACTATAGATTGATTTAGAAAATATCCACCTTGATAAAATATTGCGAATATTTTAAATTTCTGAGAAAACTTAGTCAGGACTGGGCTTCACAGTAAAAATATCCACAATATCCTATCAATAGACATTACTAAACCTAGCTACAATGAGTCGGTTGGCACCGATGATACCCCTGCTTAGAGCAGATAATACGGTTTTGACCGGGGGACTAGGTGCCTTGTAATTAAAACTGAATAGTTGCTGTATGCAGGACTGTGGAAATAACATGCTTGACTTGTCCGACCTGAGGACAAGTTGAAAATTTCTATTTACTTGTCCGTGGACAAGTACAAATGTATTAAGTTAGTACAATTCTGTATTTCATATTTTGATTAATTATCAGGAGCTCACATCTTGCACTGAAAACAGTATGGATCCTGATCAGCTGGCCACTTCAGAAGCCAGCTGATCTGGATCTACACTGTTTACAAGAGAAGCCAGCTGATCAGGATCCATACTGTTTGCAAGAGTTGATATATATCTGGTTTCATACTGTTTTTGAAAGAATAAATTGTTTAAGCACAGTACGCTATAATTTAATTTGTTCTTTCGGACAAGTAAAATTTTCTATGGACAACTTCATTTTGGTTATTTACTTGTCCTTGAACAAGTAGAAAATTTTACTATTTCCACAAGCCCTGCTGTATGTATCTATTTGTGAAATAAGTAGTCAGAACCAATAATCATATCAAATTTTCTGAAAATTGACAGAGTTCAGAAGTTGAGAAGCTGCTTCTTGCCAATATTTATGTAATACCTACTTAAGGCCAACCTTTAAAATATTTTTGTTTCCCCTTACCCGACCCTGTTTTACAAGTATGGGTCGGTTGGTCGGAAACTTATCTTTTTTAACTAAATATCTCAAATTGGATAACCATTAAACTTAATTGTATACAGTAAAACCTGTCTTAAGAGGCCACTCAAAAATATAGACATCGAAAAATGCAGGTCAAAAGTATTGCAAAATGTGTATATCTTTGTGTGGCCGTTTTAGGCAACATATTAAAGGGTACTTGAAAAGCTTTAATCCTTTGTATACTAATGTATTCTTACAATAAGCTAGGGATAGTCCATTGTAAATACATGTATCCAAGGTTGGGTGGTCAAAACCACCCCTGGTTTTAACCGGTTAAAACCGCCGCGGTCAATATGCCAAAAAGTGGTCAATACTGATCAATACGAATCTGAGTGGTTGATTGAAATTTTTAAATGGTTGTTTTGGTGGTGGATTGAGATATTAGGTCAGGTTTTATGTTCTATTTATTGAAAAAAGAAAAAAAATACTGTTTCGTCCCTGCCAAGGGCACTTTTTACCTTAGCACTGACTTCTGCATAACAGTCCAGGCACCTAATACTAGTCTTTTTTAATCATCAAGTGCAGAATAGAATAACCATACAGCATAACAGGGTCTTTTATCATCATTTGAAGACAATAACTATTATGAATTTATGACACTGGTTAAATTATTAGCACAGAATGACCACACTTTCGCACCTCTATAGTAACACAGATGCCAGATAATTAGCCAATGCATTTTAAGCTCAGTGATTGGATAGGTCTTATAAACTGGACACACCTTCTTTAGTCTGAGAGTCATGTACAGTATTTTGACAGTTTTGTTTGTTTTAACTCCTTGATATATTGTTCAACATTTAGTATTTTCTTTACAATTTTCACACCTTTGTCTTTTCAGGTGAGAAGCCAATTCAATTTGCATTTTTATTTTTCACTAATAGAGCAAAGATTAATTCGTACATGATGACCCCTTTGATGATCAATTTGAAGTATTGATTGATTTTTTGTACTTTCTTTCATTTAATAGTCACTGATCAAAAAAAATATATGACTATGAAAAAGCTAGTTTTAAAATTTATTTAATTTCATTGCTTGCATTTGCTTTACTTTTTTATTAATGAATAATAGAAAATAAGTTCAAGTCTTAAGTCTGAACTGAAAGTTGTGGTAATGATTCAGTTTGATTGAGACTGAAGATCTAAAACTATTGACATTCATTTTTGTTTTACAGTCTATTTAATTATCAATACATTTTTTAAAGTAATAGCAACTCATGAAACGCATTTTCAATTAAGCCTGTAGTATCTTATATTGAAATTATTTTAAGTCTATTTATAGAGTCCAGTAAATTGGGATAACTAATGCTAAGTATCTTCACATCGACCATGTTTTTTTTTTCAATCGACCAGTAATGACCGGTTAAAACCAGTAATGACCACTGGTCTGGTCAATATGCATAATGACCGGTCGAATGCCAACCTTGCATGTATCTAGGGGTGTCAGTTTATAATTTTAAAAAATGTATTATTTTGTCTGAGGATCTGCTTTACCTTTACAAACAGTCTACTGACCCTGATGAAATTCAGCATTTCATCTGGGTCTCCACTGTTTGCAAAAGTACTATTTTTTGCTTCCCAAATACAAAGGGATAATATTTACAAAAATACCAAGTTGAAAATTAAACATTTCATTAAAAAATTGAATATTCAAATTAACATTATCAATACCACCATTAAGAGGTTTCACCAAATGATGAGATAGTGACAAGTGCCATTCTACTTTAAAGCAGTTTTCAACTTAGACATTATGCTGTCATAAAGAATTCTAGAGCATTATAGTTAAACTTCAACTTTATGGAAGATTTAAGCATTAACTGATGGTTATAGTTTCAGTCTCATGTGCTGGAAAAATGCTTTATATATACTTATTTCCTTCATTTAGGCTGTCAATATAAAATACAAATTATGGGATATCCCTCTACTTCCACCCTGACATTCTGAAGAATTAAAATGTAACTATAAAAGTGTAGCAATAAATATATATACATGTTCATAATTTAACTGGATAATTCTAAGTTTTTTGTAAAATTACCATTTTAAAAAGGCAGAAAGTTGCTCGTGTGACCAAGCAAATATGGCGGAAAGCGATAATAAGTTTAAAAAGTATTTTGATCAGTTTTACTTATATACCAAAACAGTTTCATTGTGTTTCCGTAAAGGTTTTAGAATTAAAAAAAAAGGTTAATTAGAATGTAATTAATGCCAGTGTTGTCTGGTGATCCTTATTTGCAAACAGTGAGGACCCAGATCGGGATTGACAAAATATCAGGCCAGATCTTAATTCAAACTGTTTGACTCTCTGATTGAGTCATTGAGTTTTTTTTTTAGAAAATGCAAAGAGTGAGTCTAATACTAGAATTGGGCTCTTGTTAAGATAAAATCAGCCATCTATCCTACGAACACTTGTCCTGCTGAATCTAGATACAGTATATTTTGTTTTGAAAACAGTGTGGTACCTGGTCAGGATCCTCTATTTTCCATTAGGAACTGGTTTTGTCAAAATTTAGCTGTATGCACAGATGATTTTATTTTCAGCAGTACAATGGTTAACATTTTAGTTTTGATATTTTGTGTGTGAAATTGTTGTCATTTTGTGTATACATTCTATTACATTCTAGGATTCCCAAACCCTCTAAAAAAGCAAATTTGAGGGTTAGTTGACCTCTCTAAATCAAAATTAAGATTTTGTTTTAATTCAAACCTATTTGACTTGAATTATTCTTCTACACATATTGATATGCATTCATGAAGCACAAAAGGTGTCACAGTTTGAAATTTCCAGATTTTGACCAAACTTGCATACAATGTAAGAACAATGTTGCAGGGATAATGCTGGGATGGGCCAGAACCATTTTTTGACTTGTTACTGTTAACTATAAATATTGTTTTTATTTTTGGTGGGCCCCATATGATAAGCTATTCAGAAATATCACTTGTTTTGCTGTAAGGTGCATATAATGGACTCTTCACTCTTCAGCCCATTAAATTTTCTAAAGGGCTCATTAAACCATTAAATTTGAATGGGAAACGGGCCCATTTATAAGGCCCATCTTTATATGGGCCAGTAGTATCCCTGTTGTTGGTATGGAGGAGGGGTGATTAGATTTTGATGGCTTGACTTAATTTTGAAATTATTTTTTATTAATTTAATAGTTTAAACATTAGAATATGAGCTTTTGGCGCTCAAAAGAGCCATTTCATTAAGTCAGTTCTTTTGAGTACTCACAGTATATATTTGAATGAGAAATAAGAAAAAAATCATAACACACTCTTATCTCGAGGCCTGTCATAGGCTGCCAATCTTTTGGAGTTTCAAAATAAATTTTAGTCGGTTTAAGAAAAAATTGAGAAATTACCTTAACACAAATAATACAAACGGTTATAAGTTTCTGTCATTTCAATTCATTTGGCATCCCGACATGACCATAGCAGTTGACTGGGAGGTTAAGCATCAAACCAAATACAAAAAAAATCAATTATTAATTAAAAATTAAACAGTGAATTGATGCCAGACTATAACATGATTTTTATTCAAAGAAATACTGGTCTTTATACAAAGTGGCGGAGGCTAGACTTTAATATTTTCATGTATACTTAGGCTGGGACCATTTTTGGGGTTCAGACATTTGAATTTCATTATTTTGGGGGGTTTTCAGAAAAGAGTATTTTTTGGGGTATGATGAAATTGTGGACATTTTTTTGGGGTCATCACAACTGGACTTTTTTTTTTAGGGGGGGGGGGGGTGGGGTCATTAATATTATATATATACTTTTTAGAGCTTTTTCTAAAGGTCAAAGTTCAGAATTGGAGGATGCTATATGTTAAATATTTTTGGGGTATGCCTGATGTTCCTGATATATTTTTGGGGGTAAACAGTAGATGATGGGTCCAAGCCTACATTAAAAAAAAAAGAAATTAGAGTACACTTCCTTAACCCCTGGGTAGATTTTGAGTCAAAAATCATCTTTTAAGATGTAGGTTCCTTGATATATCAAGTGACAGGGCATTAACCCTTTGTATTCTTGTGGATATCCCCACACAGAATAATGCAACAAATATGGGATAATCCATGTTATATTTTAAGGGTTCACAGGTTGGAATTACCAAGAAATGATGTATTTCTATCTCTGGAATTTTTTCGCTAGCCACAAAATAGTAATGCAGCATTTCATCTGGGTCCACTGTGTTTATGGATTTCTAGTTTACAAAAAACCCTAATGAGGTATCCTTTTTTGTTCATTTTAAGCATAAAAATGCTCATATTTTGATTATGACATCTGAATAAAATAAAGGAAGCCACCTTTTTTTTAATTCAGGTCTGAAAAAAAGACACCAGAGGGGCTTTTGAAACAGATTAGGGAGGGCCTGAGAAACTATTAACTTTTTTGGGGGCCTTATATATGTCTTGAAATTTTAATAATGCATGCTGGTGATCACTCAGTTACCATGCTGTATATTTATCAAATATCTACAATGCTATTTCTCTTTTATCCTTAAATATGCTATCTTCTTTTGGGGTTTAAAATATTTTACAGTGCTCTCACTTAAACTGCTGATTAGCAGTCCTGAACTCCTATTTTTTGGTGCTGGATCCCTATTTTTGAAGGAGGCTATATTTTTTTGTATGGTGGAACCCCGGGGGGGGGGGGGGGGGGGGGGGTACTCTGATATTTTCACACATACGTAGGCTCGGGCTATTTTTTTTGGTTCAAAATTCTGAATTTCAATTTCTTTGAGGTTTTCAGAAAAATGAATATTTTTTTGGATATGAAGATTTTGCGGATATTTTTTGGGGGGTCATCACAAAATTGGGCTAGTTTTAGGGTAATTTCTATGCATTTTAGTGTCTTTTTTAAAGTCAAAGGTACAGAATTGGGATATTTTTTTGGGTTGCTAAAATTTCAAATATTTTTTTGGGATGCTTGATATTCCTGATATTTTTTGGGGGTGAACTGTAGACCCTTGGTCCGAGCCTACGTATACAGAAAAAATAAGAGTATCCCCCCTGGGGGTGGAACTACCACTTTTTGGCAAAGAGAGCTCTGGGACTCCTGTTTACAAAATCCTAGTGAGAGCTCTGTTTTATTTACATAAATAAACTTTGTCTTGGAAATAATGGCTATTCCTCAGTTACTGGTCTCCATGTATATTTAAAATCTTTAAATTCATCACTATTTGAGAAAATTTCACCCCCAATGAAATAAGCTTGATCAGTGTGAGTGAGCAAATAGGAGATTTTGTAATACAATATCTTGTATGTGGTTGTGAACTGTCCTTTCCCAGCACTGCCCATTTTAATGCCAGACAGCAAATAAGCTACAAGTGAATGAGGCTGATGTTTCATTCCCTTGTAGCTTATTAGCTGTCTGGCATTAAAATGGGCAGTGCTGGGAATGTAAGGTCGTGTAATACATATGAAGTTGCTATCCTGACATGTGGGAGGGAGAGGGGGTAAACAAATGTGCATAAAATTAAGATTTTCTATTTCATCAGATTTAAGCCTGACTCTTAAGACAGAGTCGGAGAGGCAGGGTACCAGACTAATGGATTTGGAGATACAATACACGGTGGTCGGATAAACAGTCTTAACCGACCGTTACACCAATAGTCTAGCGAAGCTTCCAAAGACTGACAAAATATTTTGATCGAACCCTTTTATAACTGTTTTGTACAGTTAGTTTAGCTATAATGATTGTATTTTAAACATACAAGCATTTCTTCAAAACAAAATATGTCGATGTTTGGAATAATCGTGTCGGGACGTTTGGTAAATTTCCTGTCATTAGTTTTCGTGGCTAACATTGGTCTTTCTTTCTATGTAGACTATACTCAGGCGATCAGAATCTGATCATTATCAGAGATGCGTGAATTTTTGGGAGAAATTGTAAATAGTATTGCATAGCTCCAGATAAGGATTGGAGGCAATTGGGTATTTACCTAGCACTGAATTCAGGGCCATATGATGGATTTTTATTTTATGTTATCATATAGCCCTGATTTTTTAAGCCTCTATCTTTTCCCTTACTGTTAGCGTGGACGTAAACCAAGTTGAAAACACATTTCCAAACAGTGTCTTCCTCAAACACTTCTCCATTTTGTATGTTTATAGGTTTATCTATATGTTGCTATTTGGTTTGCCGCTGATGCATACCTGATTAGTTCTAAAAAGATAAAATACTCCTGTCCACACAGAATGTTTACACTATTTGTTTTCAAAACATGGCGTCATTTTTGTCTTCTGAGCTGAAGAGCATGCTTTTTCTGTGGGAAACTAAAGTCATGCACGAATTTGTTTTGGTATTTTATGTACCGACAATGACCCGTTCACTTTCCGTTTTCTGAATACACAGATGTTTTAACAACATTAAATACCAAAATCAGACTTATATAATGTTTTCTTTTACCTTCCTTATTATCATAATTGGCCAAAAATTGATCATACCTGGTCTGTTGAGATTAAAATAATCCAATACCATCTCACCATACATTTGTTACATATAGATATTTGCAAAAAAGATGACCAATTACCAATCTAACTGGAGCCGCTTTTTACCAATTTGTTGACATCGAGAACTACCCAGTTGGGCATGTACAAACTGTGTCCGAGGAGTTCTTAATGGCAATGGATGGGATCCTTTTTTGTGCATACAGGTTGATTTTTATGGTGACCTCTCTCACCATTTGTGATAGGTTTTCTTTTAATATCTGATGAATGTCAACGAATAAAGGTCAATCTTCAACCTAGTATGCAAATTTTTCACCCTGGTTCTGTATTCCGACGGATGTCACTGGATAGAAAATTGACTATTTTCAGATAAGGAATTCCCCCACTTCCACTAACAGGAAATACATAGAAAAAAAATGCCAAATGATTTTGCATAGTCAAATAATGACATCATTCTACAATTCTAATCTTAAACCATTGCGCACATGTTCAAAAAGAAGGTCAAAACACCCAATGTCTCTATATAAGATTCACGTGGCGCCTTAAAAACGATGGGCACCAATTGTGTGTATTGACTGATAGCCTAATTGAACATAAGCGTGTGCTAGTAAAGCTATTCAGCTTGCAGCAAGGTTAGCCATGATATAAAAAATATTTTCCTTCACTAATATCTTATTGATCACTGTGCAAAAGTAATTTGATTCTGATCTTTCCAATCCATCGCTTCTTGTCGTAAACAAGCTGACCCCCTCTCGGTTCAGAGGTCAATGTACTCTTGCGTTAGCTTGCTTCTTTTGGCGGGAAACTTGTCACGTGAGCACATGATCAGAATAACAATTGTCCGCCATGTTGGAAAAGTCCATTTTCAGTCTGATTATGACATTTTGGGACATGACAAAGCTTCCTTTCCGAAGATTGGATTTATATAGTGTAATATGGGTGGGATATGTGATTGTTAAGGATTTCTGTCAAGTAAGTATCTCATTTTCTTTGGCATGCTATATTAAATTGAAATCAAACCATTCTTGGAAATCGACTTTCATTTTCTGAAATAGGTCACTACTCGTTATAAATTAATAGAAAATAGGGGGCGCTACAATGCACAATAATACAGAAACGAGACTGAACATAAAGTAAGTTAACAGAATCGATAACTAACAATTTTGCGCTGATTTTCAAAATTCAAACACCTACTTGTTTCTTATATTGTGCAAAATCCACTGTTAATGTTATTCTTATAATGTACTGAGTTTTTGAAAAAGCGCTGACATCCCTTACCTAGTCATGGGGAGTATGACCAGTACGTTTTTTTTATAATATATTCTCAACGTTTTAATAAGTTCGTCTCATCAATTTAACATCCGAAATTTATCGCAAAAACGTCATCAACCCTAACTTGTGAAAAGCAAGCAAAATGGCTGCGATGTGCAGAAAAACAACAACAAGAACAAAATATTACAGATTGCATTGATCGTGTCACAAAAACGAAGCAAATGGTAACATTTTTATAACTTTGGTTGTGTATGTAAAACACATGAAGAAGTCTGAATGGTTGGATTGTCAAAGAACCGAGTTTTTCCCAAAACAAAAGGGGATTCCATCACTGGTCAAGATAGAGCACAAAAACACTGCGACTTTAGATTCAGCCAGATCGAAAAAAAAAATCTAAAGTCGCAGTTCTGCAACTAGGTATTTACCCACCTCTTTTTGACCCGGAGTGTACTAAGTACACCTGCCGATAATACTCGAAAGAGGGTCTGGCAGTATATAGAGAAAGAAAGAAAGACTTAATTTGGTATTTCAAATTTTATGTTGTGTTGTTGTTGATCTGTTTGCATTATCTCGCTGCATATGGCCGCCAGGTACAATCGGATCTCTTCGGTAAATTACACGATGTACATAAACTCTTGTTACACTGTGCGCATGCGTAGCTGTTTTCAATTAATTTTGGATGAACCTATTAGTCCCAGGGGGGGTACTCTAATTTTTTCTGCATACGTAGGCTCGGACCCAGCATCTACCGTTCACCCCAAAAAAATATCAGAAATTTCAAGCACCCCAAAAAAATATTCCCGATTCTGTATATTTACCTTAAGAAAAGACCCTAAAATACATAGAAATAACCCCAAAAACTAGTCCAATTTTGTGATGACCCAAAAAAAATATCCACAAAATCTTCATACCCCAAAAAAATATTCATTTTTCTGAAAACCCAAAAAAATATTGAAATTCATAATTTTGAACCCAAAAAAATGGGCCGAGCCTACGTATGTGTGAAAATATCTGAGTACCCCCCCTGGGCTTTTAGTGCACTTAATGTACTGCAAAGTGCACCTAATATTTCATTTTTTCCCTGACTGCTCAAATCGTCAATATTTCCATTTAGCACCTTCAAATTGATGACACCCACAGAGTTCAAACCTTCACTGTTAATGATGGACTCAACCTTCTCTACTAATATGCTTCTCTCCTCTTCATAAGCCTTGCAGTCAAACAGAAAATGATCTGGATCCTCCCTAACCGAGCAAACAGGACACATTTCTGAAACACTGTTATCTATTCTTGCTCTATGTTGGTTCAGAAGGGTGTGTCCAGACAACAGTTGATTCAACATGGCAAAACTATGCCGATCTTTCTCCCCAAAACAGTTCCTACTCCCTACCTCCGAAAACACTTCCTGTACTTGATCCACCTTCTCTGATAGTTCAAACTTTCTTTGCCATTTCTCTTTTACATTCTTTTTAATCTCTGCTACTGCTTCTTTTTTATCCATTGTGATAGGGAAGTCTTCGGGGTCTGCTCCCACCATTTCATTCGCTGCCTACTTTGCCTGCTGGTCTGCCAACTCATTTCCTTCTATATCTCTATGACCAGGGACCCAATGCACTAATAATATATTACCTCTGTCTGACAATTTTGTTACACATTCTTTAATTTGCAGGATAATGTCTACTTTTCCACTTGGTATACTGCTATTGAAGGCTGCTATTATGGCAGGCTGACAGTCGGTGAAAAAATGGATTTTTCTGTCCTTAAGCTGTATCTGATCATCCAGACTAACCATAAATTCTAGTGCAATCAGTATTCCAACTAATTCCCCTGTGTAATTATTACTCAGGGGACTCACTCCTTTCTTCAGTAATATAGGGGAAGAATTGTAGCCTTTCAAATATACCACAGCACCCGCTCCAGTAGGTCCCGGATTCCCTAAAGCTCAGCCGTCAGTGATAGCAACTGTTTCATTTTCATCTATCTGCCCTAGTATCTCTCTAATGTTCTCCACTTGATCAGTCTTGGTGTTCTTGAACTCTTCAACATCTATCTTCCCTTTCTCCTTAATAAGTCCCATTAGATCCTTACTGTACTTGAAGTCCTTTTCAATGGAGTCAAACTCTAGCTTCCCACTCATCTCTCTGAACCGACACATGAGCATATGGAAGATAGTTGGTTTTCTTCCTACAGCATTCCCTCCTCCTATCCAGTAAGAGTGGATATTTAAAGTTTTTGTATTGGGTATCCATTTGAAAGCAAATAAGCAATGAAACCGGACCTTGTTTCTCCTGATTTTTTGTTTACTTTCGGTTTCACTTTCGGAAAGCACACTGGCAATATTAGTATATCTGAGATCGCTATTTCCAACTTACTTCGAAAATCCAACGTATCTATCATGTCATCTTTGATTCTTCGAACCACCAACGCAGTATAAGAGTTAGTTACGATATGTTATCATTCAATTTCTCTGGGGCTTTTTTCATTCTCGCGAGACCTGACGATACCTCATCTAGATACTAGCGGACTTCCTGTGCGACAATGGGGCTTTTTTCGCCCACGTTCCGCCATTGTTATTGTAAAGCGAGACAAATGTCGTAATCGTGTAAATATTTGGTATAGCTAAACAGCGATAAGGATGTTCCTGGACTGGTTTACGATTTAATAAACTAGATTCAGCGCGACGCCATGTATAAATTTGTACCCAACAACAGCTTGTGATGCGAAAAACGACAATCGCAAACAGAATACAATAGCGTCATACGCTACGAAAATGTTCGGAATTGAGTATCATGGATTTTTATTGCGTTTTTGTACGCACAGAAATTAATTTAATTGTGTTTTCAGGTCCACGAAATTGCGTAAATACGCAATACGCAGCCTTATCTGGAGCTATGGTATTGTGAAGATTTTTGCAGATACCAAAATTTAATGTGAGAGGTGCAGACCTGGTTACTCCTACGTTTTATGCGTATTTTCTACGCTTTTGGGCTCTGAAGTAATTCCAAGGGGAAAATCTTTGGGTCCGCCAGGATTCGAACCCAGAACTCATGCGTGACAGTCGACCACTCTAACCATGTCGCTAAAGAGTTAACCCAACAGCGAGGCTGTTAGGAATGGCACTGTCACTACAGCTCCAAAATACGCACTACGGATCACTATTACAGAACTACGCACAAGAGAAAGTCCCGATTTTTAGCTTGAAATTTTCATTCTTTTTGATTTTATGTCTGCAATGATCCGTAACCGCATGATTGTGATTGTAAGCACTGTAAACAAGCAAGCAGATTAGTCACGCTGTATATATATTAGCAAGTTAGAGCCAATTAACCCTAAAGCTGCTCAGGTATAACAATAGGCTTTGTCATTGATTTCATTTTCAGGAATAATACTTAATTTTAGTAGCATTTGATTGCATATTGTCATGGTAATGGGTTTTCGCGACCTATTTTTTACCGTCGCAGGTGTAGGGTGTATGTTATTTACAAACTAATTTACCTGATCTGATAGTAAAAATGATACAACATGTCATATAAATGTTCTACTTTCCAGTATTATAAATCAAACAAATAAAAATGTAGCTTTAATCCCAAAGCTAGGTAGAGAGTCACACCACACTGGCACATGGGCTCTATGGACCACATGATGCATTTGACGTATGTATCTTTTTCATATCTATTTAAGGTTAATTTAGGGGGAAAGGCTGTGCATTGGACGTGGACACTTACTAGTCAAGACTCTTGTAGTCATAATGAGCCAATGCATCACGCCCACCTTTTCCCCTTACTTCTGTCTTGCCCATATCTTTAACAGGCCTGTACAATGTGATGAAGAAAATGTCAAAAATGCAAAAACACAGGGGAACCTATGCCCAATTTTTTTCTTAGTGTTGGACTTTGTTTTTTTTTTTGAGGGGGGGGGGGGGGGGTGGGGGTGAGGGGTTGACCAGGGGTAGCTGATCTAAAGTACTCTTCAGCTATTTTTTTTTAATTGTCCCCTCTCCAACCCCTACATTATGTCGATTGTCGACGGCGCGTATCATGACGGACTACACATAAGTACTCAAAACTACACTTAACAACACCCTTGACTACACATACGCGACTTTCAATGTAAACAGGTCTGTAGGTGCAACCTAAGGGAACAGAGTTGGGGTAATTAAAATTGTAATTGTAATTAATTGTAATTTCATTACATTTTCTAAAGTAATTGCATGTAATTGTAATTAAGACATTTCTTTAATTACAGTAATTGAAAGTAATTAATTACTTGGTCAAAAATGGGGGTAATTAACAATTACTTTCAATTACTTTTAAATAACTTTTCAGATGAGCTATCATATGAAATTCAGATACCTTTAGAAGATAAGCATAGATATTTAAGGACATATGCTACTAAATACTTCCCACGTTGAAATATTTTAAATACTTTGCATACAGTTTGTTTTATGCATGGGCTATCCATTTATGAAATAAAAAGGATATCAGTGTTTCCGCGAGAGTGCGTTTCTTGCGTTTTTGACGCAATAAATTTACTGCCGACGCACTGACATTGGGTCTGTGCGTTTTTCGTGACGCAACCAAAAAGCTGCGAGAACGAAACTCTGTCCGAGATTGAAAGTTCCTCGATGACAAAGCTTCTATAAATACTTCTCTGATGCAAATTGAACTTGCGCATAAACATCTTTGCTGGGTATTTCCGTGACGAATACGACGACTGCGCATGTCAAGAGTAGTTGGTGATTCGCACGTGATGAGTTTCGTTTCCGTTAATATCTTCCGGTAGGGGGCATGTATATCGCATACTGATCTTTTTATACTGATGCTTGCGCAGACAATGTCGTTCCGTATATTTTTAGCGCGTTTTCTTCCCACTGTTTTTCTTTTTTTTTTTTTTTTACAACATATAAATTTTAAAAGTAGTGTTCAGAATAGAATTATTTCTTGTTCCAATATTCAGGCATCGAGACAGTAAACTTTAAAAAAAAAAAGAATAAAAAATCATTGTCAGCTCTATTTTTAGATCGATCGTCTGCGCATGAGTAAACCGCTCCAGTATCAAACAACAATGGCGGATCGAAAAAGACAGCGTCTGCTCACGAGTTTCATGACCGGTGCCTCGCAGGCTTCAGCTCAAAAGGAAAGTGACTCTTCTACGAGCAAAACTTTGTTGCATAAGTCCCCTGAAACTGTAAATAAACCGGAAGCCGTCGATCAAACTGCTGCTAAGCCTAGCGAAAGTAAAGCATGTAGAGAATTTAGAGACGACTGGCTAAAAAATTATCCCTGGCTTGAGTATGACGGCCACAAAATGACATGCAAAACATGTGTCGCCGAAGGCAAAGACAATCCCTTCACATCAGGATGCACGAATTTTAGGCACTCTACCCTTGTCAGACACATGCAGACTAACCAGCATAAAGCCTCATTGGAAGCTGTGTCACTCCGCTCAACAATGAACAAGCAAACCATGAGTGTCATTTCCAAAAAGAACACAGCTGTTACATCGACATTGAGATCGGTGTACTGGCTTGCTAAAGAACAACTTCCCACATTGAAGCACAGATCCCTGTTAAATCTACAGAGACTTCAGGGTTGTTCCTTCCCCGATGAACTTGAAGTCGGATCAGCATCTTATACTTCAGCACAATCTGCTTCAGAAATGCAAGATGCTATTGCAAATGTCCTGTGCACTGGAGACTGTGTACCGTACATGGGGATCACTTGCTACTTACTTTGAAACTGAAATGGAGCAAGCCAATGACAGCACAGCAAAAGGTTTCTTTAAGAAAATGACATCATTTGTTTTCATTGCTGTAACTCACTTATTGATGGACATTATCCCTAAGGTCACACAGCTTAGTCTGTTTTTCCAAAAAGATGAAATCGACCTGGCCATGATCAGACCCAGTGTTGACAGTGTAGTTCAGCAGCTGACATGGCTCAAGACAAATGATGGGCGGTTCATGTCGGAGTTAATGTCAGTTGCTGCAGCAGGAGACATGAAAGAGTTTAAGGGTATCAAAACCCTTGACACCCCTGTTCTGAGACAACAGTTCAAAAAAGTCAAAGAGGCTTTTTTGTCTAACCTAATTCAAGAAATTGAGAAAAGGTTTCCTGCTGTAGCAACTGATCTAGTCTCTAACATGGCAGTTTTTAGTTTGAGGGGTCTGTCATTATTGTCAGATGATGACATGAAGAGTTATGGGCAGTGTCAGATGAATGCCCTTGTTAAGCATTATGCTTTAGAAGATCATCCCCATTTCATAGACCCTGAGCAAACCCTGCTAGAATGGGAAAAGTGTAAGGCTCTCATTTTGCAGCAGAGGTATCCATGTCATACTGTACAGTCAACATGGAAACTTCTGACTGCAAATCACCCTGACACTTTTCCCAATCTATCAAAACTTGTGTCAGTAGCTTTGCTTGCACCACTACAGACAGCAACAGTAGAGAGGGGATTCAGTATCCAGAATGAGATTAAAGTTTCAGCCAGGAATAGGCTATCTGCACCAAGGCTCAATACTTTGATGCAGATAGCCCATGGTCCTGAAATAGAAGCATTTGACTTTGATTCTGCGCTCAAAAAATGGAAGGAATCAAAGCGCAGAAAGTTGTTCTCAGCCCCAAACTGAATCCTCTTGCTACTGGGCAGTTTCTGTAGTGGTCAGCTTGAAGTGCTCACTTTGAATAAACAATAAAACTAAATAAAACTATTTGATTTATTTCAATGCATTTTCGGGAAATCGATAAAAGCTCTGACCCACTAAATTTGTCAATGACCCCCAAATTTTCCAACAGGGGGTCATTCATGACCCCCTAAATTTCCAGGCTTGCAGAAACACTGGGATATGTCACCGTGCTTATTTTTTCAGAATCTCATATTGAAGTTTACAGCATTTGACCAATTTTCTAGAAATATAAAATAATAATACTAGTCCTAATTATCGAGCTAAAACGGTTTTAATCTTCACCCAGCTTCTTTCTTTTAAGTTAAATTACTGCCCATGACCTCAAACTTTTAAGAAAATGTGCATGTTTACTTGTTACCCCATGCTGTGACAAGATACTGCATGATATATTTTGGCAATTCGTCGAAAAATGGAATTTGTTTTTAGAATAAATCATGTATTAAAAAATCTGACATTGAAAATCTTGAAAATTTATTTTTAATTCATGGACTATTATAATACCTTTCAGAAAAAAGAATAAAAATCTGGGGTCACAGAACTAATTCTCTTTCTAGAGGGCCAAATTTAACCCCACCCCCATAGGTTTCATGCGTAATTCAATATAAAAAGTTCAGGGATGACCATTTCGGTCGTTTTGATGATGCCATTTTACTAGTATATGAAGTAATTTAGCATTAAAATGTTAAAAAAGAAAGAAAAAACACACTGAAAATATGTGCGCATCTGGGAATCGATCCTGGTTATCTGGCTTTGTAGCCAGGCGCGCTAACCACTAGGCCACGAGGTCAGGTCGTGCGCCGCTCTAAATATCCATACAAATAGTATAGACTCGGCCACTATCGTATTCGTAACCAGGGTTATTGTGTACGTCGTTTGATTTCGACTGAGCTACATTTATCTGTCTTTAGTGCTGAGACGATCAGTTCTGAAAAGATGTCAATAGATATTTCGAACACACTTTAATTAGTTATTTTGTGAAGAAAATGTCGGAACACCGATATGACATAAGAATATCGGAAGCTGTATTGATCCGAATCCGTTAAGGGTCGAAAGACAGGACCCAGACAACTTTCCCCGTTTGCAGACGCGGAAAAGGTGCGCATTGGAAATAGCCGCATATGTCTTTAAAATGCTGCTAAATGGTTATTGGTATTTGTAAATGCATAGATCATTTGCTTTACTCAATAGTGCAACATGGAACTATTGAGAATTGGAGCTAGTCATGCTAGTATAGACATGAAATAACAATTAACAATTTTACCACAGACAGACTGTATGTTACCTCTACTATTTTGAAAGCACCTTTTTTAGCAAATTATATATTCTTTGTTCATCTGCCTGTAAAAGCTATGGCTTTGTGATAATCGACCTTTAGTAGTTAAGTCACCAAAACAATACAAAAACAAAGAAGGTGTGAAAATCTCAACAATTGTTTTTACTCAGACAATAGACTAGTGAATTGACTCCTTGAAGGCTATTTGTTAAATTTTCACACCTAGGATCAACACACTCATATGCTAAGGTGCATGGCCGAATCTATCCACCACATTATTTCAATTCTTAACCTGCTTATTTGCCATCTTGAATAATATTAATAATAACAATAATAATAATAATAAAGTGTGATTCAGAAAATTAAGTTGGATTTCGCTCCTTCAGTGAACCTGTGGCCTATCATTGTTGAGAAATTAAAATAAAATAGATGTTCCATTTGAGACCAAACTAGCAATGCCGGCATTTCACACACAAGTAATATTTTAGTTCATCACTATCTGATATTCCTTTTTGTACTTTTTTTGCCAACTTTAATGTCTCATAGGGCCACACAGATTTCTTATCAACACTTATTGAGAACAGTTATTCTCTGGCATTTAAGCTAGTTTTACAAAATCATTTCCATGATTTATCTTCCACAATTGTAAGACTTTTGTCAGACCAATGTGTATTCCTGAACTTTGTTCTGCGGTTAACAGCTAGTTTTCGACAACATCGACAATTTACAAATGACCCTCCCCCCACTTGTGTTCTCATGTCAGCAACCAGAAAAATATGTTCTTAAAAGGGTATCCCTTGGGAGCAAAGACTGCACCAAAGAACTGAAACCGGAGTGTGCATATTTCCTGGGCCAGACTAGCTAGTTTCTGCCATTTGGGCTTCATCAGTGACCCTCTTATAGTTTCAAAGTCCCACAATGAAACCCATGATCCCAAAGGACAAGAAAATAAAATCTACACTATAGTGAAGGGCAGGGAGACTGATTTTGTAAATTTCATTTCTTTTAGGTTGCATCACTTGACAATAATAGAAGAAGTCCTAAAAATAAATTCAATCTAATAGACATATATTGAATTTAGAATGCCAAGGTTACTCAGACTTTTTAAGGTGTTTTAACTCATTTCATATATCTCTGAAATTAAAATCTTGATAAAGCTATCTAAGTGGCAGTGAAATGTAATTGTAATGTAATTAATTACATTTGAAAAAGTAATTGCATGTAATTTATTACTTTGCTGAAAAGCCATGTAATTGTAATTGTAATTTAATTGAACAATTTCCAATGTAATTGTAAGTAATTAATTACTTTTTCAAAGTAATTGACCCCAAGTCTGTAAGGGAACAAGACAGTTCACCGACAAGACAATTCACCGGTATGGTTTTTGAAGACAGTTCACAGACACTTATGTTTTATGCTAAATTGACATATGGTAGAAAATATAAGTGTCAATTATGAAAAAAATGATTTGAAATAGGAAGTGGCTACAGGTACGGGCCCGTATCCCTAGAATACGAGTCTAGAGGTACGGTCCCGTATCTCTAGACTATGGGTCTAGGGTTAGGGGCCCGTACCTGTAGACAGTCCACTGAGGATAAGCTACTAATGGCTAGGGGTACGGCTCTAAAATTTCAGCTATATTTGTTAAAAGTTATTTTACCATTTGAGATATCTAATCCAACAAAAACTTGTGTTGCAAATTCACATCTGTTTGGTCGCCATCTTTGACAGTGGAAAGGGAGCCAGCGATGAATTGAAAGGGTATATGATATACAATCATTGTCGGATGTCCCTTGTGAACAAATGTGGATAAACTGCGAAACCCAATTAATTATTTTCTTTTTAGCGCCCCCTAATTGCTCGTCTACAGTGAACACACAACTTATGTCTTCTTTTATACAAACACAAATTTACCGTGATTAAATGGGCACCGCACGTTTATATTTGAACGACAGGTTTTCTTGCGCCACGGCACACTTAATAGCTGGGCATCCATCAATTAAATATCCAATCCATAAACATTCTAAGTCATCTGAACAAAATGGCTCAACGTCCATATAGGGTGACAAATTTACATTTTTTTTCTGCCAAATGCAGAGAGTTTTTCACTTGATCATCACGATCAATGGTCATTAACAAGACAGCTCAACGTCAGATGCCAAACAAGTCATTCAACGCTGACATAAGGTACAGAGAAATCACGGAAAATATAAGTTTAAAGCAAGAAGAAATGGAAAGAGAGAAACAATATATTTCTGTTTAAATTTTAGCCCGTTTCCTTGCAAACGTGCACGTATGAAGCTATATAAGCCATTGTTACCAGCAATTGGGCCTCAACGTGAGAAAACCTGTCTACAACAAAGGTGCAGACCAGCCTGCGCATCCGTGCAGTCTGATCAGCGACTTTGTTATTCACTTATAGGAAAGTATCATATCTAGACTTGCTACGAGCGAGTTTTCGATTTTCTAGCTAGTCTCTATAGCTGAGCAGACTGGTTTGAATCTCACTTTGTCGGAACCCACGTGACGAAGACAGGTTTTCTCGAGTTGCATTCCAATCATTAGTGATCTAGCAGTGAAATAAGTCTAGTATTTTTACCACAGAACCCCAGTTTTCCCTGGTCCTACATGGCGACCGAAATAGATGTGAATTTGCAACTAGAATTTTTGTAGGATTAGATATCTTAAACGGTAAAATAAGTTAAAACATATACATGTTTGTAATTGAAATTTTAGAGCCGTACCCCTAGCCAATCCTCAGTGGACTGTCAACAGGTACGGGCCCATATCCCTAGACTCGCAGTCTAGAGATACGGGACCGTACCTCTAGAATCGTAGTCTAGGGATACGGGCCCGTACCTGTAGCCACTTCCTTTGAAGTAAAAACTAGATATAATTGGTAGAGATGAATGGTGATTGCTGTCAGTATAGAAGATATTTAGGATCTTTCTTCCCACTTATGATAGAGTACATTTATTTGAGTGTTGGATTGCATCAGTTGGATCATGGACTGTGCATTATTGTTGGTTAATAAGGCGATTTTCGTACACGTTTGCGTGTGATTAACAAACAATAGGCATACCTTTTAATGCTACATGAAGCTAAACTGAAGTAGTGCTATAGCTAAATGTACTTTTTTAGGAAATTCGCCAACAATGCAATGTATTCTTCTTGATGTTTTTAGAGATACATGTAGATATGTTGTATGTCTATTAGGCATGGGTGTGTCCAGTAAGGTAAATTAGCTCGATCACTGGTAAGACTAACAAAAAGAAAACCAAGTGCAACAGCAATCATTCAACTTCATTTAAGCTTTATATTAGTCATTCGTTTAAGTAATAGTAAAAAAATTTACATTCGTTATATAAAAAAACAATATAAAATGTGTCGGTGAATTGTCTTCAATTCTGTCGATGAACTCACAGTCTTCAAAATTCGTGTTGGTGAACTGTCCTGTCGGTGAACTGTCTCGATTCCCGACCTAACTGCAACCAACAAATGGTTAATTGCATTTGGCCTTTAAACACTGTGGTCAAACTACTACGGCAAAATAGTAATAGTAATGGCGGATCGAGTGGACGGGGAATTTTGCCACCGTGATTTTTGGAAAATAATGATGGATGCTCTACACAATATTATCCCAAAATCAATTGTTGAAGTTCTGAACAGACTGGAGAATGATGAGGATAACCGATACTCGTGGAAACTCACGCGGAATCAGGATTCATTGTCGTTAACCGTCAGCTGCAAACTTCCCACCAAAACTCCAAAACAAAGCCAAGGACGACAGCGAGGTTGCCGGACGCGCTACTGTGAAACCAGTGAGACGTCGTCGGAAGAAGAGAAACTCTCCCTCTGCGTTGGCTCGTTCTAGGAGGAGGCATGCACGTTTCCTGGAGAAGAAGTTAGCTGGAAAACCAGATTCGCCTTCACCAGAAGACCAGCAGGATTCCGTGTGTGTAAAGGAACTGGAAAATACCAGTCTTGTTTGTGGTAGTGACAGGAACCTGGAATCTTCGGAGAATTCAACACCAGCCCCAGCTGTTGAGCCTGACTTGTTACAGGAACAGGCAGTCCTTTTTGATTTTCTGGCCAAAACAAACATTGATAGTGACGATAGTGAAGACAACGAGGTAGACTGTGTTTGTTCTAACTGTAAGCAGCCACCCAAGGAAGGAGGTGAACTTAAACCTTGCTCACGCTGTCATTTAACCTGCTACTGCAGCGTCCAGTGCCAGAAGAAAGATTGGGACTTTCACAGATTTGCCTGTTCGGTTGTGGCAAAGGTGAAATCTAATGCTTAAAATCTCTACCATAAAGACCTGTATATAATTTGTGAATACATTTTGGTGTTAGGACCCTGGTGGTTGTGTTGTACAGTGTATTGGTTATAGTTTTGTGAATAGACATTGGATATATTGTACAGTTTGGGTGCTGGGAGCTTGGTGGCTGAATATTGTACAGTGTTTAGTTTTACATTAACACTTTAGTTCTAACATTTAACTTTGTTCCACTCGATTCGAGGTGTCCCAATATTGGGAGAATTTATGACAACAACAACAACAACAACAATGGGGTTCGTCACCCACTCCGATGTTGTAGTAAAAATACCTTCAAATAAAGGCTGACAAAAATGAGAACTTTGAATATGTTTGCTTCGAGATTGCAATGTCTAGTTATCAACCTCTTTATTGTTTGCCAAAAAGCAAGACAAACTCAGGTTTTAAATGGTTATTTTTACAGTTATATAGGAGCTTTTATCATGATGTACTTCCGGTTCTATAAATAGATTTGGGATATACTGGCCGTCAGCTGTGTATTGTCTAGATAGGGAAAGCAGCAGAATTTTCGATATTTTCCTCCAATTTTAAGTTCCCTTGTTACAATGAGCTATTTATTTTATATAAATGCTAATTGTAAATGCTTCTTGAATGCATCTAGAAATACTTCCTCAGATAATATACACATTTATTAAGATAATTTGTCTTTCGTTTTGTTTTAAATGAATAAAGCGGTAGCCTTTAGACATATTCATAGACTTTTAATTCAATTTCTACCATTTTTCAAGGCAACTTTTAATAATTACTGAACTTTTGTCAATGACACACATTAGTTGGCAATCCGAATCGAAAAAAGATGCATATTTTTGGTTTTGTTGGCATTTTTGAGTACATTTGTTAGACCACTTTTAACATAATATTTAGCATGTGTACAAAGCCATAGGGGTGGATGCCAAGACTGAATTTGCATATGAAGGCCAGAAATTAGGTCAAAGGTCATTGAGTGCAAAAATGAGAAAATATGTATTACTGTAAAACAACTTAATCTTTTTATATGTAAACATATTTCATTTCAAGCCAAATTTTGTATGCTTATAGTTAAAAGTGTGAAAAACATTGAGAAAATGTTTTTTATAACTAAATGTTCTTATGTCGACTTTAAAATAGGGTCAAAGGTCATCAAGTGCAATAATCGGAGCATTTTTACAAAACTGTGTTTCTTTTTTTCTCTGATCCAACAACAAGATGCTTTTCAAACTCTAAAAAGGGTGGAAGTCTTTCAGAAGGCTTAAATTAACATGTTTATCATTAAAGGAACCCTTTTGAAGCATCCTTTTATGGATTTTACAAAGACAAACATCGTAAGTTTTGTGCACTTCTAACGGAAATTCTCCCTCAATTGGGCTAAACTGAGATATATGGGCTACTTGGAGAGTTTGCTGCAACTCTCAGCAAGTAAAACTATTTTTAGTTTGGTGCATGTCTTGGGGCCTTAGAAACCCATAATTTAATAACTTTTTCTGTGGTCATTTTTCTATAAATCACCAGTAATCAACGTTACCCCACTGGCATTGAAAATAACAGTACACACAGTGCAAGGCTAATGTTGATTACTTTTAATAGTATTAGTGAAACAGTTTAAGCATTAAATGTTTAAACTAGACATAAAAATCAATTGCATACATCTGATATGTATTTCTGCTCTTCAGTGATACGTATGTTACATTTTATACTAAATTGCAGATAATGACTTTACAAATTACATGTATTAGAATAAACCATGATACCTGACCTGAACTATAAATGATATTGATCTATATTATATTTGAAAATGTTCATTTTCATATATTTGAAGTTGTTTATAACTTTTAACTTGCAATGAAGTGAAATCAAGTAAATATTTAAATATGCTAATTAGTATGTAATATGTACTGGCTCCAGCATGTATTGATACATGTAGCTGCTTACAGATTCATTTTTCTATTATTTACATTGTATTGGAGTTGGCAAAATATCTTTCAAAATGAAATCAAATTATAACTATAATAACAATAATGGATCATAAACTGCTGTAAATATATTAATGAGGTAACATAGGTAACAAAGGGTGCCTTACATAAATGGATAAAGGTAGTAATTGTTGTTAGGCCAATATAAAATTTGGGTCTGCTCTCCACAATTCGCTTGCATATACTACACACATTTTATTCTATATAAGACTTAATTTAAAAGAGTGCTATGGGTTGGTCTGCAATATGTGAATGTGGCATTTCCTGGTCTTACTCAATTGCTTTTTGTAATTTGCTTGGTTCTTTTACATTCATATTGCAGTTTTCAGATTTCCACCAAAGGTACATAACGATAAACATGCAATCTACATCATGATTTAAATATTGACTTAATATCAATAATTTACTTAAAATAGCATAGCAATATTTCATACATCTAGTGGCAAGGCAGGAATTAAGGCAGGGGGTAGTGCAGAGTGTCTTCTATAGCAGGTATAGGTTTTTGAAGGTTGCAAATAAGACATCGTAGTACAAAACCAGTATGGTTTATGTCCAAATATAGGATGTTACATAGATCTAGTATCAAAGATTTTCCTTGTATGCTGAATTCTTTTCATTTTCACTTTTCACTGTTGACAATTACATTATAAAATGAATTTATCATCTGTCCCCATTGAAATCTTCTATGTTTTGTTGAACAATATTTCATATCATATTGTAATGATGATTATCTTATTATATTCTGCAGCAACTTTAATAGAAACTATTCTGCTTGTTAATTATCTTAGACAAAGGTTGGCTGAGGTAAGGTTACCTGAGCCATGTAGAGTCTTGTAAAACATATGGACATATTTCATGGTAACATAAACAACAAATCATTCGAACGTTAGTGATACTTTATTTTAAAGATTTTTTAACTGTTTTAATCTTAAGCATAAAACAAAAACATGACTTCCAAAATTCATTAGTATGGTTTTACATGTCTCTGAAACTCACAGATTAAACTGAATGTTGAAAAAGTAGTGCCACACGCAGCTGATCTCTTTGCTTTTCTTATTCACAAGGTAGTTTGATTTTAGTTTTGTTTATGCACTATTTGATTTTGTTGAGCTATTTGAAACCCTAGTACATGTTTTATATGTGTCCTATGAAAAGTGAGTTATGGTCTATTTGTTGGTTTTAAAAGGTTTACTAAATTAGGCCTATTGTGATAGTCTAAAAACAGATATGCAAAACCATCGTAAATGTGAACAACATTGCTAACAACAGCTTGCAGAAAGCATTTTAAGCATAAAATTGCTCACTCTTGTACCTATATGTATATATTTGTGAAGACTGACACTGATTGAGGACTGTCTTGTATATAGTGAAAGGAAAGTAGTTCAGTTTTATTTCAAGAGTAATGCCATATTAAAACTACACATTTCGAGTATGTTACCAGTTACAAGTGCTATCCAATCTGATAAATTGCACCTGTATCTACGAGCAGTAGATGTATACATAAATGCAAGTCACCTACCCTATATGCAATCTTAGCAAATTGTCATGGTTAACAGATAGATTCTACCCAAGAACAGGCGAGTTGACAACCTTAGGATATTATATACATCAAGCAAATCGGAGATGTTAAACCAATTGATTATGCTAGTAAATGTACATATTAGATAACCATTTCAGTACACATTTACTCTAAATACCAAGAAATGACCCCAAACTGATGGAAAACTATGAACACAATCAAATCATCAGGTGCTCCAATATGGTGAATGCCTGTGTTCCCAAGAAGTCACCAGACATCTGTTTTGGGGAAACTTAATTTGATATAAAACTTGCATTGGCATTTTACAATTAAAGAGAATAACATAAAGAAACACATGCCAATAACCTCATAGCATTTGATCTCTATCATCATTGCAAAAAATAATCAACAAAATATGTTTAATAATGATACTTAGAATTAAGTTTATCGACACTGAAATAATTACAATGTATAAAGAGTTGCGCTGTGAAAGACATATATACTCATTTGATCTTAAAATCAGAGGTTACCTTAATATCATATCTATGCTGCTTCTATATATGGATGAATACATTTGCACAAGCAGCCTGATTTCAAAGAAAAGCTGCTTTTGAATCCACATCATTTCATTAATATGTGCCAATGAAAGGACACCCCTACAATTAAATGTTTAGGGTTATATGGAGGATTACCCTTAATGTCCGGCCTATTTCCATGATATACCCCTCAAAAAGTTAACAATGTTTTTCACTGGATGGTCATTACATGTATTAGGAATGTACCTGTATATTAGCTTTGTATTATGTATGTTACCATCTGCTAACAGGCCGATGTGAAGACCAATGTGAGGATATATTCCTTCCAGTATATGGTATTTACCATATTCTATCGTAGTTGCAACACGCCTGATGCTTTATGAAAGGAGGCTTGGTCTTTGTGTTTTCATGAAGCTATGCTAAGTATATGCGATTAGCAGGTAGTGGCCTTGTAAAAAGTGTTTTACAATTACTCATAGATGGGAACAAACACAACAAATGTGTGAAATGAGAAAAGAAATATATTTTAGTCCTATAAGCATGAGATCATGGCCAAGTCCTCATGAAAGCTGTAGCTTGGAACATATACCTTTGAGAAATGACTCAATTTCAGATTGTAAAATGTAACATAAGTAACAACATAAACACATCTTATGTATAAAAGAATAGATAATTGCATAAAATGACGTATTCATACAAAGCATTAAGCAAAAAAAAATATTTCTTTAAAATGAAATGGTTATTCTTAGTTGGATTACATTTAAATTGATTTTATACAGTAACGTACTTTACATGCCTATTATGAATATTTGACCGCAGGAAACTTGGTAAATCATTGCTTTCCAAACAGGATAGACACACACCTAGCAGGATAGCAATAAACAAATACTTCCATTAGGATAGAAGGCAACATAAAATTTGAATTTTGCCCCTATATTAAAAAAATATTGCTACAATTTTCATCGATTTTGCACTTAAATGACCTTTGATCCAAGCACACATCATGCCTTGATGATGCTGTTTGTTTATATAGCATGGCTGTAGTATCCAAAAGAGATTTTGCATTACTTTGCATCATAATTTTGGATAGCTAATTGATAAAAACGCTAAAATCTGAGGTATATACAAGAATTTGCACTCAGTTGACCTTTGACCTTAATTCTGGGACTTTAGGGCATTTCCAGACTTGGCATCCACCCCTATCCTTCTTAAAACGCATCAAGATACACTTTGAGCATGGATGCCAAAATGTACTCAAAAATGCCAACAGATTTTTTTTTTCAGGCTCTGGATGGCCAACTACATCATTTATTTACTTTGAAAAGTGTTTCCTAACAATTAACAAGGCGATTTTTTTAGTCTCAGCGCATTCCTGCAAGAAAATTCATAAGGTGCTATAAAATAACTATGGAAGTTGAAGGACAGAAATGTGCGCTTAAAAACAAAACAAAAAAACATTCCTCTCTCATATGGAACTTCACATGCGCGCCATTTTAGCAAGAAAGTTTTACTGGGCCTGACCTTGGTGCAAGCTGTTTGAAAAGGTTACCAGCGGACGACACTAGTAGCAGATTATTAAGGACAGATATGGGCGCTGAAAAAGAAACATTATATATTTAGTAATTTAGAATTTTTGACAGGTTGCCCCTTAAAGATACAAATGGATATTCCCAATCTTATTGTATCAACCTGTATGATCTTATATGAGTGCTCATGTTATATTGATTTTATTAAATGAATTGGGAAAAAGAGATAAAATGCAAGGCTTGCCATAAAAACGTTATAATTTTGTCATTATGTGCGCAGCATTGTTATGGACGTCATAATATAATGTTTCCAAAAATCTGTAAACCACTAGTGGTTTATTGATTTTATTGCATGGCATTATTTTACTCCCAGATGCGATGTCATATGATAAATGTCGTTTTCAATGGTGATAGTCAAAAATATCACAACAGAATACAATTTTCTGTTGATGGGAAGAGGTTCTCATTCATTAGTCAGTTGAGATTTCTCCATCCAATATTTCACTGATGTGACAGCTCTTGAGATTGAGGTGAAAGGGGAGAGCACTCCACTTAATGTGGTTCTTCACCCCTATGCTACACAGTCAGTTGAGATTTTTTTATCCCATATTTCAGTGGCACCATTTGTTGATGTGACAGCTCTTGAGATTGAGGTGAAAGGGGAGAGCACTCCACTTAATGTAGTTCTCCACCCCTATGCTACACATTAGTCATTTGAGATTTCTTTATCCCATATTTCAGTGGCACCATTTGTTGATGTGACAGCTCTTCAGATTGAGGTGAAGGGGAGAGCACTCGACTTAATGTAGTTCTCCACCCCTATGCTACACATTATTCATTTGAGATTTCTTTATCCCATATTTCAGTGGCACCATTTGTTGATGTGACAGCTCTTGAAATTGAGGTGAAAGGGAAGAGCACTCCACTTAATGTAGTTCTCCACCCCTATGCTACACATTAGTCATTTGAGATTTCTTTATCCCATATTTCAGTGTCACCATTTGTTGATGTGACAGCTCTTGAGATTGAGGTGAAGGGAAGAGCACTCAACTTAATGTAGTTCTCCACCCCTATGCTACACATTATTCATTTGAGATTTCTTTATCCCATATTTCAGTGTCACCATTTATTGATGTGACAGCTCTTGAGATTGAGGTGAAGGGAAGAGCACTCCACTTAATGTAGTTCTCCACCCCTATGCTACACATTAGTCATTTGAGATTTCTTTATCCCATATTTCAGTGTCACCATTTGTTGATGTGACAGCTCTTGAGATTGAGGTGAAGGGAAGAGCACTCGACTTAATGTGGTTCTCCACCCCTATGCTGCACATTAGTCACTTGAGATTTCTTTATCTCATATTTTAGTGGCACCATTTGTTGATGTGACAGCTCTTGAGATTGAGGTGAAAAGGGAGAGCACTCCACTTAATGTAGTTCTCCACCCCTATGCTACACATTATTCATTTGAGATTTCTTTATCCCATATTTCAGTGTCACCATTTATTGATGTGACAGCTCTTGAGATGAGGTGAAGGGAAGAGCACTCCACTTAATGTAGTTCTCCACCCCTATGCTGCACATTAGTCATTTGAGATTTCTTTATCCCATATTTCAGTGTCACCATTTGTTGATGTGACAGCTCTTGAGATTGAGGTGAAGGGAAGAGCACTCGACTTAATGTGGTTCTCCACCCCTATGCTGCACATTAGTCACTTGAGATTTCTTTATCTTATATTTTAGTGGCACCATTTGTTGATGTGACAGCTCTTGAGATTGAGGTGAAAAGGGAGAGCACTCCACTTAATGTAGTTCTCCACCCCTATGCTACACATTAGTCATTTGAGATTTCTTTATCCCATATTTCAGTGGCACCATTTGTTGATGTGACAGCTCTTCAGATTGAGGTGAAGGGGAGAGCACTCCACTTAATGTAGTTCTCCACCCCTATGCTACACATTAGTCATTTGAGATTTCTTTATCCCATATTTCAGTGGCACCATTTGTTGATGTGACAGCTCTTCAGATTGAGGTGAAGGGGAGAGCACTCCACTTAATGTGGTTCTTCACCCCTATGCTACACATTAGTCACTTGAGATTTCTTTATCCCATATTTCAGTGGCACCATTTGTTGATGTGACAGCTCTTGAAATTGAGGTGAAAGGGGAGAGCACTCCACTTAATATAGTTCTCCACCCCTATGCTACACATTAATCATTTGAGATTTCTTTATCCCATATTTCAGTGTCACCATTTGTTGATGTGACAGCTCTTGAGATTGAGGTGAAGGGAAGAGCACTCCACTTAATGTAGTTCTCCAGCCCTATGCTACACATTAGTCATTTGAGATTTCTTTATCCCATATTTCAGTGGCACCATTTGTTGATGTGACAGCTCTTGAGATTGAGATGAAGGGAAGAGCACTCGACTTAATGTGGTTCTCCACCCCTATGGTGCACATTAGTCAGTTGAGATTTCTTTATCCCATATTTCAGTGGCACCATTTGTTGATGTGACAGCTCTTGAGATTGAGGTGAAAGGGGAGAGCACTCCACTTAATGTAGTTCTCCACCCCTATGCTACACATGTACCAGGGAAAAACCTTGTTGGAACAACGCTGAAGAAAATGATAACGGTAACTAAATATATATTCTTAGACATTTAGTTACGAATACATACCAAAAAATTATTTTTCTTGTTTCTCAACAGAAACATGCTATGGGTACTCAAAAGAAATATTTCAATGAGATGGTGCTTTGAGCACCCAAAACCTATGTTAAAAATGATGGTTAAGAAAAAAATTGAATATAAAGGAATGAATACTGTTGGAGTTACAGATTACACAAACTAGGCACCCCCTAAGCATTTCTGACAAAAAAAATGTCTAAGTTCAACACCTGTCACAAATGAGAAAAAAAAATGTGCACAAAATAAGAGGTGTACATCTTCAATGTGTGCACAAAAGATAGGCTGCACATGTTCATTGTGTGAACAATCATAATACAAAGTATGAATACAAAGGAATAAAAACTGCTTGAGTTACAGATTACACAAACCAGACACCCCCTAAGCATTTCGGATGGAAAATTTTCACCTGAAAAAATTCTGAAAATATCTAAACCTTGGTTACATATTAGCTAGTCCTCCTCCTTAAAGCAACCACCCCAGAAAGGCAAAACACATTTATAGCACATCTGGTGCGCAGTAGATTTTTTAACCCTAAGCTCACTACTAATTTTGTCTCAAAAATGTTGTCTCCTTTTTATGTCTGTCGCATATATTCAAGTGTGCTATTGGCTACCTAAGAACATAAAAGATGAAAAGAGCCGACATACAAGTCCTGACTAGTGGGATAGGGTTAAGTTCTCAGTATTGCTCATAAAACTGTATGCTTGAGAAATCTTTATTATTATTATTTTCTATATGAAGCTATAATTGTCTTGTAGATGGCGAACCACAGCCATTCAACCATCACATTCCAGTGGGAGCCTTATATAGAGAAATTTATCCTAGAGGTCGAACCACCATTTGGGGAATTAGGTAAGATTGCTTACAAAATACACCATGTATTTATCCTAGATATAGAGACATGTTTATCCTTTGTATATGGTCACTAAAGAAAATTAGACTATTTGAGCTTTATTTCATAAATGTTACCAAAATATGTAATTCTTTAGTGGTTTATTGATTTTAATATATGGAGTCATGCGGTAGAAATTACTAAAACTACTTAAAATTGTGTTTTTTTGTGTGAAATGCTTAGAATTTGCCATATATACATGACATTATTAAAGGTGTCATTACATAATGCTACTTAATATGTAAATCACTGGTGGTTTGTCAATTTTAATTCATGGCATTATATCACTCCAAGATGGGAGGTCAAATGATAAATGCTGTATTTTGATTTTCTCAAGGATTGAGACTTCACTGGTAACAGAGCCTTGACAGGAAAGTAGTGGTAGTATTTTAACTCTTATCCTTATCCTTTTTTGAAAATACTGTAGATCCATTCAGCTGGCATCTGACAAAATCATCTGATATCATCATCATAATCAGATTTTTGATTAACGTGCAGGTGCAGGGGCATCATCCACATCAGTGGGCCTCCTTCCAGGTAACTAACTGGCTAGCTGCACGCATAGCAGATCTCCAGGTGCTTCTTTCTTGAGGGTCAACTGTCATGAGCTTCCACTCATGGCAGTCATTTTCTGTCAGTTTCTTCCATGTCATCTTGGGCCTCCCTGATCAGACCCCATACTGTTGTCCACTCTGCTTGTAAATACATGCTTATAATTTATTTACATTTTAGAAGCAATCCTTTAATGAATCTTTAGATTTTTTGCAACTGTTCATAGCCTCATGAACTACACAAATTTGATTGACAGCTGCCAAGCTCACTTGCTCGTGCAATACACTTCGAACTTTGAACTCATTTGCCAGAAGTGATATTGGTGTTGTGATTGACAGCGAGTCACACTCGAGTCACACGTGCAAAACAAGCCTCTTGTTTGCTCCATTGGCTGTCCATGCTCAAGCTGGCTGTTCCACTTTTCCATTTTACTCTCCCCCTTAAGGGTTAATACAATTATATTTTAAATAAAAAACTGTTTTAATTCCCTTTTTTGTGATATTTTAGATATTTATAATAAAATGTAAATATAAGCAATAAATTCAAATTTTGATCTGTTCATGGAATCATGAATACTTCTGGTCTTACTTTGCAAGAGACCCGGAGTATTCATGATTCAATGAACATTCCAAAAATTGAATTCATTTCTTAAATAATTGGAATGCAGCAGGTTAACAGAATAACAATTAGAAAGGAGTGTAGTACATGGCAAGGATTAAGTGTTAACATATTAGGGGTAAAAATCTTATTATTATTTGAAATATTTCAGACCCAGGTATGGCTATGGACATGGAACTATGTATCACAGGTCCGGAACCAGGGAAGATAGATCATACTTTATACTGTCATGTGATGAACCTTGAAGAGCCACTCCACTTACAAGTTCAGGCAGAGTTTAAGGTACTGTTAACCCTATATCTGCTAATGGAATCTACCATGTAGTCCTATACAGTAAAACCTTTCTTAAACAGCCACTCAAAAAGAAGACCAAAAATTGGTTTTCAAGACTGATTATTGCTTATAGATGCAGGTCAAAAGTATACTCTTCATTATGCTACCATTGGTTTAAGACCTTTGTTTTGTCTATTTTTGTCTATTGATGAGATGGTAGGGGCCTGATACTTTGGCTGTTTGTCGGGCCCACAGGGGTTTATCTGTTGGCTTTCTTTTGCTCCGGTATTCAGTTTTATTTACTGTTGAGTCCTTATCTTTGCTTTATCTCCTTGTTATATTTTGATTTATATGTTTTAGGAGATGATGCATTGATAACTTAGGGGTCTTTCATGCAAACCAAATATCTATGTGTCTTGATCCACATCTGAATTAAGGGTGAGGTTGGCGTGTCATTAAACGGGTTTAAGCCCTCCAGTAAAATATTTTACTGACCGTTCCAAGGCGGTACTTCTTTTGTGGATCTTTTATGTTTTTTGTTCTGTCTTATGTTTGCAATGTCTTTGTGCGCATCTGTTTACATGTGCTTTGTGGCCACCTGCTGGGAAAGGGCTGACCTCTTGGCTCTCGTTTGTGGTGTCTAACTGTGAGTTTGTAACTTTCCCATTGGTATCCTGGATCGTGTGTGGTACTTGATTGTATCGACTCCTGATCATTGCACCCTTACTTACTCTTAAGACAGGTAATATTGTATAATAAACTTGGGATGGTCCATTTCAGGACCTGTAGTACCAAAATTGCAGCACATACTAAGGAACAGATATTTAGAAAGCAAACAAAATAGATTAGACATAATAAAGATAAGGATTGGTTATTTCGTAATTCTTATGCACTTGCAAATGTAACGTGATGTCTGATTGGTCAACGTCTTAAATTTGCGGCAGTACATCCTGCGATATACCGTCGCAAACTCGACGTCATTGCGTAACGTCTCTTTTCATTGGTTGACAAGTGAATATATGCAGCTGGCAAGCTGTTTAATGCAGCTGGCAGCCGCTAATGTGTCGCCGTAAAACTAAATTTCCGACTGTATATCGGACGATATACCTTCCCAAATGAAAATTTTGAATACAGTTATCCCCTAATTAATTTAGACATTTTGATGTTTTTATACCCACCCACCTTGACACTAAACAAAGAGCTCATCATTGTCAACCATATTCATTTATTACAAGCCAGGATTAATCCTCTCCCATGGGTGGGGCCAGTCTGACTTGCCTTCTTTTAAAATATCCTCAGCAGTTTGAGGGTCTGTGGAATCGAAGAGATAAATCTTTAGAAAACTCTGGCTATTAAGACAACAGCTAAGTACATTGCATATCAAAAATTGAAATAGTCAACATTGAAGGCTTTGATCACAAGTGTGGTGATTAAAAGGCTGACCTGGCCATGTGGTTTTAAAACTTGCCTAAACTCAACCCAACTGAGCATGAAATTTTAATTGCTCATAAAAGGTAAAATGGTGAATAATAAAAAGAATTCTTGCTTTAAAATTTGTCAAATACTGTATTTATCCAGCTTATAAATGTTAATATGTCAACAATTGTTGGCATTTTAACATTTACAAGCAGGATAAATTTCATGCTCAGTTGAGTTGAGCATGATTTTTTTTATAACCTCGGGACCTGGATCTTTGTTTGTATTTTCTTGAATCCCTAAATATAACATTGTAGCTTAAATCATTGTTGTTGCTATTTAATTTCAGGGACCTGAGATGTCTATTGATGAACCTGACATCAACTTTGGCCTGGTGAGACTTGGTCAGACTGTGTCTAAGGAAATTACTGTGAACAACATGTCTCAGATCATCACAACATGGTCCATTCAAGACAGTCCAGAATTTGCTTCCTCTCATGATGATATGGTAGGTTAAAGTCTTTCCCTGTTAGGGGGATTTTTGTTGTCTACTTGAAACCATTATAAACAGTTAGAACCAAGATCAGAATGTCTGGCCTGATCTGGATTCAAACTGTTTGCCACGCTGATAATGTTTCTGAAAGAATTTCTCTTTAAGTTTGATTTTGATAAAAGAATCAACAGATGACAAAAATAAAGAAAGAAAAAGCCTCTAAGATTACCCTGCATGCATAGTTATAGCATTGCTGTATACGAGCCTTGCTGCGAGAAAACCTGTCTTTGGTGGTTTGCGAACAACAAAGGTGCAGACCAGCCTGCGCTTTCCCACAGTCTGATCAGCGCCTTTGTCATTAGCTAATTTTAAAGTATCGTATCCAAGCTTGATACAAGCGAAATTTCTATTTTCTAGCTAGTCTCTGTAGCTGAACAGGCTGGTTTGAGTCTCGCTATGTCGGAAACCTGGAAGACAGGTTTTCTAGGGTCACAGCCCATATAGTTGTGTTGCCTGTGAAGCATCATCAGCGTTGATGTCCACCACATCACTTTTTGGTTTCCAATCAATAACTTTTGAAGGGGTACATCATTTTCATTCAAGTTTCTAGAAGGATAAAGCTGCATAAAATATGTGTCAAGTCTAAATTTATAGATCATCTGCAAAATTTTGACTGAGTATAATGGCCCTATTTTGACTTAGTTTTTGGCTAAATTTTAGTTTCTAATCAATAATTTTTGAAGAGATGCACAATTTCATGAGAATATTACACCAGGGGTAAGCATCATCAAATACAGGTAAAGTTAGAATTTGGAGAGCAACAAAAGTAGCAGGGGACAAAAATTCCACTCATCCCCTAGTAATTACGAGTGAAATCTAGAAAGGAGGAGTAATTCTTCCCAAAGCACTCGTCCTGTAGGAAGAATTTGGGAAGAATTACTCGTCCTTTCTAATTTCACCCTATAATCTGAGGGTGAAACTAGCATTTTCTGAGTATTGACTGTGAAATCTTTTTTTCAGTATATGGGATGCAGTTATGAATTTGACTGGGTAAGTATCATTTTAAATACAAAGACCTGATAGATACAATACATTGAGCATATAAATATAACCCTTGACTAAAGCAGATCTTCATTGAAACAAAATAAAATCTATTATATAAAAGAAAAGCCAAAGTGCTGCCATGCTGTGAGAGCAATAGGTTGTCTGAGATCCACTTTTTTTCCTTGTATTTTTTTTTTCTTTTTAAATGTATCTTCTATCGCTTTACACACCTGTCATCTTATGCAAGGCAGTAGTGGTATTTACCCTAAATATTCAGACACAACAGTTAAAACTATTTACCCTTAAAACTGCTGCCTCTGAAAATATCGACTCTTTAAAATCAGGTAACGGGGCAATTCAAAAGTGACAGCAAATTGAGATGCAATACAGACCCTGAACCCTGTATTGAAATTTGAGCAATTAGGTCTGCATGCTTGACTCAAATCATGTGTCTGGATGTAGAGGGTAGATACAATATTTCTTTGGTTGTATCTTATATATGATGTTTCTTCTGGAACACAAGCAGGAGGGTGCCACATCCACCAAATACACACATAAGTCTGAAGTATCTTGCTGAATTGAATGTGGTAATTATAAAGCTTTTTCAAATCATTACAAGGATTCACTATGGAACTGGCACAAAATCTATCAGAAAACTAAAATGCAATGAAAAAAGGCACCTTCGTGGTTGTGTACAGCTGTTTAGTTATTGCTTTAAAAATGCATGATAGATGAACGAAAGATGTGAGCAAGGAACCATCAGCATACCATATTTGTAGTTTGTAAGGCATGCAGGGGGATGGCCCTCCCCGACCCCCTGTATGTCAGATGACGGGGAGAATAAAGTGATAAAAGGTCAAAAAAAAAAAAAAAGTATCATTTTAACAGTGATATAAGGAACTTCATAAGTCATATTAATTCCTTATGTTCTTTTAAAGGACAAGTTTATAGATACAACAAGAAGAATATGGTTAAAATTATTTATGTAACATTTAAACAACATACAATAACAAAAAGTGCAATCAACCCTGTCCTGAGCAAGCACCTGTCTAAGCAGACACCTACTTAGAAGGCAGTATTCCTGGAATATGATTTTATTGGGCTATCTTTTTGGGGACTGCTAACGGTTAAGAATGTCTACCCCAAGGTCGGGACTACCTAGCTCAGGGAGAGCGACGCTCCCTATGCAAACAGACGTCTGGATGTTTCGAGCCCAAACAATGAAGATGGCAGGGGGAGCTTCGACCCCATGCATCAGAACAGACCTATGGGGTAAATTGAGAAGGCCAAGCCAAGAATACACTGGTTAATTAAGATAATTGTGTTGAAATTTTTTGGGACATTTGACCATTAACAATCCCATATAATGTTTTGACAAACACCTAAAAAGAGTGTATTATTAAATAACAAAATACATAAGAATAGAAGAAAACATACACAAAGCAGAAGGAGGCTGATTGGGGATGGTGGTGGGTTAGCCTTAACTTCACAGCCCAAACTCCAATCATATAATGACCATCTTATAGAATCAAAAGGTCAAACATGTGTTTGATAGTTCAGTGGAATTACATAACACCAGGTGCAGCCTCCGTGTCATGAAAAAATGGACCAGTGTTTTCTCTATAAACTGCAATTATTAAATAATTGCCATTTTATAGATACAACAAGAAGAATATGGTTAAAATTATTTATGTAACATTTAAACAACATACAATAACAAACAGTGCAATCAACCCTGTCCTGAGCAAGCACCTGTCTAAGCAGACACCTACTTAGAAGGCAGTATTCCTGGAATATGATTTATTGGGCACACTAGCCCACAGTTGGCAATATGTGTATCCACAGGTACTTGCTCAGAACAGGTTTGACTGCACATATACAACAAATTTATTGGCTGTCTTTTTGGGGACTGCTAACGGTTCAGAATGTCTACCCCAAGGTCGGGACTACCTAGCTCAGGGAGAGCGACGCTCCCTATGCAAACAGACGTCTGGATGTTTCGAGCCCAAACAATGAAGATGGCTGGGGGATGCTTCGACCCCATGCATCGGAACAGACCTTTGGGAGACGCTCCCCGCAAAATCAGACGGCCTGTGGGAAAGCATACAACCACATGCACGGACGTTGTTTGGGGCAGCGACATGCCCAGTGCAGAATGAGGTGTTTAACGTGTACAGACATCTGGATGTTTCAAGCCCAAACATTGAAGATGGCAGGGGGAGCTTTGACCCCATGCATCAGAACAGACCTCAGGGGTTTCATTAAAGCTGCATAATCTGTAACTTTTGATCTTCTAATTTTAAAAATAATGTTGTTATTTTTCAAGAACTCAGTAAAAATACTCAAAATCAGGTAAACATTTTACCATTTTCGTAAATCTTAACAAGTTATCACTAACAAAACAACTGCATTTATGTTAAAATTCAACGGTCTATAATTATTGGAGGGACGCAAATAATTACCAACAAGAGAAAAATACACCTATTTGATAATATAATTCACTTTTCCATGCAGTTTTCAGCTGTACTGAACATTTTTATTGTGTAAACATAGCTTAATTCTACTTTTACAAATGATTTAAAAAGAAAATATTTTTTTTCGAAAAATGTTCATAGTTACAGAGTATGCAGCTTTAAGAGGAGGGAGGCGGGGATTTTCCCCTTCTACTCAAGCATGTTTCCCCTGCTACTTTTGATACATTTGAATAGAGTCTATAAGCAAATACTGTCAAATCACCCGCCTACTTTGCCTTGATACCCGGATGCCAAAAAAGTTGATGAAACCCCTGGACCTATGGGGAGACGCTCCCCCGCAAAATCAGACGGCCTGTGGGAAAGCAAACAGCCACATGCAGGGACTTTGTTTGGGGCAGCGACATGCCCAGTGCAGAGAGATGTGATGAAAGTGTCTTCCAGCATGCAGACTGTTGTGGAGGCTGGTGCATGGCTTGGAGAGCGCACTTCAATGACAGGTTGATGGTGTGAATCGATCCCAGGTAGAGTAGGTAGCCGACTTTGGGGTAAATTGAGAAGGCCAAAACGAATTTGATAGGTTCAACTAAATACCTATCAAATGAGAGACCCCAAAGGAGGATAGCTGCAGTTCAAAGTTCAGTCTGTTAACTATATATTGTTAACAAGGACTGTTGTGAAGGTTTGATTGAATCTGGATTTATACCTTGAATAAATCTGCTATAGAATGAATGCAGATTGCATGAATGCGCGCTTGTCTGATCAAAACTAGATGAATAGTATGCTATTGTATAATGACAAGTAGTTGTAAGATTTCAATACCTATTTGCAATGAATAGGCAATGCATATACAGAAAAAAAAGCACAATGTACCTAGACTAACTATAACCTAACAAACTAAATTGACCAGTTTTCAGGCTCACCCTGCTTAACATTCATGCTCTTGTACTCACTTATAGAAAATGCAACCCTAAGACATACTACAAAAACATAGCAGTGAAATCCATGTCTTTTGGCAGGCACCTGTCTAAGAGGTCACATTCCAGAATGCTGTCTATGTACCACTTATTTAACACATGAATAGCTTGCCAAAAACAGGCAATTGACACACATAAACACATAAAACAAATTTATTGGTCATCCTCTTTTGTGGGGGAGTGTTAAGGATTCTGTATGTCTACCTCACAGTCTGGACTACCAGGCTGGGGGAGAGCGACGCTCGATCCCCATGCAAGTGCACACCAAACGTGGGTTGTTCTGCCCAAACGTTGTTTGGGGCGCGAGACAGACCCAGCTGAAGAACGATGGGAGATGTGAGTTGTTCGGCCCAAACAATTAGGATGTCAGGGGGAAGCTTCCACCCCATGCATCAAATAGATCTTGAGGATAGCGATTTCCGCAGAATCAGACGGCCTGTGGGAAAGCATACACAACCACAGGCAAGGACGTTGTTTGGGGCTCGAGACAAGCTCAGCAGAGAACGATGTGAGATGTGGGTTGTTCAGCCCAAACAATGAGGATGGCAGGGTGAAAGCTTCGACCGCTGCATCAAACAGACCTTGAGGATGCCCAATATATTTCAATATGCCCAATATATATTCAGTGTCTACAATTTAAAGCTCTACTCACGACAAGCGTCATTGTCTGATACAGAAGCCCGATGCTCAGAAGCTGGGCACATAATTTACTACTAACCATGTAAACTTTAATACATCTATCCATAGGAGTTCAATTGTACATGTGGCTATACAGTAACTTGTTTTCACAATGTCTTGCCTGAATATTGCTATGGTAGTTTTGTATCCAAATTATACCACATAAAAGCTAAGTGTATTCACTGATACAGCTGCTAATAGCCTTGGTAACAAGTAATGGGTTGGGTTTGTTTATAAAATCGAAAACAGTATCTTGTCCAAGCTGTAGAAATATGGTTCTGCTACTGTACTCTATATGCAGTGGTTTTAAAAGTCAGCATTGTAGGAAAGTTTCTAAGCATATAAAGATAAAGATAATCCATAGCAGAAGTTCTCTACTCGATACAGATTGTAATTAGTTTCATACTGTGGTATTTAAGATGGAATTTAGTAAATCCTGTACAACATGAAGTCACCTGAAATGCCAGAAATGTTTGACATCTTGCATTTTTACTACGGGTAGACACATAATTGAATGTACAATATGAAGGTGACTGTTGACTGTGTATATGTACATATGTATATACTGAGGGCCTCATGGAAGATTAGCTATTAAATGTACTTATTTTGTATGTGCTAAATGTAGTTACCCTAAAAAAAATAAAGGCTTTACTTACTTACTTACTTACTTACCTTGTATTTGCACTTAAGATTCCATGATAGACAGCTTTGTGTCTCAGTTCACATATCCGTACCATATACACCTGTCATTTATAAGTCCCTTGGAGCTTATGAAAGTTTTAGGCATTGAAGATTCGGCAGGACTACTACTCCGCACTGGATGCATCCGGGTACACGGTGTGTACAGTAACTCCTGTATCATATGAAGTCTCTTAGGTTTCTGCACAAAACGCTTCCAATTTGGCAGAACTGTAACAGTATTTTATCATTCCGTACATCTGTGTTGTATGCGAGTCCATTGAAACTTCTACAGAAGAGTTTATAGGGAAATATTTGTGTGAATTGTCGGTAAAACATTTAAATTATCTCCGCATCGTTGAATTGTGATCAACACCTTCCGAGGCTAAGGTCTAAGAAATATGGTTTCAGCTGATTTAAATCCGTATTATTGAATTGTGATCAACACTTTCCGAACTTCTGGAAAACTAGGCTGGGCTGTCCTACAGGTGAGATCTATCCTTGACACCTTAGAACCTGTAATATAAATGATAAACACCCCCCTACCCCAAATTCCACAAGGGCCCAGGCAAGTGTATATGTAATACACCTGTCAAGGCCCATGACAGTTTAAAATAAGCCGCATGTACTATGTGCTAAGTCCTCAACCATGTCCTAAGTCTGAATATACCTTGCATACTCCGATCAGCTGGCTTCAGGTGAAGCCCCCAGATCAGGATCTACACTGGTACATAATGTTATAATTGTATCATGTAACCAAAAATAGCTAAATTACTCAATTTAATATCAGCTAATGTATTCAGCAGGACAATAGCTAGCAACTCCACACATAATATTAGCTTAACTTCACAGCCCAAACTCCAATCATATAATGACCATCTTATAGAATCAAAAGATCAAACATGTGTCAGATAGTTCAGTGGAATTACATAACACCAGGTGCAGCCTCCGTGTTATGAAAAAATGGACCCTTGTTTTCTCTATAAACTGCAATTATTAAATAATTGCCATTAAATGTGTTTGCAGGACAAGTGAAAATTGTAAGTTACCCAAGCTGCAGGAGAGTGTAATATTGAAATATTTTTGTTCCCTGAGTAGGAACAATCATCCAGCATGTAAAGACTTAAGGATAATATATTTGTATTCTGTTTAATGTACAGGCCTATAGTGAGTTTACATTTGAGCCATCCGGCGGGGAGTTGAAGCCTCTGGGGAGTAAGAAGGTCATGGTCACCTTCCAGCCAGTTTCAGCAAAGTCAGTGAGGCGTGTCATTGAAGAGTTAAGGATAATATTCTGTTAATTTTGCAGGACTTCAGTGAGTTTACATTTGAGCCAACCGGCGGGGAGTTGAAGCCTCTGGAGAGTAAGAAGGTCATGGTCACCTTCCAGCCAGTTTCAGCAAAGTCAGTGAGGCGTGTCATTGAAGAGTTAAGGATAATATTCTGTTAATTTTGCAGGACTTCAGTGAGTTTACATTTGAGCCATCCGGCGGGGAGTTGAAGCCTCTGGAGAGTAAGAAGGTCGTGGTCACCTTCCAGCCAGTTTCAGCAAAGTCAGTGAGGCGTGTCATTGAAGAGTTAAGGATAATATTCTGTTAATTTTGCAGGACTTCAGTGAGTTTACATTTGAGCCATCCGGCGGGGAGTTGAAGCCTCTGGAGAGTAAGAAGGTCGTGGTCACCTTCCAGCCAGTTTCAGCAAAGTCAGTGAGGCGTGTCATTGAAGAGTTAAGGATAATATTCTGTTTATTTTGCAGGCCTTCAGTGAGTTTACATTTGAGCCATCTGGTGGGGAGTTGAGGCCTCTGGAGAGTAAGAAGGTCATGGCCACCTTCCAGCCAGTTTCAGCAAAGTCAGTGAGGCGTGTCATTGAAGAGTTAAGGATAATATTCTGTTAATTTTGCAGGACTTCAGTGAGTTTACATTTGAGCCATCCGGCGGGGAGTTGAAGCCTCTGGAGAGTAAGAAGGTCATGGTCACCTTCCAGCCAGTTTCAGCAAAGTCAGTGAGGCGTGTCATTGAAGAGTTAAGGATAATATTCTGTTAATTTTGCAGGACTTCAGTGAGTTTACATTTGAGCCATCCGGCGGGGAGTTGAAGCCTCTGGAGAGTAAGAAGGTCGTGGTCACCTTCCAGCCAGTTTCAGCAAAGTCAGTGAGGCGTGTCATTGAAGAGTTAAGGATAATATTCTGTTAATTTTGCAGGACTTCAGTGAGTTTACATTTGAGCCATCCGGCGGGGAGTTGAAGCCTCTGGAGAGTAAGAAGGTCGTGGTCACCTTCCAGCCAGTTTCAGCAAAGTCAGTGAGGCGTGTCATTGAAGAGTTAAGGATAATATTCTGTTTATTTTGCAGGCCTTCAGTGAGTTTACATTTGAGCCATCTGGTGGGGAGTTGAGGCCTCTGGAGAGTAAGAAGGTCATGGCCACCTTCCAGCCAGTTTCAGCAAAGTTCTGATAATATTCTGCTTATTTTGCAGGACTTCAGTGAGTTTACATTTGAGCCATCCGGCGGGGAGTTGAAGCCTCTGGAGAGTAAGAAGGTCATGGTCACCTTCCAGCCAGTTTCAGCAAAGTATGTAAGGTGTGTCATTGAAGTCACGGTAGAAGATGGAGCTGATTGGTAAATTGATCGACATATTTATACTAGAAACCTGCAGTAGGTTCATTGATGGGAATACTGACAATATACAAGTTCCGTGTAATAGAAAAAGTCTATGACTTACTGGGACAACCCTTGTATGTACACCCAGCTTTCAGCAATGTCTGCAACACAGAAACCTGTATCATACTCTTTTAGTAAGGGTGCAAAGATCAGGAATCAATACAATCAAGTACCACACCTGACTCAGGATACCAATGGTCACCAATTGGAAAGTGAGAAACTCACAATTAGACACCACAAACGAGAGCCAAGAGGTCAGCCCATTCCCAGCAGGCGACTACAAATAAACAGATATGCACATAGGCATAACAAACACAAGACAGAAAAAACATAAATGATCCACAAAAGAAGTACCGCCTTGGTCTGTAAAAATATTTTACTGGAGGGCTTAAACCGGTTTCACAGCGCCAACCTCACCCTTAATTCAGATGTGGATCAAGACACATATATATTTGGTTTGCATGAAAGACCCCTACTTTATCAATGCATCATCTTCTAGAACATGTATGTAATTTATTACTGGAACTTATTTTGGTGACCTGGATCAAATTGCAATATCACCCAGAAGTGGGTGGGGGACATTTTGGTCCCGAGAAAACCTGTCTTCAGAGGTTTGCGAACAAAAAAGGCACAGACCAGCCTGCGCATCCCCGCAGTCTGATCAGTGCCTTTGTTATTCGCTTTTTGGAAAATACCATATATAATCTTGCTACAAGAGAAATTCCAATTTTTCAGCTAGTCTCTGTAGATGATGAGACTGGTTTGAGTCTCGCTTTGTCAGAAACTACGAATACAGGTTTCTTGCGGCGAGGCTCATATGTTTTTTCTTAAAACTCTATTTTTGTGTGTAAATCTATTTCAGCCTGTTGGAGCTGACACAGAAGACTGTAGGATTGAGCTGGAACCCAGAAGTGGAGTGCTGGAACCCAGAGAGGAGAAATCAATTACTGTACACTTTATAGCTAACAGAACGGTAGGTGCAATTGAGCCGCGACATGAGATTCCCAACAATGTGGTATGTGCGATCAGCAAAGCCTCATATCAGCCTGTGCACAGTCTGACCAGAGCCTTTGCTAGTCGTTTGTGTATTCTATGAGTGTTAAGCTACTAACTGAACATCATTTGCAGTTTCTAAGCTTAAAGAAGTCTTCACAGGCTCATCTGAGTCTACACTTGTCAAATTACCACATTGTTGGAAATCACATGTTGTGGCTCATATGTGTTATTGAGAGATCAACCACTATGACACTTCTTCTGAACTTGGATGTATCCGATCCTGTTTTTGGGTCTATAATATATAGATGAATTTAAATGAGTGCTCATGTATTATTCAATTTATTAAACAAGTTGAGGTAAAGAGATAAAATTCTAGGCTCTGTTGAGCATTTTATCACTTTTCTGTGGCAAGTTTGATAAATTCATTATTACAGGAGCATGGATGTTACATTCTATTTGTCATATGACAGTATGATGACTTTGAAATCACATATTATTTTTGAAGACTTCAAGATTTTACTGTATATGAGACACTATTTTTGACATTATTACATAATGTTATGGCACATCAAGTCATTATGAGTTCTCAAGAAGACAACAAGCAGTTCGTAGACACTGTAGCCTCCTCTTCATATTCTGTATCCAAAAGGACACTTCCAAGAGAGGGTATAACTAATACCCAAAATTTCAAAAATAAAAAAACCTGACAATGTGTCTCTTAAAATGATCATGAGAACAATAACACCAATACGGCAATAATTGGTCCTTGATGCGAGAAAACCTGTCTTCGGGGGTTTGTGAACAACACAGTTGCAGACCAGCCTGGGCATCCGCGCAGTCTGATCATCGCCTTTGTTATTCGCTTTTTGGAAAGTACCATATTTAACCTTGCTACAGGTAAAACTTTAATTTTCTAGCTAGTCTGTGTAGCTGAGGAGACGGGTTTGAAACGAGCTTTGACGGAAAGCCCGAAGACAGGTTTTGTAGTGATGAGGCCCAATTAAGGTGTCTAAATCAGAGATCAGTGAAGACAAATCAGAGGACAACATCATCCTGAAGAAGGTCTTTGTAAGACCGAAATACATCAACATCAAATAAAATGTCAACTGTTGGTTCTTTTTTTCCACTTTTATTAGCAATGTTATGAATTCTGCTATTATTTTATCAATTTTAATGCATTGTGATATATCACTCCCATAGGTCATTTGATAACTTTTGCTCATAGCTCAGTACATTCACATACATATACCGTTGTTAGGAGGAGATGTAAAAACAAGCTCTTAAATGATTAAGACTGAAATTGCAAAAAAAAATTTTGTGATACATCACTGATTGGCATCTGTAAAACATATTTTTTATTTTTTTTATATACCGCAGCCAAATTTGTCCTCTAAATAATCTCCTAAAGAAATGAAGCAGATTTTTGAGACCCAAACAGAGCGCTCATAAACATTCATATGTCTCTATTATTACTTTACCAGATTTTTAATTTTGTTTTTTTCATTTTGTTTTACTATCAAACATTTAGAAAACTTAAAGTCATAGTTTTATTTTGTTTGTATGAGTTGACCCTTTGCATCCCAGGCAGCAATTTTTCATTCACTTTGGGACATCTTCCACTCAATAGTGAGGATATAGTGTTTTGTTCAATATCTCCAGTGAGGCTCCAACAGATCCTCGGTCCTGGGTCAAAATTGTTTGATACTCTGCTAGTGTTTCTGAACTTAAATGTTTTGAAAAAATTCATTTTGAAAAAAGTCAGTAGACACCAAAAAATATGAAAAATGACCCAGCTTGGAGCATGTTAATTCTGTGTCAGTACTTCAAAGATGTCTTACACACCTATTTAGACTTCATGCGACATCTTATCCTTTTGTAAATGTAAAACGTATCTATATAAGTATACATGTTTTTGTGGGGAGATCAATTATCTTTGTTAAACTCAATGCAAGCTATATTCATACTCCGACTGTTTAATGCTTAATAAATTTATGTTATGTTATATTTCCATATGCAAACAGAGTAGACCCTGATCAGACAGCTCTTACAAGAGCTGTCTGATCTGGGTCTGCTCTGTTTGCAAAAGAGTTAAAAGGCATATCTATGAGTTAAAGGGTCAGACACTTTATACCTTATCTTTGGAGTGTTCTATGATGTGATTAACAGGCAAATATTAATTAAATCAGTCTAAATACAGAGCCATATGGTTTCTACACTGTCCACCATGCAGATACTTAGTAAACTTGTTTATATATGATTATCTGCTCAAGGGCCTGTATGGCCTATTGCAGATAATATTTGTTTTAATTGTAAGGTTAATGGGGGATGGCCTCGACCCCTATTGACCTATTACCAGGTTGATAAAATTCTTCTTTTTCTTCTATGTTATTAACAACAGCTAAATGTTAAATATTTTAGGGTGATTTCTCCGACTTTAGAATACCCTGTAAGATCGAAGAAATGGACTCTCCTCTGATCCTGTCAGTGACCTGTGATGTTAAAGGTCTCTCTGTGACTTACTCAGTCTCCCTAGATGCTGAAAATACACTGTGAGTATTTCATTTCCTCAAAATAGTAAAGGTAATCAAAGTGTATGTTTTAACTGATGGTTAAGAAGTTAATCACAATTCTAATGCACTCTATTTTGTAACGTGACGTCTGATTGGATAATGACAAAAATTTGCAACAGTATTTCCTGTGATATACAGTCTGAAATAGTTTGACGTCATTAATAACGTCATATATCGTTGGATGATGTGCGGCTTTATACAGCTTGCAACACTCCAATTTGAAAAGAAACTGCAGAAGTGCATTAGAATGGGGATATCCGTATTCAAAATTTTCATTTGGGGAGGTATATCATCGGATATACGTTGGGAAATCAGGTTTTACGGCTCCACTCGGGCGTCACCGTAAAACTAAATTTCTGACCGTATATCAAAGAATATACCTCCCAAAATGAATTTTTGAATACAGTTATCCCCTAATTTTGCTCAAAATATTTATTTATCTGGATTTGTCTAGTTTCAAGAAGTCAAATTGGTTGATTCATATTCTAAGATAAAAATACAGGGGTGGAAAATTCTTTAAATATCTACTTGCACTACATGCCCATGTGTTTGTAAATTCAATAGTTTACATTGGAAACAGTCAAAATTTCTACTCATCTTGCAGCATAAGTTACCCGTCATGGTGAGCGGATGAGTGGAATTTTTCGAGCCCTGAAATGGTTGGGAGTAAAAATGTCCCAACAATCTGGGTAGATACACAAGAACTAAATTATGGACAGGAAGCTGCTAAAAGGTTTATCCCTTTTTAGACCAATGGAGTTTTCCATAAACTTTGATACATCATATATATTGAGGGGTCACTGGTTATAATTTCTCCCCAAAAAATTGTAAATTGCATTTTTTTTGTTAATATAAAGATCGATTTTGTCTTTGCACACAGGGAAGACCCTGAAATAACACATTATGCACATAGGAGCAGTTGAGCAAAGTTTTTGTTCTTAAAATTTTAATTATTTTTCTTACCATGCAATCTAAACATATGTTGTTGGTGCTCAAAAGAACTGTCTCATGGAGACGGTTCTTTTGAGTACCAACAACATATGTTTTGGTTGAGAAATAAGAAAAATAACTTTCAGGTACAGACTCTGATCTGGGGGCCTGCATGCGCCATTTCATCTGGGTCTTCACTGTTTGCCAAAGTACACATTTATGCAATGAAGCTGCAGGAAAATGCATGAATGAATTTTTTTTTAATATCATGTTATTTCAGAAAAAATGAGAATATAGAGCTCAATTTTGGAGATAAAGTTGAACTGGGTTCTGTGCCAAAGTTGTATCTTCATGTCCAGAATAAAACAGCCATCACAGCAGGATATCGCATGGGAATGGAGAACTTTTTCTCAAAGCCACCAACCCCTCCAGATGCCAGCAGAGATGAAGTGGGAAGGCCGAGTAGGTAAGTGAACACTGTTAGATGAGCTAATTAGAATTAAAGAAGAGGTCAGGCCCCCTAGTGGAACCTTTAAAACCTTTAGAAACCTTTATTTTGGTTGCAATCCTTTAAAACCATTAATTTGGCTGAAAATTTTTTAATAACCTTTATTTTGATTAATAAACCTTTAAGTTTTCAAGATCAGTTCAAGCATAAGAAATAAGACCATACATATGTTGATAAGTACTGTCTATGACATCTTGAGCTGTATTCATCCTCAGACCATTGTGTCTATACCTACCTCTTGCACCAGGATGACTCTTATAGCCAATTTTTCTGAGGCTTCAGATAAGGCAGAAATAAAAAAGAATGAGGCAAGGTCAATATAAATGCTTTTGGGTCGATTTCTTGCTTTACTAAGTTGATCCTAATCACCCTTTTGCTAGGCTGGCTTAACCAAAATCCTTTCACTAGTGCTCAGTGCTCATCTTTCTTTAGTAACTGACAACTGGTGAAAGAATGTGCTAGATCTGGGAAAAGAACCTGCAAACCCCCCCAGACAGTAGGTTTGACATGCTACCAACTGCTTTAGCTGCACGAACAAATATTAATGCATAGCATCTTTTGGGATTTTTGACTTTTGAATAATGTTCTGGTTCTCTAATGTCATTGTTGAAGGTTGTCAAATCTAAACATTGCTATCTACACCCCAAGGCACAGACAACATGCATATCTAATTTTTATATTTAAAAAAGAGCATACAATAAATGGGAGCAATATCCTCTGAAATTGTTCATTTACTGAAGGTAAGATTGTCCTTACAAAATGACCAGAGATGGCTTCTCCTGCTTTCTTGGTTTTCAAAATTTTTCGGGGGAGGACCCCCGTACCCCCCTTCTAGATTAGATAATATGTGATTTATATTTCAATCCGACACTGTTCAACACGGAGCCTTAAGTAAAAAGTGAGACTTCCAACTTGGGAGTAAGCAACAAAAGTAATTTTCTATTGATTTGTGATAAATGGACAAAAATATCATTGGCTGAGAATTTGCTGCACCCCTTTAATAACATGGCTTTAAAGATCAGGATCCGATAAAAATACTGGAAAATTTGATGTCAATTTGCTCTTTGTTTTTGTTAGAATTTCAATGAAACAACCTTTATTTTGCCTAAAGTAGCCTTTATAAAAAACCTTTAATTTCATGAGAGTCTGCTAGGGGGCCTGAGAGGTGTTAGCCTGGATTCAAACCCATAACCTAAGTATATGGAGCCATGTTGACAAACCACACAATTAACTACAGCAGAAAGTACAACTTTATAAGTTTGTAACAGATTTTATAGCAATAGCACGAATACGTTTATTTCAGTAATTGGTCAGTACATGCTGAATACACACAGTCTCTCATGAAAAATATGTATTCAATGAAAATACTGTAATAATTTATTCATGCATAAAGATCAGGTTCAGGTTAATGTTTACAGGTAGTATTAGATTATTTAAGAGGAAGCACAAAGAAAAACTAATGAGTGTGTCTATTAGATTAGGGATCATAGCCTTATTGAACATTTTTATTTTGGGATTTTAATTTCCACATGATTCGGTATCGAAACTATGCATTTAGATATACATGATCAAATTGTTTTGTGATGTTTAGATATACCCTTGCCCCAGATCATCAACTTTTCACACTACATGCTTTCAAAAGCATCACAATGTAGTGACTGGTGATCAACATGGCAAAATTTTGCCAAAATATATGCAATGCTTTTATTTTCAATTTTCCTCAGTACAAGAAGACTGTTGCTGGGTAGAACTCCTAATTTAGCTGACCCCTTCAGTAAAACCACAGTTAAAGCCAATGCAGGTTTGAGGGATTTTGTTTTATGATTAGATAATGTCATATATGCATAAAGTAACAGGTTTAGATAAACAAAACATTTTCAGCGTAAAATTGTGAATATTTTCATACCCATAATTGTTAGCATATTTTTTTGTGCTCAAAAGAACCGTCTCATTGAGACGGTTCTTTTGAGTACCCACAACATATGTTTCTGTTGAGAATTTAGAAAATCGTTTTTCTGTAATGCACTCTTTTATGCGTGTGTGTGCCATTATTAAACTAGAGATTCAACTTTTTGAAGCGTTTTCCCCAAGTTTTCGAGCAACAAAATGATAATAGTAGCAATCTGATACATTGACGTCTGCTAGACCCCTCAAGGTTGTTAAAATCTTTGCCTAAAGGCTCCGATCACAACACCTTCCTCGGGTCTCAGCAGATATTTAGGCATAGAAAATCATGTTTGATACCTGCAAGTGTTAGGTTCAGCTGCTGATGTGAATATATTTGCAGATGACGATACCAAATTGCTGGGTCGCGTAGTGCAAGTGATAACGTGTCTGACTGCAGATACATGTCTGACTGCAGATTCAGGGGTCACAAGTTTGATCCCAGCCTGGTCCCATACTTTTGTGGAGATTGATCATGAAATAATTTCTATGGCCTTTCTCCTCCCTTCTACTAATTCAAGAAGAGTTGTTGTCAATTACAAGTGAAAATATGTGCATGAAATACAGGTTAACTTGCCCAGGAAAAAAGAGTGATTAGGTGAATAGACCTTCACGACATGACCATAGCTGTTGACTGGAATGTTAAGCATCAAACCAAACAAACAAAACAATACCAAATGTTGTTTCATTTAATTACTGTAATGTTTTAAAATTGTGAACACTAGTTGACTGCCAAAAAGTCATAGACAAACAGGGCACATTGAAATCAGTCTGTTCAGGGTCTTCTCTGTTTGCTATCCTGACATGCTTTTTGTGAATTCTAGCCTTGATAACTTAAATTTTTGCTAGAGTTCAAACAGAGAAACATGTTCCAAATTTTTGAACTTTTACTGAACATAGTCTAAATAAGATACAAAGAAGAAAGTTATGAAAGAATCTTTTATAGAATAATTTATTTCTGATAAGGTATAAAGTTTTTCATGGAATTGTCATATGAGGCACCAAATGACAAAACCAATTAAGTGACTGCCTAGTTTGATCAGGCCCCGAGGTTATAAAACTTTTTTCATGTTCAACTCAACTGAGCACGAAATTTCAACTACTCATAAAAACTAAAATACTGATGAATAGAGAAGTTTCTTGCTTTAAGTCTCTCAGATGTTGTATTTATCATGCTTATAAATGTTGAAATGCCAACATTTGTTGGCATTTAAACATTTATGAGCATGATAAATTTCAGGCTCAATTGAGTTGAGCATGAAAACAGTTTTATAACCTCAGGGCCAGAGTTGTAACTAAAGAAATCTTACATCATTAACAACTAAGGCTGAACTGAGTCTTACTGGATCAGCCTTTGTTTGGCTGGTTGTCATGCCATGGCTTACAAGGGCAAAATCTGTCTTCAGTTTCCAACCAGGTCATGCTCAAAACAACCTGCTCAGCTACAGAGACTAGATAGAAAATTAAAATTTTGCTTTTATTAAGTTTTGATATGATACTTTCCAATAAGTGAACTCCAAAGGCAGGTTTTCTTGTGTCGAGGCGCATATACTCAAACACCATATTCTCATGGCATCCTTATTCTCACGGTAACCCATTATTCCGGTAGAGAGTGAAGTGGCTCAGTGGTAGAGTGCTTGACTCGAGACAGAGGGGCCGCGGGTTCGAGCCTCTCTAGTGTCACTGCCTTGTGGTCTTTGAGCAAGACACATTTATCCTAGCTTAGTACTGGTTCAAATCAGGAAGACCCGTCCCTACATAACTGAAAGGTTGTTGATGGGATGTAAAGAATCAAATCAAACAACAAAAGAAAACATTATTCTAGTATAAATGAATCACCACACCATCTATCAGCATTTTACATATGCAAATAAGTGAACTAAAGGCTACAAACCACCCATAGAATAGAAACTTCAAAAATGTTAAAGTTGTGAATGAAAAATATTTTTTATCACTCTAACAATGCAAATGTAATCTGCCTTCCCATCTATGTCATACAAATTTCATATTTCTCAGAATATTTTTAGTTAATCCCCACAGCTTTGACATCTAAAAGCGAGTTACATATTGATTTTCATGAATTTGAAGAAAAATTACATGACCAGGTCAGGAACTTCCTGCAAGCCAAAAACGAACTAGTTACCTCGAGTATATGAAGTCCCAATTTAATATGGCTGCCGTGTATGGTCGTGTTTACATTGGAAGCCAGATAGAAATTCTAGGTGGTAACTGTCAATAGATGATATGTATTGAAGGACTTGATAACAAAGCTAACAATGTTTATGATTGATTTGATTGTATCTTCAGTAAGCATATAAATATTGATCACTGAACTGTTAGTACCGTGAGAATATGGAGGACCAGGCTATATCAGTGAAATTCATGCCATATATTTCAGATCTCAGCTCAGCTATTAAGTCAAGGTAAAGGAGCATCATTTGTGCCATCACCTTCTGCTGGAGTTCTCTCCCCTTTCAGTGAAGAAATCATAGAGATCTCTACCTATAGTGATATATGGGGAGTTTATTCTGACAATTTAATCTGTCGGGTAAGTTCATATATACATACTAGATGTTCAGCTTTATTTTATGCTTGTGAGATCTACTTTTAACCAGTTATCTGCTAGTGACTCGTGTATTTTGAGGTATAACCGGCATCTAAAATACAGCATTTACAGGTACATGTAATTTGCAATACTGCATATTTGCCTATAGGCTACATGCAAAGACCAGCAGGTCATAGTCCAGTCTGTTCAAGTATGTCTGACATTGTTTAAAGAAAACTTGCCAAATGGCAGAAATACCAAACACAAGTCCGACATATGCCTTCAAAAATGTCCAAGACGGTCAGGATCTATGTTCCTAAGTAAATTGGAGTTTCCCAGCCAATTTTCTTCTGTCTATTAAAGAAAGAACTTGGTTAAAACTGGAAAATTGTTCCAGACAGAATTTCCTACCTGTCTCTGATATCTGGAAAGTTATAGACTCAAGCAGATGGTCACTGCCAAATAGAATCTCTGAAAACGTAAGGATTTAAATGGCAAACAGTGTAACCCCTGGTCAGACTGCTTCTGATATAGATTACACAGGCCAGAAACTTGACATACAGCCCAGACACCCATAGGTCCAGATAAGGAAATTTTATTTGGGTAAAAGTTAAATTATTTTCTTACCCATTAATTCAAACATGTGTTTTGGGTGCTCAAAAGAACCGTATCATTGAGACGGTTCTTTTGAGTACCCACAACATATGTTTTTGATGAGAAATAAAGAAAATAATTTTCCAATACGCAGTCTTATCTAGAGGCCTGGGCACCTTATCATATCAGTTTTATTCTGAAGTTTTAATGTTCGTATTCAAAATAAGAGGTCCTGAAGACTTCAAATTAAGAAGATTCAACTGTTGTCAGGCCTTCAGTTAAGAGTGTCTACCAAAAAATATTTTCTTATTTCTCAACCAAAACACATGTTGTGGGTACTCAAAAGAACCGTCTCAACGAGACGGTTCTTTTGAGCACCCTAAACATAAGTTTAAACTGATGGGTAAGAAAATATTTACATTTTTACGTCGTTTCAGATAGGGGAACTTGAAGAGACAAAGATCCCGGTGACAATGACAGTTGTAGGATGTCCTCTATCCTTCCAGATGACAGCTACACAACCGGACCTTAAACCTATAGTCAGGTCTGTTCCATTATAATTCTCAAATATAAACCACCTTCTTGCTTTCAGAAAAAGTTTGTATCCCATTATGGTAATTGTCCTAAAATTTCGAACACTAAAAATAACTATTTTTTCATGTGTTTGTTATTTTAGAAATTATGTTTCATAAAAAATGCTAGCACTTGAAAGTATAGAATGTGGACTTAATCGTGATCAAAAACGATAAATATGTATGTCAATATGTGGTAGTAGCATGTTTACGAATACTTTCCAGACATTACCAGATATTCGGTCTGGTGCAGTCATGAATTTTGCCAGACCAAATAATATTTTACAGGACCGAAAAAAAACGAACAAGGTAAATGATTAAATATAAGAATTTCTTAATACAATACAGAGTTGGTCTAGATTTCCTTTAAAATGACGTTGCAAATCTACTGCTTTAAAATGACTTTGCAAACCCACCCTAAACAAATTTGAGAAGGGCTACCCTGGGCCCTGATAATGCAACGGCAGGGTTTACATCAATAAACGCACAACCGATGCGTCAACAGTGACCGCCTATAGTCTGTAACTTCCCTTGCACACCACGCTAATTTCCGTGAATGTAAACCCTGAATACACATCCTGTGCAAACAGTCCATTAGGCGATTGATTTTTCCACTACTGGATTAGCGCATTGGTAATTTCGGCTCAAAAGAACCTGATTCGCTCCGAAAATTTCATCGGACATACGGTCTGCCGCTGGAGAACGATTTACCGGACCATGCCAATCATTAACGGAAATGTCTGACGATTGGACAGCCATTGGGGACTACTGAAAATGAGCCACGACATGAGATATCCAACAATGTGGTATGTACGACCAGCAAAGGCTCAGACCAGCCTGAGCATAGGCGCAGTCTGATCAGAGCCTTTGCTTGTCGCTTGAATATTCTATGACTGTTCAGCTACTGGCTGAACAGCACTTGGAGTTTCTGAGCTTCACAGGAGGCTGTGCATGCTTGTCTAAGTCTGTTCATGTCAAACTGCCACATTGTTGGAAATCACATGTCGTGGCTCAAATACCATATATTTCAGATCTCAGCTCCGCATTATTAAGTCAAGGGAAAGGAGCATCATTTGGGCCATCACCTGCTGCTGGAGTTCTCTCCCCTTTCAATGAAGAAATCATAGAGATATCTGCCTATAGTGATATGTGGGGAGTTTATTCTGACAATTTAATCTGTCAGGTAAGTTTTCTCCCCTTTCAGTGAAGAAATCATAGAGATCTCTGGTTATACCCGCTTTTTTCTTTAGAAAAAAAAGGGTATATTAATTTTGTACCAAAGTTGGTCTGTCGTTTGTCTGTCCGTCCGTCTGTGCGTCCGTCACGTTTCTTGTAAATGTATCTCCTCCTAAACCGTTAGAGGTAGCAACTTCAAACTTTGTAGCTGAATAGCTCACATGATGTAGAGGGTACTGGGCAATATTTTGTGTGACCTTGACCCCAAGGTCAAAGGTCAAATAGTGTATTTTCTTGTAAATATATCTCCTCCTAAACCATTAGAAGTAGCAACTTCAAACTTTGGAGCTGAACAGGTCACATGATGTAGAGGGTACTGGGCAACATTTTGTAAGGTCAAGGTCAAAAGTCAAATATTAAATTTTCTTGTAAATGCATCTCCTCCTAAACCTTTTGACGTAGTAACTTCAAACTCTGTAGGTGCATAGGTCACATGATGTAGAGGGCACTGGGCAGCATTTTGTGTGACCTTGACCCAAAGGTCAAGGTCAAATAATGTATTTTCTTGTAAATGCATCTTCTCCTTAACCGTGGGATGTAGCAATATCAAACTTTGCTGGTGCATAGGTAACATGATGTTGAAGGTACTAGGCAACATTTCGTGTGACCTTGACCTTGGGGTCAAGGTCAAATAATGTAGTTTCTTGTAAATGCATATTCTCCTTAACCATGGGATGTGTACCGCTGTCACTATCTGTGGTCACGGTACCAAATCAACAAGTGTAGTACTACGGTGTTCACTGATCAAGTTCTACACTGTTCCTCCGTGTTGTGTATTTTTAAGTCAATGATTAACAACCCTGAATTTAGACAATTTATTTTACAAGTCCAAAGTGGAGTGATTTATTTTTATAACTTAAATAATATATTTTAGAAACCCGACTGTCCAAAACCTTTCCCAATTTCACTCTCTTGTGTCAAGCCGAAAACTGAGATGGAGGAGGGTGCACCCCGGTTTTGAGGTATCTCCAATCCCATCATGCATTTCTCTGTTCGTAGTGGCGTATCGCAAGGACAGCCATTCCATTGGTCATAGGTAAAAGGTTCGGTCAGTAGAGCCATTTCGATAGGTCGAAACGAGATTCACAAATATCCATGGTCAAATTCAACCCTTGCGACGCCGAATAACCTGAACTAATTTATGTTTTTATCAATTATCATTCTAATGACGCCTAACTATGGCAAACGTTTCCATTTGAAACACAAACAGTGCAGACCTGATCACCAGAAGCCAACTGTTCTGAATCTGCAGTGTATTGAAATATTGTATGGCACAGCAAGGTTGAATATACAACCTTTTACTTGAACTTTAAAGTCTCTCATTACACCCTTCCAGCTAGCTATATAAGTGTTTATCGGAAGGCACTAAAAATGAGATGAAAGAAAGCGTGATATTTCTAATAGGTTGACCTTTGTTATCTTCCGTTTAATGAGATTTCCACTTGGATATTTCATAACTGCAGAAATTGGGCACATACATGCCATTACATGAATAAAAAGTACCTACACACAAAAGTGTTACAGATGTAGCAACATCAAACTTTGTTGGTTCATAAGTCACATGATGCCGAGGGTACTGGGCAACATTTTGTGTGACCTTGACCCCCTTGACCTTGGGGTCAAGGTCAAATAATGTATTTTTTGGTAATGCATTTCCTTAATCATTGGCCGTAGCAACTTCTAACTTTGCAGGTATGTAGGTCACATGATGTAGAGGGCAATGCTTCATGTGACCTTGACCTTGATAAAGGTGAAATCAAATATTTCTTGTAGATGAATGTCCTCCTAAACCGTTGGACATAGCAGCTTCAAACTTTGCAGGGGCATAGGTAATATGATGTAGAGGATACGCAGCAACGTTTCGTGTTTGTCCTTAATCTAGGGTCAAGGTCAATAATGAAATAAATAATGTACTTTCTTGTAAATGCATCTCCTCCTAAACCGTTGGACGTAGCAACTTCAAACTTTGCAGATGGTTTGGTTAGATAGAAAGCAGGTATTTGCGATGGTGTACCATCGACTGAAGTCTAGTTATAGTATATTGATATCTGGGGAGTTTATTTTGACAATTTTATCTGTCTGTTAAGTTCATATATACATACTAGATGTTCAGCTTCATTAGTCTTGTGAGATCTATTTTTAACCAGTTATCTGCTAGTGACTCGTGTATTTTGAGGTATAATTAGCATCTAAAATACAGTGTTTATAGGTACATGAAATCTGCAATAATGCATATTTGCCTATACGCTGCATGCAAAGACCAGCAGGTCATAGTCCAGTCTGTTCAAGTATGTTAGACATTGTTTAAAGAATACTCGCCAAGTGGCAGAAATACCAAACACAAGTCTGACATATGCCTTCAAAAATGTCCCAGACGGTCCGGATCTATGTTCCTAAGTAAATTGGAGTATCCCAGCCAATTTTCTTCTGTCTATTAAAGAAAGAACTTGGTTAAAACTGGAAAATGTGTCAGACAGAATTTCCTACCTGTCTCTGATATCTGGAAAGTTTTAGACTCTATCGGATGATTGCTGCCAAATAGAATCTCTGAAAATATAAGGATTTAATGGCAAACAGTGTAACCCCTGATCAGACTGCTTCTGATATAGATTATGCAGTCCAGACACTTGACATACAGCCCAGTCACCTTATGGGCCTTGTCTCGACAAAACCTGTCTTTAAGGTTTCCGACAAAGCTAGTTTCAAACCAGTCTCCTCAGCTACAGAGACTAGCTGGAAAATTGAAATTTCACATATAGCAAGTTTACATATGATACTTTCCAAAAAGCGAATAACAAAGGCGCTGATCAGAATGCGCAGGCTGTTCTGCGCCTGTGTTGTTGGCCAACCCCTGAAGACAGGATTTCTCGCGTTGAAGCCCTTATCATATCAGTTTTATTCTGAAGTTTAAATGTGCTTATTCAAAATAAGTGGTTCTGAAGACTTCAAATTAAGGAAATTCAACTGTTGTGAGGCCTTAGTTAACAGTGTGTACCAAAAAAAAATAATTTTCTTATTTCTCAACCAAAACATATGTTGTGGGTACTCAAAAGAACCGTCTTAATGAGACAGTTCTTTTGAGCACCCAAAACATAAGTTTAAACTGATGGGTAAGAAAGTTTTTACAGTTTTACGCTCAAAGATTTAGTTTATCTAAACCTGTTGTTGTTATTGTCTTCGTTGTTTCAGATAGGAGAACTTGAAGAGACAAAAATCCCGGTGTCAATGACAGTTGTAGGATGTCCTCTATCCTTCCAGATGACAGCTGCACAACCGGACCTTAAACCTGTAGTCAGGTCTGTTCCATTATAATTCTCAAATTGAAACCCCCTTCTTGCTTTCAGAAAAAGTTTGTATCCCATTACGGTAAATGTCCTAAAATTTCGAACACTAAAAAATAACTATTTTTTCATGTGTTCGTAATTTTTGAAATTATGTTTCATAAGAAATGCTAGTGTTTGAAAGTATAGAATGTGGACTTTATCATGAGACAAAAACGTTAAATATGCATGTCAAAATGTGGTAGTAACATTGTGAAAGCACAGTGTTTGTGAATACTTTCCAGACATTACCAGACATTTGGTCTGGTGCAGTCATGAATTTTACCAGACCAAATAATATTTTACAGGACCGAAAAAACCCGAACAAGTTGAATGATTAAATATAAGAATTTCTTAATACAATACAGAGTAAGTCTAGATTTCCTTTAAAATGACGTTGCAATCCCACCCTAAACAAATTTGAGCAGGGCTACCCTCAATACAATTTGCTTGAAAATGACTAAGTTAAAACACTGAAAAAAAAAATGGGTAGGGGTTCCCCTATACACACTGTTATTTCTTTCAACCCCAGTCCTTTTCCACGGCCAACATAAAGTGGCGGAAAAGATAGAAAAACTGAAGAAGTGGGGTGAGGTACTTGGAACAACAGAAACTTACACCAAAGTACCAGCTCCTTCAGGTCTGATAGACAAGAGACAGATAAGATTCAAAATAAAATCTACCCCTTAAATTTTCCATCTCACTTTAGTCCCATTCTCACACACAGATGTACCAAATTAACTTAGTCTAGCTAGTTGAATCAGCTGTTAGCTATTTATCTTTTATGCATCCGAAGAACAAGTTTCAAATGTTGAGCTTACAGGGGAACTTATCTGTTAAAGCAAAGAAGAAAACCATGGCTGATATGCCGATCATAAGAGTGCATAACACCCCTGGGCCCTCTTAATGCAACGGCAGGATTTACATCAATAAACGCACGATCGATACATCAACAGTGACAGCCAATAGTCTGTAACATTTGTTGCACACCCAGCTAATTTTCGCAAATGTAAACCCTGAATACACATCCTGTGCAAACAGTTTTTACCAACCAGTCCATTACGCGATTGATTTTTCCACTACTGGATTTGCGCATTGGTAATTACGGCTCAAAAGAACCTGATTCACTCCAAAAATTTCATCAGACATACCGTCTGCTGCTGGAGAACTAATTACCGGACTGCCCCAATCATTACCGGAAATGTCAGATGGCCATTGGGGAACACTGAAAAACATATGATTCTGCTTATTGTTGTTAGTCTGTCTGCTCATTTCTGTGTTCTTTATTTTCTTTATTAATATCAACGCTAAATCATTAGTAAAAGTTGTTGTAAAATAAGTACCAGCAGGTCCAGTGGTTGCTGCAGCAGTAGTAGTAGTAAATACGTAAAAATAGCCTCATGCACCTTTATGGTTTATGTACAGTGCGTGCTGTATTTGCCAATGTCATGTCACTCAACTTACAAGTCATAAAAGACAACTGATTTAGCTATTAGATTAGCCGAGACTCCTACGTTCAAAAAAACATTAAAATTTTGCACTTGTGCCGGACTGAGAATGCATGTGGTGATCCAGACAGGGGGACCATACCCCCCCAACCAACACCACTAGTGTTTTATAAATTTTAATGCATGGCGTTATATCACTTGCAGACATGACACATACGCGATGTCATATGATAATATGTTGTTTGCTGCAGTAGGAATTGTTTTTTAAGAGGGTAATAACAGGGGTTGTTTTTTTTGTGGGGGGGGGGGGGGGGGGGTACAAGAAATTGCCACATTGGTAAAATTTTTAATGTTATAGTTCAATTTTCTTTCTAGATTTGGCAGCCATGTTGCGGGTACATCAACTTGTAAGAGAACCATGCAAGTCAATAATACCAGTCCTTATGGTAAGCAATCAAGGAAAATTGTGCAAAGGTCCAGATAAGGATAGTTTGTGCACCTAAAATTGTATTTATTTCCTTACCCAACAATTTAAACATGTGTTTTGGGTGCTCAAAAGAACCGTCTCATTGAGACGGTTCTTTTGAGTACCCACAACATATGTTTTTGGGTTAAAAATAAGAAAAAAAAATTCCCATAGGCACTCTTATCTTGGGGCCTGATTGTGGTCTTGCACCCAACTATCTTCTCGATCTTGTTCAAGAAACAATTAACTACAACCTACGGAAGGCTGATGACATACAAACTCTCCCTGCTTGCACAAACTTATACTTTAATTCTTCTTTCCATCAACGATAAGGGTGTGGAATAGCTTGCTCGAAGATACAAAGCAATCCCCATCCATTTTTTCCTTCAAATTCCAACTTAATAGAGACACGAACAAACTACCAAAATATTACAACACAGGCACACGCATGGGTCAAATCCTCCATACTCATATTAGACTTGAATGCAGTTCACTTAACGCCCACCTGTACAGGAAAAACATAGTACCAGAGCTTACATGCCAATGTGGAGGTTTTGAAAGTTCTTACCACTTCTTTTTTGTCTGTCCAATATTCGTAGATGCTTGGTCAAGATACTTACCAGCAAGCTTAATCAATTTAACGACCAGGGATCTTTTGTGTATGGAAAAGAAAACAAACCACAAAAACGAGGCACTATTTATGCAGGTACAAGAATTCAAAGTGGAATCAGGAAGGTTCGCTCGAAACTAGACAGACATGATAAAACACTATCCACCATGTTCTATGCACAGCACAGAAAATTGTAGTCATTCCCTTCCCCCTTTCCCCCACTTTTTTTTCTTTTTTTTTTTTTCTCTTTATCTGCCATGCATTGATGTTGATATTACTTAGTGCACATTGATTGCCAGTGCATTCTCATATAATTTTTGTATGATCCACATCACAGGAGCTTGAAGTTCGGTCCTTATACCACCTATATAGCCTCAAAACCAAAAGCTCACAGTGTCATTACGTAGTAATGACCAGGAGTGAAACCAAGCTCTCGGTAGCCATTCCAGCTCCAGTTTCTGGTCAATCGGCACTGAATGTTGCGACGGCAACGTCAAAGTGTTCTATTAGTTTTCTTCTACCTTATGATCAAGATGGCGACGTTAAGACAAAACAGGACAATGTCTCAAATATACTTTAAGTTGATATATAGTACTTGGAAACCTATCTGTTAGGGCATAAACAATGAGACAATAACGTTTTCGTCTACCGAATAAGCCCCAAGAAGCTATAACTTGACGTTACGCTTTGTACGCCAAATTGTGCGCGACGTCAACGTCACACGATCTTTGAAAAACAACGGTTTTAGTTTGGAATTTCTGCAAAATTTATGAAAAACAGAACTTTTTGTGATTAGTAAATGTAAGGGTTTGATTTATTTAATATTCTGAACTCATTTAACTCATCATTTTATTTTTCGGTTGAAGAGTTTGTAAGTTTTGAAATGTATTTTCTTAAGTGTGACAAAGGCTTCGATTCGCTGCGTTAAACCGGATACTGGAGCCGGAATGGCTACAGTTATTTTTTCCTTATTTTCAATCGCAGATTGATGGAACTTGGTGATATGTCAGGAAAAGTTATCCATGCCTCGCATGACCTGTTGATGTAGTTTTTATGGTTAGATGAACAGCTTTTGCGAAAACTTCCTTGTAACTGCGATTCAAAGGGGCCTGAAATTTAGTTTCACTCCTGGTCATTACTACTTAATGACATTGTGAGCTTTTGGTTTTGAGGCTATATAAGATATGAGGACTGAACTTCAAGCTCCTGTGTCCACATTGTAATAGGAAATTACTTAAATATAAGCTTCAGCTTACTGTCAAATCCTGTACCACTGTACATTTGTATTTATTGTATTATGCTTGTAAATTCAGAAATAAAATATTGTTTAAACTTAAAAGATTTTTTTGAAAAAAATCAATTTTGGAAAAGACAGCAGATGACAACAAAAATGTGAAAAAATACCTAGCATGCAAATATTCAGGTGAATTTCCTTGATTTTAACAGAAACACAAAATTGTGGTTGAGGGTGACAACAAATTCAAAGATTTCATTGTGACTTACAGCAAACTTTTAACTTTGAATGAATTACATTGTTTTTACCAGATATCCATGTTGACTGGGAAACACACAATGAGGTTGAAGGTGACAACAAACTCACAGATCTCATTGTGACTTACAGTTAACATTTAACTTTGAATGCATTACATGACATTGTTTTTAACAGATATCCATTTTGACTGGGAAACACACAATGTGATTAAAGGTGACAAAAAACTCACAGTGACTTATTGTAAACTTTTAACTTAGAATGACTTACAATGTTTGTAACAGATATCCATTTTGACTGGGAAACACACAATGTCGTTGAAGGTGACAAAAAACTCACAGTGACTTATTGTAAACTTTTAACTTTAATTTGATGCATTGTTTTTAACAGATATCCGTGTTGACTGGGAAACGTACAAAGTGGTTGAGGGTGACAACAAACTTATAGATCTCAATTCGACGTATGGTAAACCTTTCCCTTTCAAGGACAGTGATGATAATGAGATAGTACCACCAACAGAACGTAAGTAATTCTTCACACATTGTGGCATACATTAAAACCTGTGTAAAAGGGCCACTCAAAAATAGATAAAACAAAGATCTTAATGACAAATGGTAGCTTAATGAAGGTCGAAAGTATTTTGCTTTTGACCAGCATTAAGCGATAATCAGTCTTGAAAAACCATTTTTTTGGTCTTTTTGAGAGTGGCAGTTTTACACAGGTTTAACTGTAATCAAGGTGCATAACGCAAAACAACATCTTGCTAAGCTTTCTATGACATTAGCATTGCAATGCTGATGTATTCATGTGATCCTAGTTTATTTACATCATTATCTTCCATGGACGTCTCAGTAAGACTTAGTAGGGGAGCGCAGTGGCTCAGTGGTTGAGTGCTTGCCTCGAGACCGAGGGGCAGCAGGTTTGAGCCTCACGGGCGTCTATGCGTTGTGGTCCTTAAGCAAGACACATTTATCCTAGCTTAGTACTGGTTCAACCCAGGAAGACCCGTCCCTGTTTGACTGAAAGATTGTTGATGGGACGTAAAGAATCAAATCAAACAAACCAAAGTAAGACTTAGTGATGCTTTGGTGCAGTAATTCTGAATTACTAAGATGCACTATATTTTTTTTTACATCCCTTTTTTGGAGAAAAGGGATAGTTTAATCTACCCAATATAAGAAAAAAGCAAGTGAGTATGATTAGGAAATACCACAATCACACACTGCAGACAAACCCAGGGCACCGTGAGGTAGAGCCACCGAACAATAACAGAAACAAGACATCAGTAAAGCAACCAGCTCTCTCTTCCCCATCAAGGTAATTGCAAAACTAGAAAGGATACAAAGCAATGCACAACAAAACATGAAACAAATACAAAACCCCACAATGGTAGCAATAATAATCAACAACAACAACAGAACCACCGCCTTAGAATGGACAGCAGTCTATGCCACTAGATTCTGTTGTTGTTAAAACACAATAATTGTTAAGCTTGCATGGGGGCTTCCAAACTATTGCAATGTATCATCACAGAGAAACAATCTAATCACAATGAACACACTATGATGAAACAATGAAACAAAAAAGGGCTAAAGACAGATAGTCAGAGCTAAAGAAAAACCTCAAGTTATGCCAGGGTGGGCTCAGCCAAAGACAAGCATCAGGCACCAAAGCTGTCTTATGGCCATGTAAGAATAGAATGTCCATGTAGGATAGATATAACTCACCAGGGGGGAGGGTCCTAATTGAACCAGGGGCAAGAATTGCCCAGTCCCTGGTTATAGTATGATCCCGAGGGTAAGATGAAAAGGCCTGGGTCATAATGCTTCATTTCTTCAGGGTCCAAACTGATTGCTAAGACAAAAATGTCATTATGTTCTTGAGAAAGAAGCATATGTCCAGATAAGGAAATTTTATTTGCTTAAAATTTTAATTATTTTCTTACCCAATAATTTAAACATGTGTTTTGGGTGCTCAAAAGAACCGTCTCATTGAGACGGTTCTTTTGAGTACCCACAACATATGTTTTGGATGAGAAATAAAGAAAACAATTTTCCAATACACACTCTTATCTGGAGGCCTGAAGAAGTACAAAATTATTTGGAATTAATGAATTACCTATGACCCCTCAATATATAAAATGGACCATCTCTATTTTATTGTATCAAACCAGAAGGAAGAATCCATAGATGCATTTTGTGTTAAAATAACTCATGGGTTTAGATAAACAAAAATTTTGAGCGTAAAATTGTAAATATTTCCTTACCCTTCATTTTTAACATATGTTATGGGTGCTCAAAAGAATTGTCTCATTGAGGCGGTTCTTTTGAGTACCCACAACATATGTTTTGGTTGAGAAATAAGAAAATATTTTTTTTTGGTAAGCACGCTTAACTAAAGGCCTATATCTTATCGTGTTTATTATACCACACAGAGGAGTATACCAAGAGATATGGCAAAGGTAAGATCAAGTGTTGTGGTATGGCTGCATGTCTGCTTCTATCTTGTGTGTGATAAATATCCTTCGGTGATAGTTCAAATTTGATGAATGGTGTAACTGGGTTGTGGTCCTTGAGCAAGACACATTTATCCTAGCTTAGTACTGGTTCAACCCAGGAAGACCTGTCCCTATATAACTGAAAGATTGTTGATGGGACGTAAAGAATCAAATCAAACAAACAAAAATCAAACAATTAACTTTGATGAATGAGGCACATTCTAAAAATCACAGGAAATGGAGCACTTAAATTTTAAGTAAAAGAGTGGGCTTATATAGTTTTCTTAAAAATTGAGTATCTTACATGATACTCATGTTTTATTGAATATTTTAAACAAGTTGGTGAAATGAGATAAATGCAAGGCTTGCCAAGTATTTTATCACTTTTTGTAACAAAGTTGATAAATTCAATATTACAGGAGCAGGAATGTTAGATTTGTTATCCTATTTAATTACTTTGAAATCACCTTTTTGGCATGTAAACTTTTGTCATTAAGTAGGCAAAGTTTTTATGGTTGCCACTACATAATGTCATTTAAGGGTTCCCATAGGCTTTAAAAGTACTTGAAGTAAGAGGGCTTTCCTGAAATGTCCCTGAAATTAAATCTGCCTTGAAAAGTACTGGAAAATCTGACACTCAAAAGCCTTGAAAAGTCCTTGAATTCTACTATTTTCTGTAGGACTCAGCACTGTTGATAGACACCTAAATACATATAAAATTGTTGTGCCTTTATTTGGTGCAGCATGTGCTGCACAAAATATAGGCACAACAATTTTATACTATTTTTCCAGTACTAATGTCTCCATTATCTCAGTCTAGCATTTCTGAGGTAGAATTTTAACACTTAGATCAGTATTTTTCGTTAACTTTAAGTCCTGTTGGAGAGGCCTTTAGAAGTCCTTGAAAAGTCCTTGAATTTTACTCATACTTGCCTGTATGAACCCTGAATAAGTAAACCACTAGTGGTTGATAGATTTTAATTACATGGTGATATATCACTCCCAGATGTTATATGATATATAACCAAAAATTATTTATTTTTGTTACATATAATTCCTATCAAAAGACACGCTATTGAGTCTTAAAGGAGCTAGCTCTTTGATAGTGTTTTTTTTTTATAAGTTCTCTTCAGAAATATGTTAATGGGTTCTTTAGACAACTGTCTCTTTTAGACAGTTCTGTTAGAACTTATAGCCAGTCTTTGAAATAAAATTAGGAAAATAGCTCAATAAGCATGGATATGTATCCAACCTTTCTCATAAATGACTCATAAAGGTACTCTCGGATTTGATCTATACTTAGAAGACCATATTTAATTTGAAATTTTAGAAGATTCATTTTATCCAACAAAAACTTAATATTTGCAATTGCAGCTTCACCCATAAGCCTTGTCTCACAAAAAGTGCCAAAATGTCATTGTAATGGCTAATGTTCAAGTCAGTGTGCAGTGGCGGACCCAGAGTGGGGTCAGGTGGATCACTCGAACCCCCTCCCCAGCCCCTGTATTTAAATATCCTATGAAAATGAAATAATTTGGTCTCAGTGAGACCAAATTATTTCCTTTTCATGGGATATTTAAGAAAAAGTAGATAAAATCAGTAAAGCGAACCCCCCCCCCCCCCCCCACCTTTATAGAATGAACCCCTTTTTCAGAAATCCTGGATCCGCCCCTGGTGTGTGAAAGTAACCAGATAGCAAGGGGCTTTCTTTGACAGAGTCTGGTTAGGAGAAAGCATATTTTTGTCACGTGTGAACAAAAAAGGCCTTGATCAGCTTTAAACTTCTGACCAATGTGATTGTTGTTGCGTTCCAGAAAGAATTGACACTATGCTTACCATAAGGTGCCTTTTTGTGTCACTTGGCTGATTCATGTGTGCAGTTTTGTTTTGTAACATTGCTTTACGTATAAGTTTGTGAGTTAGTTTGAGTGAACTACCATATATGGGCCTCGACGCGAGAAAACCTGTTTTCGGTGGTTTTCGAACAACAAAGGCCCAGACCAGCCTGTGCATCCATGCAGTCTGATCAGCACCTTTGTTATTCACTGATTGGAAAGTATCATGTCTAAACTTTCTACAAGCAAAATTTCAATTTTCTAGCTAGTCTCTGTAGCTGAGGAGACTGGTTTGAGTCTCGCTTTTTCAGAAACCCCAAAGACAGGTTTTCTCGCGACGAGGCCCATATTTGGCCTAATAACTTTTCGAAACACTATACCGTATACAGCCAAGTATAATCCGCAAGAATACACAACCCGCACCCCCACTTTTGACCCCAAAATCCTGGAAAAATGGATTTCGTAAGTATTGACCGCACCCCAAATTCAGCATTCTAAAGGTCCGTGTGTGTCAACTGCAAACAAAAAGCTTACCTTGCAAACTCTATTTTTCACACATGGTGTCATCACAAGTTCTAATTATGTTTACCTAAGTCTCCAAACACATCAATTATCCGCAATTAGTGCAGTAATTGGCAATAGATTTACTATTGTGAAGCTTCAAGTCATGGTTTGTGCACATGTCATGTCAATAAACATCTCTCCAGGCAAGGGAAGCAACTCAAAAATACAATTTCAGAGGAAGAAAGCCGTGTTGTTCCAAATGAAGTGCTCTTCAATTTATTCAGTTTACCTATTACAGCATCTAAAAATAGAACGCTTGAGTGATTATCGGTTTTCACATTTAAGGATTTACCGATTTATGTGCGGTTTTCAATGTCTGTTAGGCCTAAATGACTTCAGCAACATGATGGAATAACTCATGATGTACTGGCACGTAAGTGCAAAGCCATTTTACTTGGAAAATCTCTCCAATTATTGCATGAGAATCCGAAAATCGGTCCGCTTGTGTTTGGGAAAAAGTCCCAAATTTTGAGTTCGATTACACTACCCGCATCCCCCTTATTTCATGAGTTGTGGGGGTAAAAAAGTGCGGGTTGTATGCACCTTTCTACGGTACTCTCTTTTGAAAACAGTGTAGAGCCAGATCAGCTGGCAGCTGTTGAAACCAACTGATCAGGATCAATACTTTCTCAATCAAAGAGTCAATCCGTATCAATAATGAAGTCCCCCTGGAATCAGCAGTTCATCTAGAGTAACCCTTTACCCCATGATAGCGCCTTTTGATGCCTTTGAAATATCATGTAGTTGAAAATATGGTGGAAAATCAAGCAGTTGCTACTTTGGAGCAAATGCACCATTCAAAAGATTTTTTTTAAATGTTGTCTAAAAATAGAAATGATGTCACATGGGCGTAGACACGGGTGCGGCAGGTGCGGTATTCGCCGCACCAATAATTTCGGCCGATGCGGCATGCCACACCATTAAACTTGCTGATGCGATACGATGCCGCACCAATAAATATTACTTTGATGATAAGTTTTAGTACGAGATGTGAATGGCAAGTTACAAAAGTTACTTTTTTTCAATTTGTTCTTACATTTTAAGAAACATTATCTTCTCAAAATCTGACTCTGTAACCTTGTAGATGCTTTTGAAATATAATGTTTCTAATTGATGGGCATTACATGATGTTGAGAGAGCTCAAGTGTGGATCCAGAGGGGGGGGGGGGGACAGGGGGTCCGGACCCCCCCCCCTGGAAAATCACAAGTTATATGGGATTCTATAGGAAATAAGCAATTGGACCCCCCTGGAAAAAGTTGGACCCCCCTGGAACATGTTGGGGCCCTCTGGAACCTTGAAAAATGATAGTTGACCTCGAAATTATCCTTTTGACTTCAGTAAAATAAGCTGAGGGCGTCAGATTGACCTGGACCCCCCCCCCCCCCCCCCCCCCCCCCCCCCCCCCCCCCCCCGAACGAAAATTCCTGGATCTGCGCATGGAGCTTACAATAATTGTATCTCAAGTCATTAACTAGAATAATTTCATTGATGCTTAATTAAATCTGGTATCGGTATACTATTTAAAAAGCACCCCAACCACACACCTAAAGAAAGAAGAAGAAAAAAACACGCGGTCCAGGAAACAATGTATGGTAGCACATCGGTGCCATCACAAAGTTTCCTTCTTTCCATTACAATATTTTAAATATAAAAAAAATGTCTCCAAAAAGAAACAAAATTACTGCTTAAAATCATCCCAGAATGCACGAAATCGCGCCGTTTGTTTAAAATTTCCGGGTGGGGGGCATGCCCTCGGACCCCCCTAGCATGGCTTCGCGCCTACAACGCTTGCATTCACGTCTTCGGCGCTCAATTTCTGCCGCACCAACCAAGAATAGATGGCTACGTCTCTGTGTCGTGATCTAAAAATAGCCTATGGAGTAAAGGGTTAATAAAGTACTCAGTGTGTGCTTACAAGAGTTTACATGCTTGAAAATAGAGAATACTAGGTGAGTGTCGTTCGATAACAACTTTACCAGGCAAGGCTTTGAGAACACTTGTTATCCCCCGACAAAGTCGGAGGGATATAGTTTTGGCGTCGTCTGTCCGTCCATTCCATCCGTCCGTCCGTCCGTCCACACTTTTTGCCTGTCCGGATCCATATCTCAGTACCTATTGGTCAGATTTGATTCATTATTGGTACAAATGATAAGTACCATGAAATATCCTATAAGTTTGGTCAAAATCGACCCCTTAACACTTGAGTTATTGCCCATGTTTAAGTATAGGCAATTATAAGGCAAAACCTATGTTAGCTTTTTTTGTGTGATGATTTTCACATTTCATCAAAGCTATTATATTTAACAACTTCTCACTATTAGATCATGATTGCCAAGTGCCTGTAGATAAGCATGGCAGTGTCAAAGTTTTACCCCAACCCCTTTGTCCCCACCTAAGGGGTCAAAGGTCAAATATTTAAATTTTGCAATAACTAAGGCAATTGTTAATATTTTTTGCTGAAATTTTGCATAAAGGCAGAGCAGCAATAGATATGAAACATATCATACGGGATTTTAGTTTGAAGGCCTGGGTCCCAGCCTGTTGGGTGGACTTAGGGGGTGGGGCCGAGGTCAAAATTAAGTTTTTTCAGAATATGGTCATGTTGCATATCAAATTAAAGCTGTCGACGCTGGCAACAACATGGTAGCAAATATTTTGCCCATAGACACACCCTTGACCCAGGGGGTGGGGTCAAAAGGTCAAACTATATATTTTTCTGAAAGTAGTCATGTTGCATATGAAATTAAAGCTGACGACGCTGGCAGCAACATGGTAGCAAATATTTTGCCCACAGACACACCCTTGACCCAGGGGGTGGGGTCAAAAGGTCAAACTATATCTTTTTCTGAAAGCAGTCCTGTTGCATATCAAATTAAAGGGAATTGAGCACAGAGCACCATGAAAGCAAACATGCTGTCATTACACACACCAATGACCTCTGGGGTGGGGTCAAAAGGTCATTTTATTTTTCTTTTCTAAAAGTGGTCATGTTGCATATCAAATTAAAGTGAAAGAAGTGTAGACCTACATGCAAGGTAACACTTTGAATTTACACACACCCTTGACCTCTGGGGCTGGGTTTAAAGGTCAGACATTGAAATTGTGCAGATGTAAGTATATTTTTTATTAAACTAAGCACTAAAACATACATGACAGGTGTTTGTTATGATCTGAATAATACTAAAGGTGAACTAAGGGTTAGATAAATGGAATTTATGTTTTGTGATTTACATGTTTCTCTCAAATAACCCTTCGTCGGGGGATATAAATTCGTCGAATTTGTCTTGTTAAATCACAGGGCTTGCATTCAGGAAGAATTGCAGGGCTTGCATTCAGGAAGCTCAGCCATGTGAGCTTGATATCAATAGAAAGGTACCTGGTATTATTTTTATCAGTTTACAAGTTGGTTCACTCTTGAAACCAGCCATTATGACGTAGTTGCACCTCTTTGTCACAGAGTTGGCTTGCAGCCTTGCAGGTTAGCTTAAATTTACTAAATCAGTAAATTTACTAATCAGTAAATTTACTAAATCAGTAAATTTGATAGTTCTTATCATTCACTGAGTATACTTTGTATTTGCAAGGTATCAACAATGCATTCCTTAGCTTGTAGCACCTTTACTATCTTTTCCTGTTACCGAATTTGAGTGGTGTTACATGTTGTTTTGGCATTTGTGTCTGTTGCATGCTATTAGTCTATCTTCAATCCTATTATGGTATGTACAAAGTAAGAAAGACAGCAAGGATCAGGAATCGATACAATCAAGTACCACACCTGTCCCAGGATACCAAATGGTAAAGTAACAAAATCACAATAAACATTACAAACAAGAGCCAAGAGATCAGCCCTTTCCCTTCAGGTGACCACAAGGCAGCAATGAACAGACACTAAAGCATGACAAACACAAGACATAAATAGCACAAATCATCCACAAAAGAAGTACACCCTGGAACGGTCAGTAAAATATTTTACCGGAGGGCCCAAACTGGCCCCACAGCATGCCAACGTCACCCTTAAGCTCGTTTTAGTGTAGATTATGTCAGCCTGGACCCATTAGTGCTACATTTGGGCCCGGATGATAAAATTTTGAACACCAGAAAGGCCTAGTCAAACAGTACAGACCCTGAAAAACACCTACAGTTGATGCGTCATCAAAAGCAGTCTGATCAGGGGTCTTCTCTGTTTGCCGTTCTGACAAGTATTTTGTTCTATCCCTGTAAACCAAAATTTTAGATGAGAACAGAAAAAGAAAAGTGTTCAAAACTAAAGTGTTCAAAACTTTTGAACATTTATTGTAACTGCATTTGTAAACATTTTCAGGATTATTTGTTTAGTAATAGTTATACCATGGGTTGCCCGCCTGTACGTGGAGATAATCCGCAAGCTTTAGCGAGTGGATTATCTTACGTACAGGTGGACAAACATGGTATAACTATTTTATACCACCTATATAGACCTTGCACATCACGAGATATTTCGTGCTAAAGTTGGTAAGGGTGGTATAATTCAATATTTTGAAACGGACTTTCCATTATTCAGTATCAAAATACTGAATAAGGTAGATTGTAATAGCTGCTCTGATTTATTTTTAGTGAATCTGCAGACAATTGACCCTTTAAGCTTTTAATTGGTTTTGTGGGCATTGCATGTATGCTTCCTAACCCAGTAACCGTCGCACTTAAGGTTTTCACTGTTTTTCAAAGAAATGCCAGTGCGGTTTCATCATTTTAAAACCCAAACTCAAAAAGCAATCCCTTGCCTATATTAAGTAAGAATATTTTGTATTTTTGTTGAGTAATTCATTTCAAAATTATTCCTTCAAGTGGGGTGCCCAAAAAAATTACATTTAAAATATGGTTACAGTTACCAAGGCATCACCAACAAACCCTTGTATTTATTTTAAAGAATTAAAATATTTTAACTTTTTTATGTTTATAGAAAACTTCAACCCTTATCTCAAAGTAATATGGGTCAGTTTTTGTTTGCTTTTGTTTCAATTTCTTTAAAATCTGTTTTCAAAAACACCTCTGCCAAAAAAGTTGATTTTGGCTAAAATTTCACTGTAAACTGCAAAATGTGCAATAAAATCCAAACTTATGAGTCAACATAGCTAATTTTCTTGTTGTGTTAGTTTTTTGAAACACACTTTCTAGTTCTGAAAGCAAAATTGGTGTAGAATGTTCTATCTGCTTGTTGGAAGACTACCCCGATAACCGGTATACACCGGTAACTGGGTTATTGAGCATATTAAGATGTGAATTTCTTAAGATTAGGATTTAAAACTTTTTTGAACTTTCACACATTTAAATGTAACAAATCTAGATTTGAAAATTATCCTGGAAATACAGTGCAATCTCTCTATAACACTTTGTTTGGGGTCCAACAGAATGGACCACATTTTAAGAGAACCATTTTAAAAAGGGACAATTTTTGAAAGGAATTTCATGGTCATTTTCCTATAATTCCTTTGTAAAATTCCATGGTAAACAATTTTGGGAGCCTTAGCATGCCCAATTTGCATATGGGCCATGACCTGAGAAAAACTGGCTTCGGGGTTTCAGAATAAGTGAGATTCAAACCAGCCTGCTCAGCTACTGAGACTAGCTAGAATCTTGAAATTTCGCTTGTGGCAAGTCACAGTATGATACTTTCCAAAAAGCGAATAATAAATGCGCTGATCGGACTGGGCAGATGCACAGGCTGGTCTGCACCTTTGTTGTTCGCATCCCTCGAAGACAGGTTTTCTCGCGTCGAGGCCCATATGTATTATTTGAACACACAACCAAATCTTCTATACTTCCAGTGCCAGATCCTTATGTTCGAGAACTAACTGACTTTATTCCTGATTCTGAAGACACCTCTGCCGCTACGAGCCGAGAAGTAACACAGGCCAACATTTCTCAGAACAATGACACGAAGGCTCAACAACGACCAAAGGTTGTCTCCCTTGTTCGCAGAGTACATGAAGGACAATTGTCAGCAGCTCCATATAGCATCAAACCAACTCAGTTGGTAAGTTTAAAATACCTTATCAGTTACCTCTAGGCTCAACACCGACCAAAGGTTGTCTCTTTTGTTTGCAGAGCACATGAAGGACAATTGTCAGCAGCTCCATATAGCATCAAACCAACTCAGTTGGTAAGTTTATAATACCTTATCAGCTACCTCTTATATTAACTGCATTGTTGTACGTTGACCTGATAAATGTTGTCTATCTCCCCGCATGCATCTTTATCAGGTATACATGACATTGTATTTCATGAATGACATCATCAATGACATTGAATCCAGGTAAAAGTGCGTATTGGAAAATTATTTTCAATGAGACGGTTCTTTGAGCACCTAAAACACATGTTTAAATTGATGGGTAAGAAAATAATTACATTTTTACGCTCATAAAATTTCCTTATCTGAAAATATGTGAATCATCAAGGAAACTGGATAATAACGTCATAATCTCTAGTTTGAAGAGTAAACTGATGAATAGAATACCAGCTTCGCATCTTTTGATATCAAGTTTACAAGGCTCGGCTATGAGAAAACATGTTGAATTGCTTGGCAAGCCTTGCAATTCAACAAGCATTCTTGAAGCCTTGCTGGGCATACTCTCACCTAGTAATCTCTGTATATTGACAAGTTAAGCACACATGCCCCTATTGGTGCACACGTTGTGTTTTAAGGATTTATGGATTGATCCACCTATATCAACTGTTACTCTGATTTCAAGTCAATATGAGCCGTGACATGTGATTTCCAACAATGTGGCATTTTGACAAGTGTAGACTCAGACCAGCCTGTGCAGTCTCTTGTTAAGCTTAGAAACTCCTAAATTTGTTCGGTCAGTAGCTTAACAGTCATAGAATATTCAAGTGACCAGCAAAGGCTCTGATCAGTCTGCGCATATGTGCAGGCTGGTCTGAGCCTTTGCTGGTCGCACATACCACATTGTTGGAAATTTCATGTCATGGCTTATATATTGGTGCAAAATCATTGTTTTTACAGATTCATAGAAAAAAACTTAAACTTGCATATACATGACATACATGAGGCCTTAAGTTAAGAGTGGGAACAAAAAAAAATAATTTTCTTATATCTTAACCAAAACGTACGTTGTTGGTACTCAAAAGAACCATCTCAATGAGACGGTTCTTTTGAGCACCCAAAACACATGTTACAACTGATGAGTAAGAAAATATTTACAATTTTAAGCTCAAAAATTTTGTTTATCTAAACCTGTGTGTACATCTATCAATTTTAAAGATAAGCCTATTTCATGGCCTGAGCCAGCATCTACTTCCCTACTTTGTGTGATCAAGTAATGATTGTTTGTTTGATTTGAATCTTTACGCCCCATCAACAATCTTTCAGTAAAACAGGGAGGGGTCTTCCTGGGTTGAACCAGTACAAAGCTAGGATAAATGTGTCTTGCTCAAGGACCACAACCAAGTGATGCCGGTGAGGTTCGAACCCATGGCCTCTCTGTCTCGAGTCAAGCACTCTACCACTGAGCCACTGCGCTCACATGATCAAGTAATGAAGGCTCTGGCAACAATGCTGTGGTGCTCAGGCTTGTCAGACTGTTTATTGTATAGATCATCAGACCAGATGTGATGGACCATATTTAAGGATTGAAATGCAGATTTTTTAGTTTGCACTGGATCATGCAAAGTATTATTCAAAATACTGAATAACAGTTTATCCGAAGACAATTGTCTACGAGCCATGACATGAGATTTCCAGCAATGTGGTATGTGGGACCAGCAAAGCCTCAGATCAGCCTGGGCATACGCGCAGTCTTATCAGAGCCTTTGTTTATCGTTACTCACTGAACAGCATTTGGAATTTCTTAACTTAAAAGGAAGCTGCACAGGCTCGTCTGAGTGTACACTTGTCAACATGTCACATTGTTGGAAATCACATTTCACCGCTCAATTGATATTGTTTATATTTTGTAGGCATGTTGAAAGGTTTTAGATTTGAACTTCTTACATTTAGGATTGTTTGGAAATTTTAAACTTTCACCCAATGTCACTGTAATTCAGGTTATCCCTGCCAAAGGTCATGCTAATGTTGTATAGAGCTTCACACCGTACCCTACAGCCGAGGTACCTAAAGACATGGACTGTATAGGATACATGCTTGGATATATGAGTCTGGACAACGAGAAAGCTGTCAGACAAGAGGGGTTGGTTACATGATCTCAGGCGTATGATACCGCTCAGGTGCGACTAGATATGACAGCCCACCTCAAGCCAGCACTGTAAGTGAGATACTAGGTTTAACTACATTTAAAACTGTCTTAATAGTAGAGCAGACGACTGGTCAAAAGTCCTCTCCTTAAGGACTTTACTGGTCAGATCGGTGCAACATCTAGTGACATATACCAAAATGTTTGTTTGTATGTCCAGCTTCAGAATCCGGTTGATGACATCGTTGCTGATGAGTACTAACAGAGTTACGGCCCTTGAACCGTACATACCCATTATAACAGATTATTAGAATTTTGCATACAGTTGGCAGATAGCATTGCATTTATTTCTAATAAGCATACATAATTGAAATATTTTTATGATTTATATGGTATTAGATTAGAAAACATCATTGAAATATAGTTTCAGCATGTACGATACCTAAAGGTGTGTTTGTTTGTGTGTCTTTTTGTAAATAGTATCAATGTAAAAGGGCAATGCTAATTTTTCATAAACACAATTTTTAACCATAACTTAGTTCAAAATGCAAGTTTCATCTTTTTTTTTCATCAAGGTAAGCAACAGCATACACTTGTTTTAGGTCAAGCTTCAAATCAAGTTGTGACCTTTGTCAAGGTCAAAGGTCAAGGTCAAATAGGCATACCCCCAAAATCACAAAAAATGCGTATTTTATGTATCTGTTTATTAGTAAAACTACAGTTTGTGCCTGTTTGAAGCTTAACTTATGAGTACTGGTCTTACATACTTAACTTCCACATATTCGTTGCCACCAAGTGGAATAAATACCCCCAATCAAGCGAGGCGTGAGCTATTCCGTAACGGCCTCAGTTTGAATCACGTCAAGATGATAACCGCTTTATACTACCACATACGACTGGCCAGAATTCCTCTCCTTATGAACTTCGCTGGTAAGATTGTGCTAACATCAAGCGTCATATATACCAAAATATTTGTCTGTATGTACGACTTCAGAATCCAGTTAATGACATCGTCGAAGATGAGTACTTACACAGTTAAGGCCCTTGAACCGTATACACACGTTATATAGGATTATGCATATGCTGTATACAGTTGGTCTAGAGCATTGCATTTATTCATAAGGACACGTTAATACAATATTGTTATGACTTGTATGGTATTGGTTGGAAAACAACATTTAAAATAAATTATCAATACCAATGATACATGTAACAAAAGCTGTGTTTGTCCGTGTGTCTGTTCGCAAATAGTTTCAATGCGAAAGGAAAATGCAAACTTTTCTTAAAAAAAATCTTTATCTATATTGAAATAGTTCAATTGCCATATTTCGTCAATTTTGTTTCATTAAAATAAGTAATAGTCTACACTCTTTGTATGTCAGAGTTAAAATTTGTGTTATGACCTATTTAAATGTCAAGGGTCAAGGTCAAATAGACATATTTAAAATCACAATATTTAGTATATTTCATGTGCCCACCTGAGTCATAAGCTCAAAGTGAGCTATTGTGATCGTTGGATGTCTGTTTCCGTCGTGCGTTATCAACAATTGCTTCAAACAATATCTCACCCTAAAATAATGTCTTGAATTTAATCAAATTTGGCTGACAGGAATGGTCCTTACACGGCCTCTCAAATAGTTGATGAAATAGTATAACTAGATCACATGGGCCAAAATAGATTTTCGAAAACTTTAAAAATCTTCTTGTCTGAAACCACAAGGCTGATAGCCTTGATATTTTGTGTAGGATTATCTAGTAGATATTTTTCTTTTTTGTTCAAATTATGCCCATCGGGCCACAAATTGTCCCGCCTCTGGGTTCACATGTTTTACATAGGCCGTGGGTTGGTCTACAGAGTGTGATTGTAATATTTCCTGGCCATACTCACTTGCTTTTTTTTTTAAAATGTGAAACATGAAAAAATATTGTCTGAAACCATTTGAGCCTTGATATTAAATATGTAGCATCATCTAGTAGACCTCTACTGATTTTGTTAAAAGTATGGTCCTAGGGCCAATTGTGGCCCGCTCCAGATTCACATGTTTTCCATAGGTGTATATAGGGTACACATAACAAATCTTCTTGTCTGGAACCACTTGGCATACAGTCTTGATAATTGGTATTTGTATCATCTAGTAGACCCCTCCACCAGGTTTGTTGAAATTATGCCCATGTTGCCAAAATGGACCCATCCTGGGGGCCACGTGTTTTACATAGGCTTTAATAGGGAAAGCATAAAACAATATTCACAGAGTTGTAGCGTCACCTAGTGCTACTTTACCAAGTTTGTTCACATTATGGCCCTTGGTTTTATATACTCTCGGTCCGGAGCTTTGTCAGTTGGTCCTGGTGTGGTTAATCACTGAAGTGTTCGTGATGTATTCGACGGAATAGCACGAAACTGTTTATGCTCTACTGAAAATAATGACCACCCGCGCTTAAAATAGAAACATCTTTAAACCACATCCGCTGAATCTCCTTTACTCAAATAATTTTAAAGATATGTTCCTCATAATGCTCGCTACCAAAGTTGCACCAACAGTTTATATGTGCAGTTAACATAGCACCGCCCTAGTTCACCAGCTACATAAAGTTCAAATATAGAATTATATAATGGAAATTGCGCCTGACTGATTCGCTAGTGCCGGTTCAAAGCTCGATGTCAGATGGATACTCTCGAAACCTTTAAATCCGTTTTAAGAAAAAAAATGGTACATCATGCTAAATCCCAGCTTCTGTACCTACAAATAAGCATGCTCAAAGTAGATTGTGCATTTACACAGGAAAGAGAATGCTAACAGCAGGACAACATGTACATGTCTTTGAATAACATATCTTCATCGCTTGTGAAAATATACTGACGGGCTTTAAAAACGCAACACTAGGATAGCAGCGTTAATGTTTGTCTAAAGGAGAATGCAAAGCAAACAATTTGATTGCATATTAAAGAGTATGCATTTGTGAATAACACATGTAAAAAGTGTCCACTCCAAATTAATTAAAAGCATTGAAAATGTAAAATATTAAAGAGGTCAACTGTTTCATTTGACAAAATTTTATAAGTGAAAGATGTCCTACTAGAAACTCGAGAAGCATCAAATGTGTGCCGTGAACTTTGTTAGTCATCGGGAGAATGCATTAATTTTGATTGGCAGGTTTGTTATATACAGGTTTGCCTTTTTGACGTTAATCTGTACGTACCCGTTCATTCGACTATAACGTCGTCGAGTTTAGCTGTACAATTAGAATTCAAGTGTTGGCTGAAGAAGCCACTTCATGATGACATCATCGATGCATAGGAAGTTTACATTCAACTGTCCTGAAATATATAACTGGAAGTTAGAGTAGCGTTTTTAAATCCCGTCAGTAAATTAATATTCATGATGATTGTGAAAGTAAGTTAGATTTTTATTATCGTGACCTATGCATATTCAATATTGTAAATCAACTTATACCTGACCAATCTATATGTCACCAGATTCATTTCTACAACTGGTAAAAAAGAGGGGGGGAACGTGCAAAAATTCAAAAACTTCCGAGATGCATATCAATAGTAGGGAAGATAGATTTAAAAAAATAATTTGCATTAAAAAAATAGGTGAAGCCGATGGGTCTCGAACCAGCAAAATTCGGTATGAGAGTCAGCGACTCTACCGACTGCGCCAGACAGGAATATTATAATTTGCGCTAAAGTCAGTATATATTCAATTGACCGATTGTGTAACGCACATGACCGATGATTCAGAAAATTTTCCCCTTTGAGCTATTTCCTATTTAATTGTTTGATTCCGATTATAATTCAATTTTTAATAGTGCATACGTTTTGTATATGAAAAATACATTCCTAACGATGATAAATCACTAAATTAAAAGCCACTTTAGATCACTTTAAAAGCCAAGCCCAGTTTAAATAGATAGAAGTTGTGGAGCCGCCGAATGTAGGTCATCGGTCTAGGTCACTCGGTACCGATAAAAACAGTAGAAAGACAGAATACGGAAAGAATGAACTCAAAACAATTCACCTCTGCAAAAAGCAATTAAAATCTACAGTGTTCTGATCTAATACGACTTCACATTTACTAAAATCATGAATCTAGCCTGGATACGAACATCCAAAAACCCTCACTTTCGCATTGACCGAACATCCCATTATTTGAAGGGGGATTAGGATATCCTTACGTTATTTCACAGTTGTTTTAAGAACTTTAAAGATTGTCGAAAAGCATTAAACCGCTGAAACAGAACAAAGTTAATAAACTTCTTATCTTTTATAAACCTTAGAAGGAAAACCTTTTTCAAATAGCCTCGATAGATAGAACAAACCAACGCTCAACACCCACTTGGAACATACCAATTGAATTTTGAATACAAATATAGGCATTATGAATATCAATACTTAGAAGTATACAATTGAATATATACTTATTGAATAACCAACGCCTAGAAAAATATTGTCTGAAACCACATGGCCCAACGCCATTATATTTAGTATGTAGCATCACAAAGTAGACCTCCACTGAGCCTGTTCAAATAATGCCGTGCAGACAAAAACAAGCCACGAAGGCTATATAGGTTTATTTAAATAAAACACGAAACCCTTCTAGTTTGACCCACAACGCCTGGAGCTGCCAAGTTTATTCAAAAATGGCTCCACCCAGGGAGATCACATTTTTAGCTCACCTGAGCCGAAGGCTCTGAGGTGAGCTATTAGTATACCAGTGACTCTGGCGTCCGTCGTCCGTCCGTCCGTCGTCCGTCCGTCCGTCGTCCGTCCGTCCGTCCGTCAACATTTTCAAACATCTTCTCCTCTGAAACCACTGGGCCAATTGAACTCAAATTTCATATGGAGACTCCTTAGGATGGGGGAACGAAAGTTTGTTCAGATGTTTCTGGTCATGTGACCAAGATGGCCGCCATGCCCATATATGGTAAAAACCCTTTAAAAATCTTCTTCTCCAGAACCAGAAGGCTGATGACCTTGGGACTTGGTATGCAGCATCGGGGATGTGGGGCCTACCAAGTTTGTTCAAATAATGATTCTAGGTTGACCTTGATCTACTTAACGTCAAGGTCAAATTTGCTTCCTAATACATTTAAATGGGAATTTTTTTGAAAAGTTGATTTTTTGAATACTGTTAAAGCCAAAGTGATTATTCTTAATTGATATGTTGAAACTAATGAGACAATGGCTATAAATAAGTTTCAAAGGTCAAGGTTGACCTTTGCCCTTTCAGCCAAGGTCGCTCATATTGTGGTCCAATCGATATATTAAAACATAGTTTTCTCACAAACCATTGGTCCAATTGAGCTCAAATTTCATGTGAAGACTCCTTATGATAAGTCAGCCAAAATTTGCACAAACGATTTTGGTCACATGACAAAGATGACCGCCACACCCATATATCACACTGGTCAATGTAAACGCACCGGTGGTTGCTACAACGAGCTGGTGGTTGCATTTTACAGCACCGGTGGTGGCTTAAAAGGTAAAAAAATCTATACCTGTTGACTATATTATTTATTTATAAACTTGCATTTATTTTATTTGTGATGACACCTGGCGCACAGACCACCGGTAACATTGCAGTTTATGGCTCTGCCAAGCAATTGGTGATTTAATTCATGGTTTGGACTGCAAATCCAACAAAGTTCTAGAGTTTTGCCGTGACAGGTGCTTTTTTCTAGTGTAACTGCCTAAATTGAGTGAAATTTGCATGGCTAAGCGCAGCTGCTGTCATATTCCCATGAAATAACATCCAAAAAACGATTACTACTTTGGGTTTTTTTCTTGGTAAACTAGCAAATGTTTTATTGATGATTCTTTATTACAACGCACTGGGAGCATTTTTTGACGCATTGATACAACGCACTGATGGTTGCACAGAATTCCCGTGGTTGCTGGTGCAGGCTCACCACAGCATTCACTGTCCTTATAAACGGTACATAAATCGTTATTTGAGCCAACACATGATATTTCAGTACCAGGACGAAGACTCAGGTGAGCCTGTGCAAATGTACAGACTCGCCAGAGCCTTCTCTGCATAGAAAAAATAGAGAGTATTAATCGTTTTTGGATATTATTTCATGGGACTATGTTAACATAATTGCAGCTGTGCTTAGACATGCAGAATTTCCTGAAGTTAGGCAGTCACAATAGAAAAAAAGCACCTGTCACTGTCAAACTCCACAACTGTGTCGGATTTGTCGTCAAACCATGAATTAAAACGCCAATTGCATGGCAGAGCCACAAACTGCAATGTTTCTAACGGTTTGTGCGCATTGGGTCATCAAAAGTAAAATAAATGCAAGGTTATAAAGAAATCATACAATCAATAGGCATAGATTTTGTGGTTTTTGTACACTGGCGAAGGCTCAAGCGTGACTCTGCAAATGTGTAGCCTCGCCAGAGATGCTCCAGAGCTAGCCCTGTTCGCATTTGAGAGTGTTTCAGCCTATTTTTCAGATTGGCCTCAAAACTTTTAATTTAATGAGATTGTTGTCTTGATGGGGAAGAGAGAGCGCTGGCTGCTTTGCTTAGTTTGTCTTCCTGGTGTCTCGCGATTGTTGTGTGGCTATTCCTCTCAGTGCCATGTGTTTGTCTGCAGTTTGTGATTGTGATACTCACTATTTTTTGGTGCCATTCATGCGAACAGCGATGGCTTTGGCCACATTTACTTCGTCTAGTCTGAGCCTTCGTCACAATTTAAAATTCTCATGTGGTGACTCAAATGGCGATTGAATGCCATTATGTGCGAGCAGCGAAGGATCTGGCGAGTCTGCACATTTGCACAGGCTTACCTTAGCCTTCGTCACTGTACAAAATCTCTTGTTCTGCCTTAAATGGCGATTTGTGTGCTATTCATGCCAGCAGCGAGTACTCTGGTGAGTCTGCACATTTGCGCAGGCAGTCACTGGACAATGTAATAAATATCAAGATCTCTTGTGCTGGCAGCAAAGGCTCTTGGGAGTATGCACGTTTGCACAGGCTCGCCTGAGCCTTCTATACAGTATCGAAATATCATGTGCTGGTTGAAATGGCAATTTTTGCAACGTTTATGTGAACAGCGAATGATGCGGTGAGTCTGCACTAGCAACCACATCACTTCTATGCAACCATCAGTGCGTTGTATCAATGCGTCAAAAAATGCTCCCAGTGCGTTGTAATAAAAATTCATCAATAAAACATTTGCTAGTTTACTAAGAAAAACAAAACAAAATTTTAATCGGTTTTTTGGATGTTATTTCATGGGAATATGACAACAGCTGCGCTTAGACGTGCAGATTTTACTCAATTTAGGCAGTTACACTAGAAAAAAGCACCTGTCACGGCAAAACTCTAGAACTTTGTTGGATTTGCAGTCCAAACCATGAATTATATCACCAATTGCTTGGCAGAGCCATAAACTGCAATGTTACCGGTGGTCTGTGCGCCAGTTGTTATCACAAATAAAATAAATGCAAGTTTATAAATAAATAATAAAGTCAACAGGTATAGATTTTTTTTACCTTTTACGCCACCACCGGTGCTGAAAAATGCAACCACCAGCTCGTTGTAGCAACCACCGGTGCGTTTACATTGACCAGTGTGTATATGGTAAAAACCTTTTAAAAATCTTCTTCTCCAGAACCAGAAGGCCAGTGACCTTGAGACTTGGTATGTAGTATTGGGGATGTGGGGCCTACCAAGTTTGTTCAAATGATGATCCTATGGTGACCTTGACCTACTTAACGTCAAGGTCAAGTTTGCTTCCTAATGCATTTTAATGGGAAATTTTTTGAAAAGTTGATTTTTTGAATACTGTGGAAGCCAAAGTCATTATTCTCACTTGATATGTTCAATCTAGTGTCTATAAATAAGTTTCAAAGGTCAAGGTTGATCTTTGACCTTTCAGCCAATGTTGCTTATATTGGAGTCCCATCAACATATTAAAACATAGTTTTTTCAGACAATTCTTGGCCAATTGAAACCAAATTTCATATGACAACTCCTTTTTACTGGTTAGCCAAAACTTATACAAATTGTTATGGTCACATGACTAACATGGCCACCATGCCCATATATGGTAAAAACTTTTTAAATCTCTTATTCTCTGGAACCAAAAGGCAATCAGCTTTGGGACTTGGTATGTAGGATCGGGGATGTGGGCCCTAGCAGGTTAGCACAAATGATGAATCTAGGTTGACCTTGACCTACTTTATGGCAGGGTCAAATTTGATGCCTAATGCATATATATGGAGAAAATCTTAAAATGTTCATTTTCTATAACTGAGCCGAATTCATAATAGTTAAACCTATTGAGACAATGGTTTATTAAGTACCAAATGTCAAGCTGACCTGTGACTTTTTATCCAAGGCCGCTCATTTGGACTGCCACATACCTATCTAAACATCTTTTTATCAGAAAGTACTGGGCTGTTTGATGGATTATTCATTAGATTTTTTAGGTCACTTGACCAAAATGTACATAGTAAAAAACAAAATTTGTTCCATTATAAGCTGTAGTTGACCTTGACCTATTTTAACATTATTAAGGAGATCAGGTGAGCGCCTCAGGACCTTCAGGTCCTCTAGTTTACATTGGCTTGTATAGTTAAAACATAAAAAGAATCTTCTCTGGAACCACTTAAGTTCAAGAACAATGTAGTATCGTCCAGTGGTTCTCTTTTATTATGCTTTATTGTTGTCACCTTTTTGGAGTACAAACGCGAATAGCATCAGGACTGTGAGATTTCCATTATATAAACGTTGCCATTAGAGAAACATCATACATACTGTATATGCTAAATTTTCTTAGAACTGGACAGGTTCAACATAATTTGATTGTACTGTCATCACTACCAATGACTTCAGATTCAACACATACAATATTTTGTCTACATCTTGGTGTATTATAATCTAGATCTGATAGAAAAAATGTCAACCATTGGCAGGCCCTGTTTATTTGGTGTATTGTAGAAACATGTTCTTGGAAAAATATGAATAATTTATAACTTCAATTGCAATAAGGTAATTGAAAGTGGTATGAAATTAAAGTACATTTATTTCTGAGTAAGAAAGACTAAAACAGCTCATTGTTAATTTATAGAGTGGACTTTTGACAAGAAAATGTGAGTTAGTGAGGTTATCATTTGAGGTTAATGAAATGATCTGTAGGTTACAGTATGTCTTGCACGGTCGTCCTGAAAAGGATGTTTAGCAAATTAATTTGGTTTATCTAAAGTGTTAGGGTACCTAAAACTAACAAGATACAAAAAGGCATTACAGTTTTCCAAAGCATAGACGAAAATCTAAGCAAAGCAGGAAAATGATACATAAAAGCTGTATATGTAAAACTTAAAAGCTACATACTGTTTAGATTTAGAATAGTCAGCATTTCTGATGAAATATGAAGCCATTAAGATTGTCAGTATATTTGTACCTCACCCACTTTGTCAATGATCATTTACTCTGATTTGATGAAAGAATAAAATGCAAGATACACATTTATGTTGGGTGATACAGGAAGACAAATGCAAACGTCATCAATTATATAAAATGAAGGAAATTTCAAAATTTCACCAATATTTTGGGACCATTGATTCATTTATTTATAAGGCCTATTATATTGATTTTTAATCTTAAAACGACGCAAAATCAAGGGCAATAATACATGTTCCATGCAGTATTTTATATCGCTAAAGCAATACCAAAGATGCTGTAAAGATGTGTAAAACCAAATGTCTCGTATATTTTATTGCAATCAGATCCTCAGTAAGCAAGTTATTGGAGGAAAATTCGATTATTGATTCATTTTCAATGTGTTAGTCTTGCCATTAAGGGACAACAACTCGTGGTTCAAAAAATAGAAATATGTAGCAGAAACAAAGGGGTACATGCATTTAGGGGCTTAATTGGCCCCCTCTAGAGCAAAAAACTGAAAGATGCTTTTCACCAATTTCATCCTAGTGTTTTGTTAGAGGAATAGCCCAAGTGTAAAATTCTGGCCTTTATTTTCCTTTTATCGGTTGCTATGGTAACCAAAATGGCTAAGAAATAGGCTTAAAATAGAGAAATTGCTATTTTAGGCCAAATTTGAGGCTTTTGGAGACCGATTTTTTTTTAAAAATAAGATATCAGCACAAGCAAATTCCAAAAAAAAAAAACCTTTTAATATATTATGTGCCGTGATAATTCTCATCATCTGGTAAATTGTTTTTGGTATTTGCTTGTGCTCTATATAATTTAATTCCTCTGTTACATGTCTCAAATTTGCTCCAAAATGGTCATTTTCTTATTTTCAGCCTATTTTGGCGGCCATTTTTGTTACCATAGCAACCGTAAAAGTCGAATAAATACGAGAACTTTACACTTTGGCTATTGTTCTAAAAAACTAATAAGAAGAAATTTGTGAAGAGCAAATTTTATTTTTTGACCTCATAGGGGGGTCAAAATAGCCTCCTAATGCACGTACCCCTTTTAATCTGCAATTTGGCATAGTATTGGTTCGGGATAGATTTAATCCTATTTAGAAAATAAGTTTTCAAATTCAACTTATTGAGCTGTTATTATTTTACTGCATTTTTCTATGCAAAACAATGGTAAAAATAATCAAGGGCAGTAACTCTTCCTAGAATATCTAGATAGTTTAATGCATTATAATTGTGTTTGGCGTACTAAGTATATTAGCCCCAGTACGTTTCAGGTATAAATGGTAACATATATTCAAGTTATAAGGTAAATTGTGTTAAGCCTTGCAAGAGTTATGGTTATTGGTGCCACTAGTGACCTAAAATGATTTTCTTGGGTGTGCTTGACAATCTTAAGAAAGATCGTGTAAATGCACTTGCAATACAGTTACACTGTCAGAAATTATTCTCTTCGTATTTAGGCTATAAAAAATTTGGGTGATTTAGTATTATAAGACTTTTATCAATGTTAGCGTTTTCACCTCATCTTATAGGTGGGTGGGGTATTTACATGCTAGTAGTTGCCCCAGAGCATTCTATTTGTAGAAATTAGAATCTAGAAACCCTGTTGACATAACTGAGGCACTGATCTTTAAATTATTATTCATTTTTAAAGACATATTTCTAGAGGGCAGTTTTTTTAGTTGAAAGTTTCTAATATATGCTTATTCAAAGCAGCTGGGTTTTGAAATAGGATATAACTATAATGTACGAAGAAAATAGTCCCAAACCCTTTTTCTCTGACTAAAACTTAATTTATTTACTTCTTCAAGTGCTGTCATGAATAGTGATGGCTATATTTATTTCCTGAATGCATGATTTTGATTATATTCCAAAACTGACAGCCATAATCTCTCATAATATGATCAAAATGGGTAGGGGTATATCAAGGGGACTTAACTCGGTCAGTACTCAAAACCAGCCGTGTCATCAACTGCTTCTATTAACTAGAGCCTCTACATTTTTGTTTGGTACATGTACATGTATATGACACTAGATGTTAGCAAAATTTGACCAAGTTCACCCTCGAACAGCCCTGAGATCTGCAGTAGTAATAGGTGGGTGGGGTATTTACATGCTTAGTATTGTCCTCAAAGCATATCCGTATACAGAAATTGGAATCTAGAAACCCTGATAACATAGATAAAGAAGTGTTCTTTAAATTCTAAGTCATTTCTAAGGACATAACACTAATGGGCAGATTCTCAAATTGAAAGTTTCAAATATATTTTTATTCAGAGGAGTTTTGACACCAAATTTACTTTTAAAGACGAACAAAAAAGTTTGAAAGCCCATTTCTCTGACTAAAACTTAACTTTTCCACTTTTTCAAGTCCCGTTATGTGCAATGATGGGCATTTTTTTTCTTACTGGATGTTTCATCTCAATTATTTAACAATCTAATGATCATAACCTCTTATAATATGATCAAAATGGGTGGGGTAATTCAAGGGGAGATAACTCGGTTAGTACTCAGAATCAGCGGTGTCATCAACTATTTCTATTTACTAGAGACTCTACATTTTTGCTTGGTATATGTACATGTACATGACACCAGAGGTTAGCAAAATATGACCAAGGTCACCCTCAAACAGCCATGAGATCTGCAGTAGTAATAGGTGGGTGGGGTATTTACATGCTTGTTATTGCTCCCAGAGCATTCCGTATACAGAAATTGGAATCTAGAAACCCTGATAAGATAGATAAAGAAGTGTTCTTTAAAGTTTTAGTCATTTCTAAGGACATACCACTAATGAGCAGATTCTTAAATTGAAAGTTTCAAATATATTTTTATTCAATGGAGTTTTAACACATAATTTAACTTTAAAAGACCAACAAAACAGTTCAAAAGCCCATTTCTCTGATCAAAACTTAATTTTTCTACTTTTTCAAGTACTGTTTTGAGTAATGATGGGTATATTTTTCTTCCTGGATGCTTCAACTCAATTATTTAACAAGCTAATGATCATAACCTCTTATAATATGATCAAAATGGGTGGGGTAATTCAAGGGGAGATAACTCGGTTAGTACTCAGAATCAGAGGTGTCATCAACTATTTTTAAAAACTAGAGACCCCACATTTTCATTTGGTATATAACACTAGATGTTGCAAAGATCTGACCAGTAGACCCCTCTGACAGCCTTGAGATCTGCAGTACTATAAGCGACCACTCAAAAATAGACAAAACCAAGGCTTAAAGAAGGTAGCTTAATGAAGGTCAATAGTATTGCAGAATGCTCTCTTGGAGCATTCTGCAATACTTTTGACCTGCATTAAGCGATAATTGGTCTTGAAAACCAATTTTTGGTCTTCCTTTTGAGTGGCCGCTTAAGACAGGTTTTACTGTATTTCCTTCCTAGAGGTGACTTGTTGCCTGCTGATAATCTTTGCGCAGATTGGACCCAGATCAGGAATTACAAAACATCAACCCTGATCTGGATCCAAACCGTTTGACCCTCTGGTAGTGTTCCCGAAAGAATTTTTGAAAAAAAAGTGTTCTGGAAAAAGTCAACAGACTACAACAAGACATGAAAAATTATCCAATATGCAAATACAAGTAGTTAATTTTTAAACTTATTTTTATAAATAACATGGAAAGAGCTACATAAAATAATTTTAACCCTTAAAAATGCATCTGAAAAATGACATCTGCTGAAGTCCTCTGCAGCAAATAATTGTCTAACATTATGCAATTTCAGTATAGTAGCAAACAGGGTGGACCCAGATCAGACTGTTCCTGTAGAAGCAGTCTGATCTGGGTCTACACTGTTTGTCATAGAGGCTTGTTAAACATTTCAGCAGAGGAGAAAAGCAGACGACTTTTACTGGGATTGGAGCATTAAGGGTTAAAGCTCTTAATGAAAACTTTAAAATATACAATATGAATGTATTTCTTTTCACAGAATAGAAACAAATTTGTATATAAGAAGAGGGTTATCAAATTAAAGATTTGGAGCCGGTTCCTCTTGGTAATGCTAAAAAATAATTTTGAATGATTCAAAGCATCCCTCACCCCTGGCCACATTTTCATACCAAATTTATGATATTTCCTACATTTAACCCTTTACCTCATAGAGAAGCCTTTTGATGCTTTTGCAAACAGAGCAGACCCAGTTCAGGCAGTCCTTATCAAAGTCCACTCTGTTTGCTTATGGAAATATGATTAGATACCATCCTACACTAGTGGACCTGACAAGAAAATTTATTTATTTAATTATTCATAGTGGGTGTGGCAAGCCAAACCCTGATAGTGAGGGTGTGAGGATCCTGGAATATGCACTAGCATATGACCTGTTCCTCGGTAACACATGTTTTAAGAAACGTGACAGTCACCTCATCACATACAGGTCCGGTAATACAGCAACCCAGATAGACTTCATGTTATTTCGAAAGAGCCTGCGCAAACTTGTTATGGATGTGAAGGTGATTCCTGGAGAGGAGGTTGCTCTGCAGCATCAGCTCCTTTTGTGCGTCATGATGATTGATATGCCGCCCCAAATCAAGCGCAAATTCACCCCACATCCAAAAGTGTGGAAGCTCAGAGATCCTCAAATATGTAGCCTATTCCAGGAAGTCTTCAAGGCACATGTGCCCGCTGTGGAAACGGAAGCGGCTACTACTACTGAGGAAATCTGGGCGAGACTCAAGACAGGTTTGCTGAAGACAACAGAAGAGGTGTGCGGCACAACAAAGTCCCACCGATGGCGACGTGAAACTTGGTGGTGGAATAAGGAAGTAGATGATGCCATCACAGCCAAGCGCCAAGCTGTCAAAGCATGGAAGGCTGGCAAATGCACACGAGCATCATATAACACTGCCAAGCGCATCTCCAGACATGTGGTGCACCATGCACGCCACGAAGCAGACAAGGTGGTCTATGACGGCATTTTCCACAAGTCATCTGATATCTTTCGCCTTGCCAACCAGATGAGGAAAGAGAATATTGATGTTGTAGGCAACAAGCCAGTGAAGAATGACACTGGGTAAATGTCAATGAGCGAGGAGGCAAAGCAGAATGCATGGGCGGAACATTATGAAAGGCTTCTCAACGTTGAATTTGACTGGGACCCTGATCACCTGTCCAATGAACCTCCGTTAGAAGGCCCCCCTATCCCAATCACTATTGACATGGTGAAGAAGGCCATCTCAAAGATGAAGTCGGGCAAAGCTGCAGGTTCATCAGGCATAGTGGTGGAGATGATCAAGGCAGCAGGTGATACAGGTGCCACCATGATCCGAGATCTTGCTACTGCGATTATCCGTGATGGCAAGGTCACAACTGACTGGGAGGAAAGTTTCATTGTTTGCCTTTACAAGGGCAAGGGTGATTCTTTGGATAGAGGCAACTATCGAGGCCTCAAGCTGACTGAGCAGGCCATGAAGATCCTAGAGAGGATTGTCGATGGTCTCATAAGACAGGGGGTGTCTATTGACGACTCCTAGTTTGGCTTTGTTCCAGGAAGAGGCACTACAGATGCAATCTTTGTGGTCCGGCAGCTGCAGGAGACATACCTAGCAGTGAACAAGAGACTTTATATGGCCTTTGTGGACCTAGAGAAAGCATTTGACCGTGTCCCTCGGAAGGTTATCTGGTGGGCCCTGAGAAAGCTAGGCGTTGAGGAGTGGATTGTGCGGTTAGTCCAGGGAATGAACGCTAATGCACGAAGCGGGGTTCGTTTTGGCAAGGGTTTCAGCAAAGAGTTTGAGGTGAAGGTTGGGGTCCATCAGGGATCCGTACTCAGTCCCTTGCTCTTCATCATTGTGCTGGAGGCCTTGTCACGTGAGTTTCGGGCTGGTGTTCCCTAGGAGGACCTATATGCAGATGATCTTGTCATCATTGCTGACTCCCTAGAGGAATGTGTCAGGAGGCTCTTGATATGGAAAGAAGCCATGGAGGAGAAGGGATTGGGGGGTAAATGCAGGAAAGACAAAGGTCATGATCTGTGGTACAGGCTTGGACCTCTTGCAGAGTTCAGGCGAATACCCATGCGCTGTCTGTCGTACAGGAGTAGGCAACAACAGCATCTACTGCAATGGCTGCAAACTTTGGGTGCATAAGAAATGCAGTGGGCTACAACGACTGACAACTAATCCTGATTATAGGTGTGCACGGTGCATGGGAAATGTTGCCCTTTTGACGGCAGACCACAGAGTGAAGTCCAGGTCGGACCTGATAAGCTTGAGGTGGTAGCTTCCTTCTGCTACCTAGGTGACATGCTTTCTGCTGGTGGAGGCTGTGAAATGGGGGTCACTACTCGTGTGAAAACTGCCTGGAAGAAGTTCAGGGAGCTACTTCCAGTTCTCACATCCTGCCACCTCTCTTACAAGACCCATGGCCATGTGTACAGCTCTTGCGTGCGGAGCGCCATGCTCCATGCCAGTGAAACTTGGCCACTTACCAAGACGAACCTGCAGCGCTTGCAACGCAATGACAGGGCCATGATCAGACAGATCTGCAGTATCAAGCCAGAGGATGTGGCCAGGGTAAGGTCAAGCAAGCTACTGGCGAAGCTGCAGCTTGAGGACCTCGACCTCATTTTGAGAGAGAGAAGGCTTCGCTGGTTTGGGCATGTGGCGCATTCGAGTGGTGCAATCAGAACAGCATATGATATGCAGATTGACGGCAAGCGGGGGGCAGGGAGGCCCAAGCAAACATGGAAGAAACTGACAGAGAAAGACTGCCGTGAGTGGAAGCTCGCCACAGTTGACCCTCAAGAAAGGAGCACCTGGAGATCAGGTGTGAGATCTGCTATGCGTGCAACTAGCCAGTTACCTGGAAAGGGGCCCACTGATGTGGATGATGCCCCTGCACCTGCACGTTAATCAAAAATCCGATTATGATATGATTATGATGGTGGAGCCTAGTATAAATATTCATGAAGGAAAGGATTAAAAGAGTATACAGTGTTGCCTACTCTCTAGTGTCTATTTTATGTGTAGATTTGCTCTTTCTTGCACACCTGATAAGGATAATCTGAGATTTTACCCTGGGATTGAAAATCTAATTTTACCTATGCTATCTTACCCAGGACCTCAAGTAACCTCATCATGTGAAATTGCATCCTAGCCTATTCAGGGACTTTTGGAAGCTTATTTTAAAATGAATAAATAAATAAAAACAGTGGTGAGCAAGAAAAAGAATCCATTATTCGTGTGAGGGTAGGATAGAAAAATCCGTCCCTCGGGATCACCGTTTGTCATCACTCAGCAAGCCTAGTGATGCCAAACGGCAATCCTCGGGACGGATTTTTTTATCCTACCCTCACACTCGTGATAGATTCCTATATTATACACATGGCCAGTGGAAGTCTACCTGCTCTGTACCAAAACTTTCAAGAATGAGCAAACAACATGCTTAAAACATATCTAACCCTTTCCTTTGTGAAAATTCATGCTAGGCTCCACCTACTATGAATAATAATGAATACTGAAAAGCAACATTTTATTTGAGAACAGGAAAAAAAGTATTTGAAATTTTAGAAGCTTTTAAATTACTGCAATACAGATGTCATGTTTTAATTTTTCAGTTTAACATTAGAGTGTGCAGATGAAGATGGGATGAGATATAGGTCTGTCATGAGTAGCCTGCTACAAGAATATGGTGGGGTAGGCATCTATGTTACGGCTCAGATGTTATGTTTTATTCTTTCAGTTTAACATTAGAGTGTGCAGATGAAGATGGGATGAGATATAGGTCTGTCATGAGTAGCCTGCTACAAGAATATGGTGGGGTAGGCATCTATGTTACGGCTCAGATGTTATGTTTTATTCTTTCAGTTTAACATTAGAGTGTGCAGATGAAGATGGGATGAGATATAGGTCTGTCATGAGCAGCCTGCTACAAGAATATGGTGGGGTAAGCATCTATGTTAAAGCCATATATGAATTGACATGAAAAAAACAGAACAGCGGAATTTTTCCCATGATTTGGCTTATGAATGGGTGTACAAGAGAGATTCATTGTGTAATGGAAGCTGGCAAATAAATCGAATTTTATATTTGGACACATTATATTTACTTTAATAGAAAGGTCTTTTTCTTGGCTGTGTAAAAATAAAATTGCAGTTGTCCAGCTCTATTTCAAATTTACACAAGCCGCTTTCAAGATAGGATACTGAAATACAGTAAAACCTGTCTTAAACGGCGGCTCAAAAATAGACAAAACAAAGGTCTTAACAAGAAATGGTAGCTTAATGAAGGTTGAAAGTTTTGCAGAATGCTCTCTTGGAGCATTCTGCAATAGTTTTGACCTGCATTAAGTGATAATGGGTCTTGAAAGCCAATATTGTTCTTCATTTTAGCTTACCTGAGCCATTGGCTTATGGTGAGCTATTGTGATCATTGGATGTCCGAAGTGCAAAATCTTCTTCTCTGAAACCACAAGGCCTAGAGCTTTGTTATTTGGTATATAGCATCACCTAGTGATTTAGGGCCACTTGGCCCTCTTGTTTCGTGGCCACTTAAGACAGGCTATTACTGTACACTCACATGTGAAATGAAACAGTGTATTCAAAAAACAGATTACTAATGATAGTTTCAGCCTGTTTCTTTATGAGGTGAATATCCGTGTATTGGCGTTAAATAACTGCATATATCTTTAATATTAAACAGGACTTTAGTTAAGAGTGCGTACCAAAATTATTATTATTTTTTTTTTAACTAAAACATATGTTGTTGGTACTCAAAAGAACCGTCTCAATGAGATGGCTCTATTGAGCACCCAAAACATATGTTAAAGCTGATTAGTAAGAAAATATTTACAATTTTACGCTCAAATCTTGTTTATTAAATTGTCTATTTAATTGGCTTTCTCAATTGGTTTTGCGGCTGAAAGCAGAAAGCCTGGCAGTGAACAGTGTGATGTTGTCTAACCTGACCTTGACCCCTTTAACCTTCAGACTGGTTACACAAAAACAATTCATGTTAGTAGAGCTTGATCCCTCAAGCAGTAAAGAAGGAAACACTAGAGCCCAGTCTACAGACATGCACACTCTCAAACCAAGGCATAACCTTGTGGTAAGTTTCTTAAAGACATTGACCCCTCTGACCTTCAGACTGGTTACACAGAAACCATTCATGTTAGTAGAGCTTGATCCCTCGAGCAGTAAAGAAGGAAACACTAGAGCCCAGTCTACAGACATGCACACTCTCAAACCAAGGCATAACCTTGTGGTTAGTTTCTTAAAGACATTGACCCCTCTGACCTTCAGACTGGTTACACAGAAACCATTCATGTTAGTAGAGCTTGATCCCTCAAGCAGTAAAGAAGGAAACACGAGAGCCCAGTCTACAGACATGCACACTCTCAAACCAAGGCATAACCTTTAGGTAAGTTTCTTAAAGACATTGACCCCTCTGACCTTCAGACTGGTTACACAGAAACCATTCATGTTAGTAGAGCTTGATCCCTCAAGCAATAAAGAAGGAAACACAAGAGCCCAGTCTACAGACATGCACACTCTCAAACTAAGGCATAACATTGTGGTAAGTTTCTGAAAGACATTGACCCCTTTAACCTTCAGACTGGTTACACAGAAACCATTCATATTGGTAGAGCTTGATCCCTCGAGCAATAAAGAAGGAAACACAAGGTCCCCGTCTACAGACATGCACACTCTCAAACCAAGGCATAACCTTGTGGTAAGTTTCTGAAAGACATTGACCCCTTTAACCTTCAGACTGGTTACACAGAAACCATTCATGTTAGTAGAGCTTGATCCCTCAAGCAATAAAGAAGGAAACACAAGGTCCCCGTCTACAGACATGCACACTCTCAAACCAAGGCATAACCTTGTGGTAAGTTTCTGAAAGACATTGACCCCTTTAACCTTCAGACTGGTTACACAGAAACCATTCATGTTAGTAGAGCTTGATCCCTCAAGCAATAAAGAAGGAAACACAAGAGCCCAGTCTACAGACATGCACACTCTCAAACCAAGGCATAACCTTGTGGTAAGTTTCTTAAAGAGATTTTTTCTTTACAAAAAATGCGACACATGGCAACTTTTCATAGGAATTTCTAAAAAGCTTGTTTCACAATGGGTAAGTATGACCTTAGAACAAATATTAGTCATTTAATATAAACATGGTGCAATATAAAAGATAAACTACATAAATTTGTTAGAATTTTTCAGAAGCAATAAAATTAAGGCTTATAATTCATTTATCATTTAACTTTTTATACCCCTACCTTCAGATGGCATATAAATAGAGAATACTAGGTGTGTGTCTTTTGATATCAAGTTTACCAGGCAAGGCTTTGAGAACGCTTGTTGACATTACGAGGCTTGCTCACCTGGTATTCTATTTATCAGTTTTCCCATTGTTTCACTCTTCTAACAAGCGATAATGATGTTATTTTCGATTTTTGTGTTGAATCACTGTCATTAGCGACGTCATTCAAAAAGTGCAACGTCATCATGACCTGATAAAGGCACATGCCGTGAGATAGACAACGTTTATCAAGAAAGGTGCAACAATGCAATTAATATGCTAGGTAGCTGATTTTTTTTTTTTGTCCTTGTGTCAATCCTTATTTTGCATCCCACCTATTGCTGAAAAAAGCATCTAGGCCACTGTATTCAAAACTTAACTTAATTTTTTCTTGAATCAGGAATCAAAGTTCACCAGATTATTAGTGACCATGATGTACTGGCCTCTGATAATATTGATAAATGAAAATTTTATTATTTCTCAACCATAACATATGTTTAACTCTTTACTCCATAACTACACCTTTTGACACCTTTGAAATATCATATATTTGAAAATATTATGGGAAAATGGAGCATATGCCATAATATTTTGCAAAAGTGTTCAAAACTGAACTGTATTTTTTCTTGTACGTTTCAATGTTGTCTAAAAATAGAAAATGATGTCATGATTTAAAAATAGCCTTTGGAGTAAAGGGTTAAACTGTCTTATAAGGAGATAATCACCCTTTTATGCAAACTTTTTCTTGTTTCTGGACTAATTGAGTTAAGTTGTTGTCCAAAGAAACTTATAATAAGTTTTCAATTGCACTTGGGATATGTTAAAATTTCAGTATGCATATAGTAAAAAGTTTGGATGTCCAAATATTAAGGCCAGAATTTTTTTATTAGTTGATTTACAAACCCTCCTACTGTAATTTTCGGGAAAGTAGAGAAAAAATAAAATTTAATTTCTAAAATTATTTTTTTATTCTATCCACCGACTCTAAATATTATTTGTTTTGTTGAAAAAAATTATATTTTTGAGGTTCTGTCTGTGGATATTTGAGAGTGACACTGCTAAAAGTGATTGTCCTGTCCAGATTTTTAGAAAAATGATGAAATATTTAAAGATTTAATACAGACTGTTGGTTCACCTTACTAGTTTGACTGTGTTTTTCAGGAGATATTAAAGAAAAAAGCTCTGAAAAAAGACAAAAAAACTCTGAAAATGACTGGAAAATGACTGGTCATTTTCAGAGTTTTTCTGATCTTTTTTTTTCGTCCCCCCACCCTTAATCTGTAAAAAAATCCCGTAAATCAACTAATAAAAAAATTCTGGCCTAAGGCTATATGCAATTTTTTAGCGTAGAATTGTGAATATTTTCTTATCAATCAATTCATACATAAGTTTTGGGTGCTCAAAAGAACCATCTCATTGAGATGTATCTTTTAGTACCCACAACATACATAAGTTTTTGGGTGCATTCTTATTTAGGGGCCTTGGGTAAATACGGTCAGTTTATCTCTCTCTGTTTTTTTGCAGGTTAAAGTGGCATTTCAGACTACATCAGATCTATTGTCTGAGATAGCGAGTGACTACTTGAACAATGAGAATGACTTGAGCGGTGCTGGTAGAAAGATTGAGTTAAAAGATAATCTTGTGGTGGAGTTCAACAATAAAGCTTCACAGGTAAACCCAGCCTTTAGAATGTTAGTCTTAGCTCATTTATTATAGTAAACATCAGATCTATTTTCTGAGATAGCCAGTGACTACTTGAACAATGAGGATGACTTGAGCAGTGCTGGTAGAAAGATTGGGTTATAAGATAATCTTGTGGTGGAGTTCAACAATAAAGCTTCACAGGTAAACCCTGCCTTTAGAATGTTAGTCTTAGCTCATTTATTATAGTAAACATCAGATCTATTGTCTGAGATAGCCAGTGACTACTTGAACAATGAGGATGACTTGAGCAGTGCTGGTAGGAATATTGAGTTAAAAGATAATCTTGAGGTGGAGTTCAACAATAAAGCTTCACAGGTATATCCTGCCTTTAGAATGTTAGTATAAGCTCATTTATTATAGTAAACATCAGATCTATTGTCTGAGATAGCAAGTGACTACTTGAACAACCAGGATGACTTAAGTGGTGCTGGTAGAAAGATTGAGTTAAAAGATAATCTTGTGGTGGAGTTCAACAATAAAGCTTCACAGGTAAACCCAGCCTTTAGAATGTTAGTCTTAGCTCATTTATTATAGTGACATTTAAATTTGCAATTCTTTTGCTATTCTTTGCTATTTGGACCAGCTCATAAGAGATATTGTTACTTATCACATATTTGGGACACTATTGCCTGTGATAACCCAAAGTCTGGATACGCGATAAGCACTTTCCCACCAACTGGTTATCTGCCTGCCATGGTGATAATCATAGGTCATGTATTTTGAACGGAGAAAGGTTATCATTCCAGGCACGAGAAGTTGTTCATTAGATGAGGTCAGATCTTAACAAGTGGCGTGAGGTTTGTACGTCAAAAACATTAAAATAGTGAATTGGAATATTTGATAGACAGATTATAATACAGAGTTTTGGTTATAGCCCAAAGTATCAACCCTTGACCATTATTAGCCCTCAAGCTAAAGGTCTCTACTGATAATGGAGTCTCAGGTTGATACTTTCATGGGTGAAAGTTCAAAATTTCCAAAATCCTTAATTTTCGAAACTCCAATCTTTAAACTTGCAGTTTGCCCACTAAATATTCACAATTTTAAGTTTAAATGGTCAATTGACTTTAGATAGACTGAAAATAAATCAGAAAAGCTAAGCTATTATAACAGTGATTCATTTACAATTTTGGGCTTATGGGTCCTGGGACTCGCTACATCCAATATTAATGAGTCCCCACTGCAAACTAATGAGTCCAAAACACTATTTTTAATGAAAATTCTGCCATACTATTGCATCCCGGGACTAGCTGGGACTCGCTGAAATAAAAACTTATGCGCAAAAGATGCAGGATGCGCAGGTAACAAAATCACTGTTATAATCTCCCTAATTCAGCATTTTGAGGTTGACTTTCCGCAGAAAGTCAGCCTCAAAATCCTGAATTCAGGAATAATCCTGAAACTTTCACCCTTGTACTTTGGGAGATAACCAAAACTCTGTGTGATAATCTCTAATTGAGCAGCGACATGAGATTTCCAACAATATGGTATGTGCGACCAGCAAAGGCTCAGACCAGCCTGCGCATATGTGCAGTCTGATCAGAGCTTTTGCTAGTCACTTGAATATTCTATGGGTGTTAAGCTACTGACTGAACATCATTTAGAGTTTCTAAGCTTAACAGGAGGCTGAACAGGCTAGTTTGAGTCTACACTTGTCAAAATGCCACATTGTTGGAGATTTTGGCATTTACACAAGAGAGAGCCTCCTTCACTGCTCTCACACACACAATAGGGATGTAAATTATTCCATCTGCAAAAGAATTAATTTTTAATATTGAGAATAAGTGATTGTATAATCTGTGTGATGTAGCAAATATCATGGCATCTTGACAAATTATTTAAATCACTGATATCTGAAGTGATTTGATATGTGCCTTGACATGATTCTTCGGGGTTTGCGAACAACAACAATGCAGACCAACCTTTATATCTGCACAGTCTGATCAGTGCCTTTGTTATTCGCTTTGGAAAGTATCATATCAAAACTTGCTATAAGCTAAATTTTACTATTCTAGCTAGTCTCTGTAGCTGAGGAGGCTGGTTTGGGTATGACCTGGTCGGTCACTTCTGGACCCATAAAATTGGCAGTACTCTCTTTTTGTGCAGAATAGTGATGTTTGAAAGAGTGCTTAAGATTTAGGATAACTGACTCTTTGCTTAAAATTATTTTGGGAGATCAATTGTGAATTGTAAATGTTCTAAAAGTTGCCTGGCCAAAATGCCTGGACAAACAGTGCAGACCCAGATCTGAAGAAGCAGTCTGATTTGCTATGCTGACAAGTGTTTTGTGAATTCCAGCCGTGATAACCAACATTTAAGTTGAGAACAGAAAGATAAAAGTGTTCAAAATTATAGAACATTACCATTCATAAACTTTTCCATGTAATGTTGAAATTCTTATTATCGTGATACAAGTAGCTTTTCCAGAGGTGTGGAAATAGCTTTTTTTTTACTTGCCCAGGGACAAGTAAATAGTCATAATGTACTCGTCCAAAGAAAATTTTACTTGTCCCAAAGGGCAGATAATGCACAAACAACTTAGCTTAGCCTTTATTTTGCTGATACCAAAGGTTAACTTTTTTGAAAACGGTATGAAATCAGATATAAACTCAAGTGAAAACAGTGTAGATCCAGATCAGCTGACTTCCTGATCAGGATCCACACTGTTTTCCAAACTGCATGCAAGTTTAACCAAATTGAATTTGAAATGCAGAATAGCATTTACTTTCTTTGTGCTTGTCGCAGGACACGTAAATAGAAATGTCTATTTGTCCTGAATGAAATGATGACCAGGTCAGACAAGTCAGGCATGGTTTTTCCACACCCCTGGCTTTTCTGATTTCTACAAGAATACATCTGTGTAGGTACTCATTAGAGGCCTTTAGAAATGATTCAAATGAGTACCTAAATAAATGTTTCTTAGACAAATAAGAACTGTAGGATAAGATAGACAAATAAATAGAGGATCTTACATGAGTGCTTGTGAATTATTAAACAAGTTGAGGAAAGAGAAAATATGTAAGGTTCTGCCAAGCACTTTATTGATTTTGCATGGAGTTTAATAAATGCAATACTACAGGAGCACAAAATATTAAATTCTATTTATGATATAAAACTAAAATTATTTTGAAATATGTTTTTAGTTTGAAAAGTCAAGATTTTGCAAGATATAAACAGCCTTGTTTGGGGCGTCACTTTGTAACATTACTTATATATGTAAATCACTTAGTGTTTATAAATTTTTAATGCATGGTGATATATCACTCACAGAAGTGACATCATATGGGCCTCGACACAAAAAATCTGTCTTAGGGGTGAGTGAACAAGAAAGGCGCAGACCAGTGTATCCGTGCAGTCTAATCACTGCCTTTGTTATTTGCTTTTTGGAAAGAATCATATCTAAACTTGCTGCATGTTAAGTTTCATATATCTAGCTAGTCTCTGTAGCTATCGAGACTGGTTTGAGTCTCTCTTTGTCAGAAACCCAAAATTTTTTGTTCTTTTCAGCTTGTCCCCTTACATGCTACATTGACTGTACCACAGTTTACTTTGTCAAAGGAGTCATTAGATTTTGGTGTTTGTCTGGTGAGGTAAAGGTACAAAGTTTGGATCACTTCTGTACGAAGATGTTGACTGATTTTTATTCTTTTTCAGCTTGTCCCCTTACATGCTACATTGACTGTACCACAGTTTACTTTGTCAAAGGAGTCATTAGATTTTGGTGTTTGTCTGGTGGGTCAAACAAGAGAGTTACAGTTGATGTTGTCTAACCTGACCTCTTCTCACACACACTGGTCAATTTCACAAGGTCAGTAATTGTATCCTTTAAGTATCAGTAATAAACTCAAGATTTCTTTTAACCCTTTCCTTCATGAATATTCATGCTAGGATCCACCCACTATGAATAATTATATAAATAAACTTTCAAGTTTGTACATAGAACAAAGAAATAACTGTGTAGGATAATATCTAATCATATACTCATGCTAAAATATAGAAGGCCACCCTGAGCTTTGTATAAGGTTCGTTTAATTTGCATATTAATTCAGGGGTCACTTATAGGCTGATGCTATGTAGATGAAGTCCTTCACCCACATGTCCTGCAAATTTATGAGACTGTTGGAAACATTTTCTTTTCCATCAAGACAATGCCAGTATACCTGCACTATGGCAAGGTACTGTTTGCAAGCTGGTCATGTCATACCCCCTTGACTGGCCTTCCTGGTCCCAATTCATCTCCGTAGGGCCACCCCAGGGATATTCTAGGCTTGCTGATACATGGTCGTATCCCTTCCCAGCTGCCACATATCTTGAATTTGAACACTAGCTGGTTGAACAATGGCAAATAGTTCCACAAGGGGTGATGTAAAACCTCAGGCTTCTTTCGAGCATGCGTAAAAGCCTAAAAAAATGCATTCATAAAGGTGGTGGTCATACAAGATATGACTTACAATATATAAATTTATAATCATAACATGTTCATGTCTGTATTGATTTTCAAAAAAAAGCTGGTGAATTGGGGTGGCCTTCTTTTTATTAGCATGAGTATATATCTATAAGCAAACAGAGTAAACTCCGGTCAGGCAATTCTTACAAGAGCTGCCTGATCTGGGTCTGCTCTGTTTTCAAAAGTGTTTGAAGGCTTTTTCAGTGAGATAAAGGGTTAAATACAGGGATTGAGAGCCATGCCTCATGATCATAGTATAAGTGATCTTATCAGTAAAATGCATGTCAACACTAGGGACACAGAAGTACATGTAATATAGCCCATATATAATAAATAATCTCTCTGAAGCAAGAAACTCATTTTTGTTGTATTTATACTGTAGCATCATGGCTGTAATATTCCTCTGTTCCGCAAAAAAAGTAATTCCAATAATTTATAAAAATCCTAAACACCCAATAAACATAAGAAGAATTGTACTTTCAAAGGGATGTTGCTACAAGTAACTAAATTACTCAAGGGGCATAAGGCTGAAGACCAGCAATAAAAATGTGTTTTCAATTTCAGTTTTAAAACAAGTTACTGAAAATAAATATAAAACGAGTAATATACCAATAACATTTGTACCATTTTTTTCTAAACCTAAAACTGGAAAGGGGGTATATAATTTTTCATCAACAAAATCAATTAGGCACACTTCCTATATATAGTGTAGGCCGCGATGTCGAAATTTGGGCTCCCAAGGTAATTTTTGAGTAAAAGTGATTTATGTCGATTTTCAACTAGAAAAATATATGCAGTTTAAGGAAAATGATGTTTCCAATTTTTTCTTGCAGTATTAATGTCACAGTGACGTCACAAAATGACGTACTGTACATGTATTTTCACATGAATCAAACAGTTTATATCTGCTAGTGCTGTATACACCTAAATTAATCGCACTGTAAAGTTGTTTATTGCGTTGAAGTGGTTGAAAACGTCGATAGGAGGACCAAAATGAAAATTGATTCAACTTGGACTGGCCGTAAAACCGGTTTAAGCCCTCCAGTAAAATATTTTACTGACCGTTCCAAGGCGGTACTTCTTTTGTGGATCTTTTATGTTTTTGTTCTGTCTTGTGTTTGCTATGTTTTGTGCGCGTCTGTTTATATGTGCTTCGTGGTCACCTGCTGGGAAAGGGCTGACCTCTTGGCTCTCGTTTGTGGTGTCTTCCGTGAGTTTGTCAATTTCCCATTGGTATCCTGGGTCAGGTGTGGTACTTGATTGTATCGATTCCTGATCTTTGCAACCTTACTTACTTCAACTCTATGTCAAATTGACGTCGATTTGATGTCAGTATGCAGCAAAAAATATTGTGTACAGAAATATAATTCTGGAAAAAATTGTGTGTCCCTTGCGATTAAAATCAAATGTTAGCATAAATTTATGTTTCTAGCTAAGCTTTTTGAAACATGTAAGTTCTCTGACGGTTGGGGCATTTGGCTGTTACAGCATGTTAACTATGTTACCCCTAAATTGTTTAAAACACAAATAATGTAAATAAGGTTGTTAAGGTAGTACTGGTATAATCAAATTGGCCAAACATTCATTTATTGTACAAGAACATTTCATTTCCTACAAATATTAATGTTTAAGTAATTAGGATCCATTGTAATGTCATTTATGTTACATTTAAACTACCCCCCCCCCCCCCCCCCCCCCTGTAAAACCATTGAAATGTTGTTAAATAGCTTCATTTAATAAGCTTCTCATTTAACATTCATGTTTTAACTACATGTTCCGAAACACAATTAATGGGCCATTTTATAACTGCAAGCAGCTTGTTTTTATAAAAAAAAAAACTTTAAGAGTTATATGCTGTATAATATGATACCACCGAAAAGCACGTTAAATAAGGTAAGAATATGTTCATTCTAAAATTGTATGTAATGCTAGTTTGAGCATTATATTATAATTCAATAGTAAAATGCTGTAACCAAAATCGTTTCTGATGTTATTTATCTTTTTGTTATTTATGTGGCAATATGTAACGTATATTACAGCTTTCAAGACTGTATATGACTTGCTGAATTCCTTATATTATACGTTATATGGTATTTGATATCATTTCAAAAACGCAAGTAAGTATGAATAGGAAATACCACAATTACACACTGCAAACCAACACATGGTACCGAGAGGAAGAGCGGCAGAACACTAACAGCCACAAGACACCGGGAACACAATTAAAGTAAAGCAACTAAAGTAAGCAACTAACTCTCTTTTACCCATAAAGGTGATTGCAACACTAGAAGGACACAAAGTACTGAATAACAAAACAAGAACCAAACACAAACCCCCACAAACAATAGGAGCAACAATAAGCAATGGATCAACAACAACAAAACCACCGGCCTAGAGCGGACAGCTGCCTAAGCCACTGCAGTGGGAGTGGGGGGGGGGGTGCTCAAATGCATTTTACTGGTACCAAATCTTAGTCCTTGATTATGGTGTTGTTAAAGCACAACAATTGTTTGGTTTGCATGGAAAAATAAATTGTTTTTGTTATAGATATCCAGGTTTGTGGTTGTCTGAAAAAAGTATCAATTCACCCATGCAACATTTGCAAAATATTATATCTTTTAACTTTTTATATCTTCAAAAAATGATTTGCGCAAAATTATAGATTTTACAACTCATAAGCAAATAAAATGATAGCCCTCAAGACCAGTACTTAGATGGATACATTCCCATTTTCTGTCGAATTTGTTAAAATAACATATAACGCTGTATACAGTATATCATAGGGCCCCATGTTTATCAAAACTGTTGTCAAAGAGGATATATAATTGAGCCTGAAAAGCTTATATATATCATGGTGATTTTAGAGATTTGTTTTGTAATATTTATCTTGAGAAATCTAAGCCAAATTGAAATAATTATAATCAGTAAAATCAATGATTCTATGTAACTGTTTACAGTTGTTCAAATTATGGGTACACGTTTTCAGTTACGATGCATGATAAGGCTAGATTCCATGTATCCATGTTTATTTAGGTTCAATTACCATAAAATAGTAACCCTTCTAATTACTAAATGTTTTGAGGGAGGTATACATTATAACTGCCTGTAATCAGTTATTGTTTAAAGAGACTGTCCCCAAATCAATTTGTATCCTGCATCTAGTTGCATATGCAGATGGTGAGGCATTACTAAAGCTTTTAATTAATTAAAGTTTATATTCAACATAGTGTTCATTGTTTAATTAAGGAAACTGTCAATAACATCAACTTAGTACTTCTGGTCACTTGCTCAACCAATAATGGGAAAATAGTGGTGAGTTTTACTCTAAGGCAATGATCACATTAGATATGATCATATACAATGAAACTAGTTAAAGGTCAATTGTTACTTCAATACCATTTTAAATACAAATTTTATCAGCCCAAATTACGTCCGGCCAAATTTGATCAGGTGACATTAATGTTATTGTAAAATAGATTTTACAATGTTCTCTAAGACTGCTGGATAGAAAAGTGAAATTCCCCTTGTTTGTGTTTCTAATTAGCTGTTGTAAATATATTGATTACACTTGTAAGAGTGACTTTCCCTAATTAGGGTATTCATGGAGAGACTTCCCCTTGTTTACGTTTCTAAAATTGCTGTTGTTAATATACCGATCTCATTTGTAAGAATAAGCTCTCACTTAGTTTTAGCAATACATGCTTACATGCCTGAACTGACTGTGTCTTTGACAAAATATTACAGGAACACTGTAAACATGGTAAATGGAATAATAAAGAGTTATATGTGTATAAACTGCAGCCTTCTTTAAGTGAAAGGGTGATTGTTGATGGGCATGGTTGTCATACAGCCCTACATTTTGGTGTCAAAGCTAAAGTAAATCAAGACAAAGTTCCTACGTTGTACTGGTTACCTAAACTCCATAAAAAACCCTATAAAGCAAGATTTATTGCAAATTCTAGTTCTTGTACGACAACAGAACTTTCTAAATTGTTAACCTCGTGTCTTACAGCTGTTAAAAAACATGTTATCAAATATTGTGAAAAAGTATATGAGAGATCCGGTAAAAACCTATTTTGGTCGATTAAAAATTCAGGTGAAATTTTAGATAAACTTAAAGCTAGAGATTTCAATGCGACCAGTTTGTCTACTTATGATTTTTCTACTCTTTACACTACTTTACCTCATAATTTAATTAAAGATAAACTTATTGATCTCATTGAAAGAACCTTCCAGAGAGAAGGCTCTCCTTACCTTGCATGTAGTGACAGAAATGCATTTTTTACAGCAGAAAAACCTAAAAAATATCATGCATGGTCGTGTCAAAATGTATGTGATGCGCTGACCTTTTTGTTGGACAACATTTTTATTCGATTTGGCACCAAGCTCTATAGACAAGTAGTTGGGATTCCTATGGGCACTAATTGTGCTCCCCTGGTTGCAGATTTATTCCTGTTTTGTTATGAAAGGGACTTTATGATGTCTCTTTCTGATGATAAGCAGGCTGATGTTATTGATGCGTTTAACACTACTTCCAGATATTTGGACGATATTTTAAATATTAATAATGTTTATTTTGAAAATATGGTTAGTCAAATATACCCTTCAGAGCTCCAACTTAATAAAGCCAATGCCTCTGATACCGAAGCCGCATTTTTAGACTTGCATTTGTCAATTTCTAATGGTATTGTTTCTACCAAAATTTATGATAAACGTGACGACTTTGATTTTGAAATTGTCAATTTCCCATTTTTAGATGGTGATGTTCCTCGTTCTACATCCTATGGAGTCTATATCTCTCAACTCATTCGTTTTGCTAGAGCATCTAGCTATGTTACTTACTTCAACACTCGCAATAAATTGTTAACTCAGAAACTTCTTAAACAGGGCTATCGGTATCATAAACTTCGCAAAACATTTTCAAAATTTTATAGACGATACTTTGATTTGATTTCTAAATTCCAAGTTGGACTTAAATCTCTCTTGCGCCAAGGACTTTCGGAACCTGATTTCTATAGTGACTTGGTGTATAAGTTGAAGAAGATTGTTGGCTCTAATAATTTTTCAGCGCAGTTCATTAAAATAATTTCCCATTATAAAAAGATTTGCTATAACATTAATGTATTGCAACAGACTGCATGCTTGGTAGTCAACCCAATCACAGTTGGCAACTTTGCTTTCCTCTTTAATTGCACGCCGGTGGGTCGGACTTCAGACTCTATGATGGTTCCGACTTAAAGACTTATCTATTGATGAGATGGTAGGGGCCTGATGCTTTGGCTGTTTGTCGGGCCCACCGGGGTTTACCTGTTGGATTTCTTTATACCCCCCGCAAACTTTGTTTGTAGGGGGTATACTGTTTTCACGTTGTCCGTCCGTCCGTCCGTCCGTAACGCTTTGTTTCCTTAATAACTCGAAGAATCATTGCTGGATTTTCATCAAACCTTTCAAACATGTTCATATATGCAAGACAAATACTTTAGACAAAAAAGTAAGGGCTAGGGGACAATTCTATTAGAGTTATTTCCCTTTGTAATTCTAAATGGCTTTTAATATAGTGCTTTTTCCTTAATAACTCGAAGAGTCATTGCTGGATTTTCATCAAACCTTGCAAACATGTTCATATATGCAAGACAAATACTTGAGACAAAAAAGTAAGGGCTAGGGGCCAATTCTATTAGAGTTATTTCCCTTTGTAGTTCTAAATGGCTTTTAATATAGTGCTTTGTGCTTATGCTATTATAGGCCATATACGGGCCAATCAACTCCTACCACAGCTTTCGATGGAACAATTTTATACTTTTCCTATACAATGTAGACACATTGAACATATGCATGATGGAGTTTAGTTCAGAAAAGATAATTTTTGACAAAATGACAGCTGTGAGAACTTAGACAATTTTTCCCTAATAAGGTGTTTGTATATGCATAGACAGTGCCTTTATGGGCCGAACAACTCCTACCACAGCTTTTTATGGAGCAATTTGATACTTTGCCTATACAATGTAGACACATTTAACATATGCATGAAGAAGTTTGGTTTAGAAAAAATATTTTTTGACAAAATGACAGCTGTGAGAACTTAGACAATTCTCCCTAATAAGGCTTTTGTATATGCATAGATGGTGCCTTCATGGGCCTATCAACTCCTACCACAGCTTTTGATGGAACAATTTGAGACTTTGCCTATACAATTTAAACACATTGAACATATGCATGAAGGAGTTTTGTTCAGAAAAAATTTGATACTTTGCCTATACAATGTAGACACATTTAACATATGCATGAAGAAGTTTGGTTTAGAAAAAATATTTTTTGACAAAATGACAGCTGTGAGAACTTAGACAATTCTCCCTAATAAGGCTTTTGTATATGCATAGATGGTGCCTTCATGGGCCGATCAACTCCTACCACAGCTTTTGATGGAACAATTTGAGACTTTGCCTATACAATTTAAACACATTGAACATATGCATGAAGGAGTTTTGTTCAGAAAAAATAATTTTTGACGAAATGACAGCTGTGAGAACTTTGACAATTTTTCCCTTATTAGGCTTTGGTATATGCATAGATGGTTCCTTCATGGGCTGATCAACTCCTACTACAGCTTTTGATGGAACAATTTGATACTTTGCCGATACAATGCAGACACATTGAACATATGCATGAAGGAGTTTGGTTCACAAAAAATAATTTTGACAAAATGACAACTGTGAGAACTTAGACAATTATTCCCTTATATGGCTTTTGTATATGCATGGATAGTGCCTTTATGGGCCGATCAACTCCTACTACAGCTTTTGATGGAGCAATTTGATACTTTGCGGATACAATGTAGACACATTGAACATATACATGAAGGAGTTTATAATTTTTGAACAATTTGAGACTTTGCCTATACAATTTAAACACATTGAACATATGCATGAAGGAGTTTTGTTCAGAAAAAATAATTTTTGACGAAATGACAGCTGTGAGAACTTTGACAATTTTTCCCTTATTAGGCTTTTGTATATGCATAGATGGTGCCTTCATGGGCTGATCAACTCCTACTACAGCTTTTGATGGAACAATTTGATACTTTGCCGATACAATGCAGACACATTGAACATATGCATGAAGGAGTTTGGTTCACAAAAAATAATTTTGACAAAATGACAACTGTGAGAACTTAGACAATTATTCCCTTATATGGCTTTTGTATATGCATGGATAGTGCCTTTATGGGCCGATCAACTCCTACTACAGCTTTTGATGGAGCAATTTGATACTTTGCGGATACAATGTAGACACATTGAACATATACATGAAGGAGTTTATAATTTTTGTTTGCACAGATTCTACTGAAATCTTCTTATCAAAACTAAGGTCTTCTTGTTCGAACTATAACTTGCCAAGTTTTTTCACTGACTCTTACTGTGCGGGGGGTATCTAATAAGCATTGCTTATTGACTTTTTTCATTTGCTCCGGTATTCAGTTTAATTTACTGTTGAGTCCTTATCCTTGCTTTATCTCCTTGTTATATCTTGATTTATATGTTTTAGGAGATGATGCATTGATAAGTTAGGGGTCTTTCATGCAAACCAAATATCTATGTGTCTTGATCCACATCTGAATTAAGGGTGAGGTTGGCGCCGTTAAACCGGTTTAAGCCCTCCAGTAAAATATTTTACTGACCGTTCCAAGGCGGTACTTCTTTTGTGGATCTTTTATGTTTTTGTTCTTTCTTGTGTTTGCTATGTTTTGTGCGTGTCTGTTTATATGTGCTTCGTGGTCACCTGCTGGGAAAGGGCTGACCTCTTGGCTCTCGTTTGTGGTGTCTTCTGTGAGTTTGTCACTTTCCCATTGGTATCCTGGGTCAGGTGTGGTACTTGATTGTATCGATTCCTGATCTTTGCAACCTTACTTACTTTAAACATTTGAATAAGTAGTAAACTCACCAGGATATAGATTCAAAAGAAGCACGCAAAAATGTTAACTGCTCTAGCTAATATAAGCATTAAGAGGACACTCTGCTCAGTCGCCAATGATAGACTTGTAAAGTACCAAAATAAGATGGGCTAAATCCTTTTAATTATTCTTTCCATTACTACTGTTAATCTATTTTGTTTGATTTGAAATATGCAAAGAAGTAATTGGATGTATTTTTGTTTTTATCGTAATATTCACATTTGATTGGCTAAATATGAAACAAAATTCAACTTCAAGGCTAAATCTAATTGATAGAATTATGCAAAACAAATTAACCAATACTTTATTAGGGTTCATTAATATAGCAATGGCTACAGTATGTATGCTATTCTAACAATGCCAGGGAGCTTTTCTAGGTGATAAATCATTTTCTTTCATAAGTATGACTATCATGAACCAATAGAACAAATGCTGTCTGTTCAATGCTTCACAAAATTTTAGAACCAGACAGAATGGAAGATAAGTGTAATATGCTCCTTAAACTTCTCTTGTTATGCATCGTGCCAACATAATATGGTGTTCTTACTTCACAAAACTAGACATCCTTCTTCAGATATAAAGCGATTATAACCATAGGAATAGGCTTGATGTGTGTCATACTTGTATGTTGGAAAATAGTCGTTAAGTTTCCAAAACACTTCAGGTAATTGTTTCAAAAGACAAGGATAAAGGTCACGATTTAGACCTAAGTCTGAAATAACCTACGTTTTTTAACGAATTCTGAGTAAGTTTTTGTCTTTATCAATACAGTTGGTGTAATCAATAGTAGGGTTACACAATATGTGATAGATCTTACTACCTTAAAGCTACTTCATGCCTAATATTATTGTGTCATCTAAAATCACGTGTAGTCAGTGAAAAAAGCGTCTTTTATATATCATTTCATGTGTGTAAAATGAAGCAAATACACGAGTGTCAGTGAGATATAAGATATCATTTTTGCATTAAAGAAACATTAATGGATCATAAAATAAGCAGCATCTAAAATGCTGTTTATAAATTTGATAAAATACACGGACTTGAAATGATGTTTAATGTGATTTAGGCTAACATTTCTTACCTTATTATCAATGCTTTGTTAAATTGTCACGTAGGAATAAGGAACAATTTGATAGTAATTCCTATTATTTCAGGGTAACGAAGTAACTCTGTAACCGCTATAGAGTTAATATGCATTAGTCTGTGGCTTATATATTTTGGTTTTAGAAAGATGTAGTGTACAAAACTCTCCCTCGGGGGAATTTTGGCAGCCTATCGTCTAGTGATAGTACTACATTTAGTAGTAAAACATTTGAAGTAAGTAACATATATAACTGTGTATTATAGAGGTGTATTGTTTAAACGCATACTTGCTGTTTGCGGCTATTTGATAAATGCTTTTAAGGCAATCAGCATGTCGATAAATAAGAATTAGTTATAACTTGGTATTTGCACAATAAGATTTGGAATTACAATAGAGTAACGTAGTTAACATGGCTGTTACAGGTCAGAGTGCTAACATGTGTCATTTTGTTTCTTATATCATGTAGTTTCAGTAAAGCATAGTGTACAATATTCCAGCAGTGGGAGAGGAGGGTCTATTAGCATATTGTGATCTAATTTCATTTGAGCTTTCACTATAATATACTTTTCATTTTGATACTGACGTCATTTTTCCCTCTCTTGACATCATTTTGTAGTAAAAGTAACCTCTTTAAAATTCTGAGTCAGAGTCTATGCTCCAAATACAATATATCGCCAGTAAAATTACTATAGGCGACCAAAAAGTACATGTTTGCGTCAGCTGGAATTCATAGTGCTCAATTTTCAAGCCCTAAATAAGCCAAAAATGGGTACATCACTTTATGACGTCACCATGACGTTAAAACGGCAAGAAAAAAAATTGGAAACATCTTTTTTTAAAAACAGGATACATTTTTCTGCAAGAAAATGTATGTTTGACACTTTTACCCAAAAATTCCCACGGGATTACACAGCGGCCTACACTAATAGAAGGTTTGCAACTTGGCTAGTTCAGAACCTCACTAAAGGATTATCAGTCACCAGCTATTTGTTATTTTATAGGCAAAAGCCATTATATCCCTAGACCCTAGATCTAAAAGCAGTTAAGGGATGATTAATTTGAATTCATAACTGATATTTATGCTCTCATTATTATTTTTTCAGAATCTAAATCTGACACCTGTGCCACGGACACATTTAGAGTAGAACCAACTCAAGGACTTCTAGAAGCCCACATTACCCACATCAGTGATAGCAAGATCCTGCTACGTGTTTACTTCACAGCAAAGTAAGCCCAAATATTATGTATCATCAACAAGTAGTAGCAACCAACTATCGAGTTGTTGCCGCGAAGCGGCAACAACGAGAGTTGGTTGCTCTTACGATTAGAGGCTCTGTTCTGTTCTATTCATCTGCTATATGAACATCTGATTTCCGTTCTGTCAAAGGAGAGTTCTGGTATCTGTACGGAGTCGATTTGGATAGAAGTAAAACCTTATTTTACCATTGAAAAATGTACATTGATCATTTTTGACAATGAAAAAATACAAAAAATAAACTTGAATCGCGAAGATACCGGTTTTGTTGATATTCAAGTTATATTTCAACCACACGACTATTTACCAATCGGAAAACGCCATAAGCGCGTGAAAACCCGGAGATCTGTAAACAACACGGTTCAGCGCCAGGCTGATTGACTAGATCTAGGTCTACTATGCAGTTGCAGTTATAAGGTTTGGTTATCTTCCTTTAATTATCGATATATTCCTTCGAAGGTCACACAGACCAGACAGTTGGGCAACGGTCTTTCAGACTTTTGTTTATCTTCCGGTAGAGTTCATCGTCAGTAAAATGGAACAACAACACAATTTCGCATCAAATTCACATTCTCAGACAAGGTAAACTGAAGATTCTTTTTTAAATGCTCTTTAATGAACTGATGACATGCGCGGATCCAGAGGGGGGGGTAACCCGAGCTTCCTCTGGCTGCTATTGTTTTTTATTTTTCTATTAGTTAAAACGGCAAAATCAGAAATAAACTTTTATCGGATTAGAGGGGGGGGGGGGGAGGGGACTCGGACCCCCCACCCTCCTTGAAAAATCACAAAAATACAGGATTTCTGAGTAATACTTGCCTGGATCCCCTGAAAATCACGAAGCTTCCACGCCAGGATTCAATGTTGGGCCACCATCAGCAGGTCAGCGAAACACCATTTAAATGGCGTTTCGCTGGCGGGCCAATGATGGCCTGCTTATAGTTGAAATACAAGATGCCCATTCTACAGAAATAAGGGCCCAGAAATAAGTATGATCAAATGGCAAATGGCAGCTGTGTACATTATAGTTTCCATATCATTGCTCACATGATTGTCCCTGATCTCTACAAATAGTCAAGCATAATATGTCAAGATATAAGGGCCACTGCTGCGTGTCATTTTTGTCCCAAGGACTTTGATGAATGCTTGGTCCATATAGATACATCAGGGAGACTTCAATGTAATAGCGGCATGCGAAAGTACTATTCAACAGAATCAGACGAATCTTCTATCTGTAAATGCAGATTAGTGTTAAACGGCCCTTTTCATGGCCATTCAATAAACATGAAAGAGTACCCTTATGATTGCATGTTGCTAGAAATGAATATCAAATTGTTCTTACAAAATCTTAAACCCAACAAACAAATATTTAGATTGAGTCCTTTACGCAAAACCCAAAGAAAAGAAAAAAAAACAGGTCCTTTTCTCAAGAAAAAAATCAATTGCGCGAAAAGGATTCAAGTCTTTTTTTGTAATCCTCATATTTAGGTAAATAGTAGGGGAGCCAGAGATTCAAAAATTGGAAAAAAGTGGCCGCAAAGTAGCAGAATTTTAGACTTTATCCTCAGTTAGTATGGCGTTTCAGAAGTGTGAAAACAGATGTTGCACAAAATTTAAGTCTTGCAAAAGATGTTTATTTATGGGGTAACCATAGCTACCCTCATGCAGGCTTCATGTAGTAGGCTATTCGCTTCATTACTGAAAAAAAAGTTATTTAGACCAGATAGGTCACATTTCCTACTATCTGCATATTGCTTTACAGTAACTTAATTAAAAGCACCAAACTGACAATAAGTTTAAATGGCTTACGCTTACGTAATTGTTACATACGTTACTTACATTCAAATATATTACTATTGTTTACTTGAGACTTGTGGAGGGAGATTTTTGTACATAAAGATTTTCTTAGCTATTTTATATATTATAAAATGCCAGTTAGCTTTTGATGAACATATGCATTTACCATGCAATAGCCAAGTCTTATATGTTACCATTAGATAATAAGGAAACTCCTAGTATAGTGTTATTATAATTTGCATCGTTTTCTTACATATCGTTATGATTGATATTTTATTAGATGCAGCTTAATAGAAGAATAATAATATTAGTTTAAGCACTTGGAAGTTCTGTTATATACGTTACTTTCTTTTAAAATAATATTGTTGTGCAATGTTATGTGTATATGCGTTCAAACAGCTAGTAGGTGAAAATAATTTTGACTATCATCTTAGTGCTCAAGACTGGATTAGAAATATTGTATTTTTAAACGTTTAATATGAATTAGATGCAACATCAACAAAATCATCTTTGGTTTAAAGGGAAAAACTTGAAAATAAAGCACATAAAAGCCATTAAGTATATGTTTTAAGAATCATGTCAATAGGATAATTGATACCTATTTATGATTTATAACTAAATTGTTTCAAAAAGCTTAAATGATTCTATAAAATCTGTGCCACTACCATGTATTTGCTTCTTTTTTATGCATTAAATGGCATTAAATGACATATACAAGACATTTTCTTTCACCGTTAACAGCTCAATGAATAAATATAAAAAGCACTCAGTAACATAGTCAGATCCATCACACATTTTATAGCCATCAAAAATATAAACAGTTATTCGTTACAGCAGCTATATTCAAAGCAATAAGGCACAAAATATACCTTAAAACTTCTAAAAATATAAGATATTCCAAGCAGAAGTCCAAATCAAGAAGCGAAACATTGAAGATACCTTCATGGGTGTCATATGAAACAAAACTGAAGTTTGTGGAAATCGTCATGATTTCTGTCTCTGATTTAGCACCCGCCATAGGTATCCTTGAGGTCATAATATTTAGTATCTACAGCGTGTCCGCTTTGGAAAAAGAGTATTATTTATGTTGGTAACGTATATAACAAAATATAATGATCATTACTTTAATCATTGTGTTGCCTGGTTCTACACGTTTGTGAAGCAATGAAACAGGACAGCATTTATTCTAAATTACCATTTTAATACTTTAGGAACAGACACATGTATGTTAATAAGTTGGGAAAGCTCCTCTGCACTGTTAGTATTGATTAGATTTCGATAACCAGGACCTTGAGCTAACAACTTTCCAGAATAGGACTTGATTGATCATATTACCAGAATGTTTGCAGACGTTTGCTTTTTAGCTATATAGCTTATCAGCATACGTGATAAAATCTGCGTTAATGTTTGTTTTGTTCAGCAGGACACTATTTATTTTCTACACTCACAATAAGTAATCATAACAACCGTCATTCAGTCCTTAAAACTAACTAAATAATACCAATAAAACATGTACCAACTTGTTAAACGATGCTATATTTATGGTATATTGATAGTTCATGTAATAGAAACAAAATCCATACTTATGCTACTTTCAAAGATTACTTTCAGATAGTATACTCAACAAATGCTATGCTGTATCATACTTACATATAGTGCAATTGGTAATAGAGACAATGCTATCACTATCTGAGATGTATCATAATACTTTTCCAAATCGAAAGAAATACAATTTCTTATGCAGACGGTTGATAAAAAAGAGCCATAGACAATATTTTCTTAGCATAACATGTAAATCTATCATTTGTGTAAGTAATGATATAACTATTGTGCCTTCTCTATTGTCCATAAAATTACTATTTTATTAGCACCGAAGATAATTTAATGTATGCCTTTTTGTCTCTATACCCTGATGTGTTTACAACTCATCTATTATTTAACGCACATAAAAGGAATCAACTGACAGGATTCCTGCAACAGTTTGTTTAAAATGGGGTCCAATGACTGCTATGGTATTACGATAGAACTTAACATCAGCTATATTAGCACTAATTGCTAAAGCTAAGTTTGATCTTATGACTGCTATTTTTACTCTAAGATATTGCTATTCCTATCAACATTCTGATTAACGTTAATAATCTTTTAAACGGTAATTTTAATGCGTCGTAGTTAAATTTGCCTTAACATTTTCTATCTGTTGAAATTTTATAAAGTAAATTTGGTATCCTAAATTACAACTGAAGAAATCTAGACCTCTTGGATATGATCACTGCCTTGCAATGTAAAACCCATCCTTAGGGATGATTTCCCCAATTTTAACGGCAATAATTCATTTTGAATAACCTATTCAGTTTTAACGTTTGCATTGCTTTGACAAATGATTAGTAGTGTTAAGTTAAAAGGACTATCAGTTTCATTAATCAAACAATGCAAGCCATGTTAAAAATGAGCTGAAATTAAAGTTCATGACTAGAATAGATTTAAAAGTCAGCTTCTGAGTTCTGACATATGCATAAATAGATGTGGCTTAAACAATTTGCATAACAGATCCACTCTCTTAAAGAATAAATGATAGCAAATATTATGTTTCCTTTAATCTAATGTAACGTAAACAACATTTTATTTTATATATTCATAAAGGAGTGATGCTCTCTAGATTGCCAGCAAACGTCTGCATTCTATAAGTGAACTTGACTAGGAACTGTCACAATCACAGACTCCTGACTGACCCACTGCACCTTTAGGAAGAGACACAGAATACAGATGTCTACAATACAACTAAATTGAAGCAACCAGCTCTCTTTTTTGTCAGGATGATTGCTGAACTAGAAACAAATTAGAATACAAAGGCCCGATACAAAACTCCCACAACCAATAGGAACAGCAACAAAGTTTCCAACATCAACACATCTTTCAGAAATTCTTAGATATTTTATCATAAATGAATCTGATTTGATAGAACCGATATGTCATTTACTATTTTATATATTGTGATGAGTGTGAACAGGTGCGACACAAAGCTTTGGCTGCTTCTGAATAGCTTATTAGACTGTTTTGTTTAATCAAAAGAAAAAAAATATGTGCAAATATATAAGTTTGTTTTACGTTTTCAGGCTCAGTTGAAAAAGGAAAACGGTTGAGACAAATATGTAATCATGATATAGAATTCGTTTATTTATAGTTATATATGTTACTTTAGCAAATGTGACTGAACAAGCTTAAGGCAATGTATCCTAGTTGAGATGTTGCATCAGACTTATCATTTTATAAGTTTATAATTTGCATAACATAACATAGATAATTAGCAAACAATGTGTTTTGTTTTTAAGTCAAATAGTATACCATCACTTAAAAGAAAAAGTTACAACTCATATACACAGTCTACTAATAAGTACTGATAACTTCTTCTTTTGGAACAAATGCTTTTTTTATACCTATCAAACACAGCCCCTCCCCCTTTTTTAATGAAATAAATTATCCAGTGATGTATAATTTAAGCTATTAAGCAATATTTGTTTGTCTTCAAATTTGTTTTATACGTTACATATAGAAAATCGAACAGCAAAATGATACTTTACCTCAGAAATGTTGTTAAGTATTACTCTGAAGTCGGTGATATCAAAACAATTATCATAAGGTGTTTAAAAGCTAACAGAAAACTTTCATGCTTATTTTCAAACTTAAGAGGTTCTATACTTATATAAAGTTTTATCTATGGTCATCTAATTAAACAGCTTATAACTGACAAAGTATTTATGTTAGAACATATCTGTTTGCAGTTTTAAAATGGTCAGTTAACGCTCTTTTAAATACATGTTATTTTGAAGTTTAAAGACATATTGATTATTTTGTCAAATGAAACTTTTTAACAAAATATCAATAATTTTAAGGGTTTAGTTGAAAATGTAACGTACATGACATTATAATGGAACCAAACAACTTTTAAAAACATCAATATGTGTAGAGAATAGCATGTTCTTACAGATTGCATAAATGTTTTGTTCATTTAAACATTTCAACTTCTACCTAAATAGACTTTATTACATATTTTTGTTTTTAAGAAAATGAGGGGTAACGTATTAAACACACTGTTACAGGTATGTTTGCAAGACTTAAATTAAGTGCAATATCTGGTTTCATACTGCCTATACTATGTACTAAAGGATTAAACAAGTGAAAATTCTGCTAAAAAGGGGGCATACCTAAATGCTTATTTTTGACATTTTTGAACACTGGCTCCTCTACTAAAAGCCTATGTTGCCAACATCCAGTTTTCGACATTCTTATTTTAGACAAAGACACTTCCAACCCATTATGTCTCCATTAACCTAATAACCTACATATAGCAGGTACGCATATAATTTAGAATTTGTTTTAATGGTTCGGATTGTCCCCCTCAACTACTAAGTCCTGCCGTTTTTCACATAATGTCATTTGGAAACACTAGATATTGAACATAGACTTCAGTATATCTTATTCAGATGCCATTTCCGTCAAATATCATTCCAAAAACTATTTATCAGACTTTTGTTGATAGATTTATCTCGTTAAACATCATTTTTAGTATATTATTGATATTCAACATGCATAACCATAGGAATCATTTTGAAAAATAATATAAGTCCTTTTTGCAAAAATGAAACTCCTTTTCAAAACTCCTTTTCGCGAAAAGGAGTCCTTTTTGTGTAAAGAAGTCCTTTAAGCATTTTAGAGTCACTCTTCTTTGAGTATCCACAACATAATATGTTTTGGTTGAAAAATAGGAAAATTAGTTTGTATTACACCCTCTTATCTAGAGGCATGAGAATACTGTGCCCAGGTTCATATGTATATATGTATACATAGAACAGAAAAAACAACAACAAAAACAACTTCATAACAGCAACAGAATGATGTTTGTATGTTGTTTTCAGAAACTGTCAAACTTGATGCCGCCTGATGGGATCCACCGAGGGGTCAAAATAGTTGACCTAGGTCTTGAAGCTGAACACACTTTGAATTTAAAAATTTGTATGCATCTAGGTAGTGTTGTATCAATGATCGATAATAATCGATGATCAATCGAAAATTTCTTTCTATTCTACTAATCGATTGTGTTAGGTAATAATCGATTATAATCAAATATTCTAAAATTGCAGCTTTGCTACAAGAAAAGAAGCAATCCATAATTTTAAGGGTTAATAGAATGTGAGGAATAAAGAGCTGTAATTACAGTAGTTAAGAAGTCGTCAGTGCACACCCGGGGTGCACACTTTAACCCTTTATATACTAGTGACTCCTAAATGCTTACTTTGTGAAGATCCAGGTGAAATGCCACAGAATCTTGGTATTTCATGAGGGTCTACATGGTTTGCTAAGACAAAAAAAAATCAGAATTTTTTTAAGAAATGCAATTTTATTTGGATAAAATAACCTGTGATCCCTTGATGTATACAATGGTGAATGGACCAGTTTGAAACCAGAAAGAAGAATCTGTTAGTGCATAAAGGGTTAAAATGGCTATTAAATTGACTTTGCTGTCAGGACCAGTTAACAATTGTGGTAATTTAAGGTAATGTACATGAAATAACATTAAACTGATGCTAACAATTTTTTTTTAGATTCACAGTACAAGGGTAGACACTATGTGGGATGTAACCTGTGTTTCCCTTTCATTTGTTAACTTTCGATTATAATCGATCATCAATTGAAACTTACGGTCGATTCTTTCCGATGATCGATTATGAAAAATCAAATTATCGAACAACACTACATCTAGGTTAAGATTTAAGCAAAATTCTTGAGCATAAAATTGTGACTACATGTATTCAGAGTTCTGATTCCCACTTTTTCAAAAGTCCCAATAGAGAAGTATGGTGAAACTTTTATGCCAATATGATACACAGCATTTCTACTCCTATTTTCTAAATCCTAGTGAGAACTCTGCTATTTACTTACCCATCATTATGAACCAAGTTTTCGGTACTCAAAAGAACCGTCTCATTGAGACGGCTATTTTGAGTACCCACAACAAATGTTTTCACCAGAAATTAGAATAATACTTTTTAATTATGCACTCTTATCTTTGTTCTATGACCACCACCTGGTAGATTTATGAACCCTTGATTGATAAAAATCAACAGTAACAACATTCTACATGTATATGAGTTTCTTCAGAATCCTGTTTTTTAGACAACTTCGGCTGATTTTGCTTTGTTGTATGAGATCTCACAACACTGTTTGCAAAAGTACCCATTTAATTAAGGGTTTCTGGACAAGAGTCAGCAGTGTTAGAAATAAGCAATTGCCCCATTGCCCGACATGGATGTAATTTGCTGGGGGGGGAGCAAGCTGTTACTCTCTGCTTGCTGCCCCTTGGTCAGTCTGAAATTCCAGAAAATAATTTTGTTTTAAGTCTTTTCTAAGTTTTGCAGATTCACTACATATTCTTGAATAATTGCCATTCAGAAATAATCGGGGATCATTTCCCTGTTCAGTTATATTGTTACCCTATCATCCCCAAATTTTCCAACCTACTGTCCACTCAAAAATTTCATTAATAACTGAACATATTATATTCTAATATATCCAAATCTTAAATATCTCACCATTGGTCGGACCTTATTTCATATCCTTGTATCATGCCATATGAAATACTTTTGGAAGTTATTTATCATGCTTTTTTTGTCTTTTCATTGTCTGTCATGCTTTCTTGTCTGTTCATTGCAGCCTTGATGGGTCAGGTCAGGTGTGGTACTGGATTGTATCGATTTCTGATCTTTGCCTCTTTACTTACTTTTATACGTTAATAAAGGAATGTATCTTCTCTTTTGTTTTAGCAATTTGTCAGCCAATCTGGTCCGACAGAAGAATATGCTGATCCTGTGCCAGCAGATCCTTACACCTGCTCCAAAACTCCTAAATCTGCCGATAAAAGGATGCGGCTCCAGTACAACAGCAATAGGTATGAAACTTTTTTTCAAATTCTGAATACAATAGTGTATAACTTTACATTTTTTAAACAGCCTACCAGTTAATCCACTGCTGCCAAAGCAGAGGTCTGGTCAGGGTCTAGACTGCAACTACTTGATATTCTGTCTTAGAAGTTTAGTATTAGGAGAATTAATTATTAACCCTTTTAAGACCAATGAAATTTTCCATAAAGTTTGATACAGTTAAGTCAGGATAGGCCATTGCATATATTAAGGGGTTCCTAAAAATGATGCATTTCTTTCCCTGAATATTGATTTTGCCTTAGCAAGATGAAATGCTGCACTATTTGTGATAGGTGCCCCTGAAAGGTGAACTGATATGGAAATAAAATTTTCTGGCTCCATCAAAGGTCCAGATAACCAAAAATATGAGCCTAAAATTGTGAATATTTCTTTTCTATCAGTTTTAACTTTTGTTTTTGTTAACAGTCTCAATGAGATATGTATTTTGGGTACCCACAGCATATGTTTGGTTTAAAAAAAAAAAGAAAATGATTTTTACAACAGTTGAATCTTGTAAATTCAAAGTCTGCTGGATTAGAGGGTTTTTTTTATTTCAAATTATTAGAAGTTCGTTATTTATAGGGAAGTAGACATAAAAATTATGTTTACCCCCCCCCCCCCCCCCCAAAAAAAAAAAAAATAACAAAACAATTATTGTCAGTTTGTTTCATCAAACATCAGTTTTTAAAAGCCTCTTTGACAAGCAGTCAGTGGGTCTACACTATTTTCCTTTATACTTAGTTAATAATGTTAGCAATGTATGCAGCAGATGTCTTGAGCAGACAGCATTTTTCAATGCATTATTGTGGGTACTTTAAGGGATATAGCTATCCTACAGTTACAATGTAGGTGTAGGCAAACATTGTTGAACCAGATCAGACTACTCTTGATTCCATTTGTTTTTAGTGATTTCTAATTTCTTATGTCTTTTTAGAGCCACAGAGCATTCAGTTCAAGAATCATGGTGCAAAAAATATATAACAGTTATCCAGCTGAAAAAAATAAAATGCCATATTCTCCATATATTTTCCAAAAGCTACATACAATAAAGTCAGGATGGTCCATTGTATATATTTAGGGCATCAGTATATATGCTAAAATCCCCCATTCCCCAAAACTGTATTTCATTCTCTTAAGATTAATTTTGTCTAAGCAAACAGTGCAGACCCTGATGAAATGCTGCATAATGCAGCATTTTATATGGGTCTTCACTATTTACCAAAAAAAACGGGCCGCGTAGCGCAGTCGGTAACGGGTCTGGCTACAGATGCGTGTCTGACTGCAAATCCAGGGGTCGCGAGTTCGATCCCGGCCCGGTCCCATACTTTCGTGGAGATTGATCATGAAATAATTTCTACGGTCATTCTCCTCCCTTCCGCTGAATCATTCAAGAAGGGTTGTTGTCAGTTACAAGCGAAAGTATGTGCACAAAGTGCTGGTTAACCGCTTGTTCAAGCTTGCCCAGGAAAAAAGTGTGGTTAGGTAAACTGACCGTCCCGCAATGACCTTAGCTGTTGACTTGGGACGAAAAGCAACGAAACAAACAAACAAACTATTTACCAAACTAGCAGTTTAAGGTAACTCCCTCAGCAGGGGTGTGGAAATAGAAGGTCCGACTTGTCGGACCTGGTCCCATTTCATTTAGGACAAGTAAAACTTAAGACAATTATTTTCACTTGTCTTAGGACAAGTACAAAGAAAGTTAAAACAATTCTATAATATTTTGATTAATTACTACAAATTCACATGTAGTATGAAAGCCATGTGGATCCTGATCAGGTGGTTTCTGAAGAAGCCAGCTGATTTGGCTCCTCACTGTTTACAGTAGAGTTTATATCTGTTTTTATACTGTTTTAGAAACCATTTACACATTGTTTCATCAAAGATACTCTTTTGGACAAGTAAAATTTTCTGGGGACAAGTGCATTCATTATGCTCTTTTACTTGTCCATGGACATGTATAGAATTTTACTGTTTCCACATCTCTGCTCAGCATTGTTATTTTAGACCATAAAGTGATCAAATATATGTTTTCTATTTACAGGGGTAGAGCCAGTGGACATGATTGGTCCTGTTGTAGAAAAAGAGATCTTTCCAAGATTCAATTTAGTAGACAACATTGAATACTACAAGAACTTACAGGACAGAGACTGGATGTGATAATTTAAAATCTGAACTTAAAAGTCTCCAATTGAGTCAATAAATCTTGTTAAATAAAAAGAAAATCTTTGAGTTATTAGTAGTTTGAGTAAAAATAAGTTTAACCAGTTACACATATTTACCATTAAATGATATATGCTGAAGGTACACAAAAGAAGCATCTCTGCAAGAAATAGAAAATTAACTTATGTCGTCTGCTGTTAAACCTTTGCAAACAGTTTGAACCCAGATCAGGACCTGGCAACTTTGAGAAGTCAAGATTCATTTTGTTTGCATCCCAGTCAACAGTTCTTTAGTCATGTAGGGAAATTTCCTGGTTTCCTGTGTTGAGCCAATACATGTATTAAGGCCATCCTTAAAATTGGCATCACACTCTTGGTTTCCGATTGATAACTCTTGAAGGGATGCATCAATTTCATTTAAACTTTACAGAAGGGTCGACCATCATTAAATACAGGCCAAGGTCGAAAGGGGGGTAATCTGCAAAATTTTGACGGAGTTATGGCCCTTTTTTTACTTAGATTTTGGCTAAATTGTCAATTTAAGGTTTCCAATCAATACCTTTTGAAGGGGTGCAACAATTTCTTCAAATTTTACAGAAGGTTAAAAGCATCATAAAATACAGGCCAAGTTCGAATTTAAAGGTCATTTGCAAACTTTTGACTGAGTTATGGCCCTTTTTAGCTCACCTGAGCCATTTTCTCCTGGTGAGCTATTGTGATTGTTGGATGTGTGTCGTGCGTTGTCAACAATTGCTTCAAAGGATATCCCCTCCTAAACTACTGGCTGGATTTTGACCAAACGTCGTTAACAATTGCTTCAAAGGACTTCTCCTAAACTACTGGCTGGATTTTGACCAAACGTCGTCAACAATTGCTTCAAAGGACATTTCCTCCTAAACTACTGGCTGGATTTTGGCCAAACTTGGTAGGAATGATCCTTATATAGCACTCTTTGAAAATTGTTCAAATGGTTCCAGTCCATTGCATATCTAGGTCTTACAGGCTAAAAAAGATTTTCAAGATTTAGGGAAAACATGAAAAAATCTTGTCTGAAACCATAAGGCTTAGAGCCTTGATATTTGGTATGTAGCATCACCTAGTGGACCTCTACCAAGTTTGCTCCAATTATGCCCCTGGGGCCAAAAATGGCACGGCCCCAGGGGGTCACATGTTTTACATAGGCTTACATAGGGGAAAACATGGAAAAATCTTCTTGTCTGAAACCATAAGGCCTAGAGCCTTGATATTTGGTATGTAGCATCACTAAGTGGACATCTAAAAAGTTTGTTCAAATTATGCCCCAGGGGCCGAAAATGGCCCCACCCCAGGAGTCCCATGTTTTACATAGGGGAAAACATGGAAAAATCTTGTCTGAGCCCATAAGGCATAAAGCCTTGATATTTTGTATGTAGCATCACCTAGTGGACCTCTACCAAGTTTGTTCAAATTATGCCCCTGGGGCCAAAAATGGCCCTGCCACGGGATCACTTTGTTTACATAGGCTCGTATAGGGAAAACCATGAAAAATCTTCTTGTCTGAAACCACAAGGCATAGAGCCTTGATATTTGGTACGAAGCATCACCTAGTGAACTCTAGTCTCTACCAAGTTTGTAAAAAATTATATCCCTATGGCCAAAATTGGCCCGCCCCATGGGTCACATGTTTTACATAGGCTTGTATAGGGAAAACCATGAAAAAATCTTGTCTGAAACCATATGGCTGAAACCAGGGAGTGCAGTGGTAGAGTGCTTGACTCGAGACCGAGAGGCCGCAGGTTTGAGCCTCACTGGCGTCACTGCATTGTGGTCCTTCAAGCAAGACACATTTATCCTAGCTCAGTATTGGTTCATCCAAGGAAGACCCGTCCCTGTTTAACTGAAAGATTTTTGATGGAACGTAAAGAATCAAATCAAACAAACAAACAAAACAAAAAACCATATGGCCTAGAGCCTTGATATTTGGTATGGAGACACATGATCCCAGCATCTATGGTTTAGATCTTGCAAAATAATTACATTTTAGTACTGCCCTGCTGCATAGTAACCTCAGCTTAAACATTTAGGTGCTGAAGGAGCATGCTGGCTTAGTGTTAGTGTGCTTACACTCAAGTTCTAGGGGTGCGGTTGCTTAGTGGTAGAGTGTGTGACGACATCGAGGGTTGCAGGTTTGAGTCTCAACAAAGGCACTGCATTGCGTCCTTGAGCAAGAGACATACTTTATTCTCTGCTAAGTATTGAATCAACTCAGAAAGACCTGTCCTGACATGACTGAAAAATTGTTGACAGGGGGCGTAAAACATCAAAACAGACAAACAAAATGTCAGTGCAAAATAATGTAAAATAAAGGTCCATGGAGCTAGGGGTAGCGCCCATTACGCACTAATGCACATGCGTAATAAAAATAGCAACATTCAAGGGAGGACACCCAATGCGGTAAAAGTGATTTTCCATACCATAAGAAACTGCTCTAAAAGGCTCTGGGAGCAAATTCTTTCCTTTAAGAGAAGTTTTCATTTTAAAAAGGGACGCAAATGAAGAGAATCGCTACTTGATCCAGTAATCTCCCTTTGGTGTGTGTAATTTTGTCAGGGTTCTGGATACGCCGTTGGTCAGTCCCAATGATGGCATGGCTACTCTCTTAACTCTACCCTTTACTACTATAAACATCAGAAGAGAGCTGCTTTACTACTTTAAACATCAGAAGAGAGCTGCGTAGTCCAACCTCTGCATATGTTGACAATTCATATTGCCCAGCTAAATTGTCTAAATTGACCCCCGCCTATCAATAAGCTGTTAACACTATGGCTGCCCTAGCCTAGGCACATTACTTATCGAGGCAGTGTCAACTGTCTTGTGATATGCAATAAACCCGAGCCCACGTCCCTAAATAAAACGGGTTGTGTCTTTTGTTTCATTGTTTAGCTCACCTGAGCCATTGGCTCATAATGAGCTATTGTGATCACTGGATGTCCGTTGTGTGTCGTCCCTCGTCAACAATTGCTTTAAAGGACTTCTCTGGATTTTTTTGCCAAACTTGGCAGGAATAATCCTTATATGGCCCTCTCTAATAATTGTTCAAATGGTTATGGTTCATTGCATATTTAGGTCACACAGGCTAAAAATAGATGAAAAGTTTAAAACTCTTCTTGTCTGAAACCACAAGGCCTAGTGCTGTGGTGTTTGGTATGTAGCATCGCCTAGTGGACCACTATCAAAATTTTCAAATTATGCCCCAGGGGTAAAAGAAATGCTTATACTGCGGGCCACATGATTATATAGGGGAAACATGAAAAATCAAAATATATGACTAAGTTGGCCAAAAAATTAAATTTCCATGCATACCGATTGGTTGTGAAGTACAGGAAGGGGCGGAGTAAACTCTTAACAGGCTTATATTCAGAAAACATGGACGCATCCTCAATGCCTAGAGTCTTGATATTTGGTATAGGACATCTACCAACTTTGTTCAAATTATGCCCCTGGTACCAAATACTGTTCCCCGGGATCACATTTTTTACAAAGGATATTAGAAAAACATAGCAATAATCGTCTTGTCTGAAACCACAAGGCCTGTGCAAGAACCATAACTCTCTTTTTCATAATTTAAGAGTAATTGTACTCTGTTGTTTTTCATACTTAAAAAACTTTTGTCTGGCGCATAGCATAAAAACTAAGAGATACCAACTCGAAACTTCATTGGTAGCTAGATCTTGATATTAAAAGGTGTAGTGAATTAGAATCGTGATTATCTTTTTACAAAATTTAGGAGTTATTGCCCTTTGTAATACTTGAATTTTGTTCAGAGCATAACGTTAACACAGATATATCCGCTTGCAGTCCGTTTCGAACATACACTTATTTGGGGAGCATCCTATACAATACATCTGCCTTATACTCAGATTAAAGTCTGCTTTTACTCACAAAAGAACAGTATAAAGACTGACTTTCCATTGCTAAGGAAAATCAAACATTTTAATGTCTTGTGCTATCTTCTCACAACAAATTGGTTGGTTGCCCATTAGGTGTGCCTATTTCATATTAGCTTTTAATAAAGTAGCTGCAGCTCTAATTTTTGAAGCCTACTTACCTACATTCAGTGAAAGAAATGTGACTGAGCATACGGTAAAACCTGTCTTAAGCGGCCTTAAAAGAAGACCAAAATATAGGTTTTCAAGACAGATAATTGCTTAATGCAGGTCAAAAGTATTGCAGTACTTTTGACCTGCATTAAGGTACCACATGGCTTTAAGACCTTTGTTTTGTCTGTTTTTGAGTGGCCACTTAAGACAGGTTCCAATGTATTGTGATGAAACAGAATATACAAATAGGAAGGCTCAATAATCAACTTCTCTGTTGTTTTAGTACTGATGGATTTTTCCATTCATATTTATACATATGGGATCATCCATTATATCTATTTAAGGGGGCAGAGGTTGGAATTCCAAATGAGCCGTGACATGAGATTTCCAACAATGTGGTATGTGCAAACAGCAAAGCCTCAGATCAGCCTGCGCATACGTGCAGTCTGATCAGAGCCTTTGCTAGTCCCTTGAATATCCTATGAGTGTTCAGCTACTGACTTAACATCATTTTGATTTTATAATTTTAGATGGAGGCTGTACAGGCTCTCCTGAGTCTACACTTGTCAAAATGCCACATTGTTGAAAATAAAGTATCATGGCTCAAATTATGTTTTTCTGTACCTAAGTATAGACCCAGAGGTCCCTGCCAAATTCTGAGGCATTCCACTGTTTGCCAAAGTACAAGTTTACTGTTTTCCAGTTTTCAAAGAATTAACCATAGGAAATCTTTAAAACTTTTGAATTCCTTATATTTCCTTTTGGTCAATGTCATTTAGTGTAGCATTTAAGGTGAAGTACTCATGCAGCAGACTGATCTTAGATGTTGTCATCAGTATACAGTGAAACCTGTCTTAAACGGCCACTCATGAAGAAGACCAGAAATTGGTTTCCACAACGGATTATCACTTAACGCAGGTCAAAAGTACTTGAGACCAAGGGGCCACGGGATTCAAGCCTCACCTTTAACCCTTTGTATACAAATGGATTTTTTCCTACTGGTTTTATACATCAAACTTGGGATGGCCCATTGTATATATCTAGGGGCTTCAGGCTATATTTTTTAAAATATTGTATTTTTTTGGTCTGAATATCTTTTTTACCATAACAAACAATGTCTTCACTGTTTGTAAAAGTACCCGTTTAGGGGTTTCCAGTATACAAACTGTTAAAGGTAATTTATTTAGCAGTGCATCTGCCTTGAAAATCAATTTCATTAAGCAGAGAGCACAGGTTTAGATAAACAAAATATTTGTGTTTAAAATTATAAATATTTTCTTACCCATCAGCTTTAACATATGTTTAGGGTGCTCAAAAGAACTGTCTAATTGAGACGGTTCTTTTGAGTACCCACAACCTATGTTTTGGTTGAGAAATAGGAAAATCAATTTTTTGATACGCACTAAAGGCCTGAGAGAGTTTAATAAGACTAGACCCTCATGCCCTTAAATCAGTCTCTTAACCATTCACGGCAGGGATAGGGTCTAGGTATGCAATTATCAGTCTACTTAAAGTGAATAGTAAAAGTTGTTATTAACACTAGAATATATTATTTTTCAGGCATGCTGAGGATTATGAGACAGTATTCACAGTGCATGGGGTCCTAGGGGAGACTCCCAGACGTTTGTACATCAGAGGTCAAGGCTCCTATGATGGAAAACATGAAGCTATTCTCAACATTTAGATTGACTATTTTAAAAGCACTTAGTTTCATTCTTTTGTTGTCTGCTGACTTTTTTCAAAATTAACTTTTTCAAACATTATTTCAGTAACTCTATTAGAGTTCAAACAATTTGGATCCAGATCAGGACCGACAGAATGTTTGCAAAGATTATCAGCATATATGGGCCTTGATGCGAAAAAACCTGTCTTCGGGGGCTTCGAACAACAAAGGCACAGACCAGCCTGCGCAACCTGGCAGTCTGATCAGCACCTTTGTTATTCGCTTTTTGGAAAGTATCATATCTAAACTTGCTACAAGCCAAATTTTAATTTTCTAGCTAGTCTCTGTAGCTGAGGAGACTGGTTTGAGTCTCGCTTTTTCAGGAAAATCCGAAGACAGGCTTTGTCGCGTCGAGGCCCAAATAAGGGATGATACCTCACTCTCTAATAGCAAAGAAAGAGTTAAAGCATCAGTTTCAACTTATCGGTGAAAATTCAAAATTTTCAAAATCCTGAACTTTAGAAATTCCAATTTTTAAACATGCAGTATGCCTAGGAAATACCAATTTTTTTAAATTTAAATGGTCTATTGTCTTAACATGAATTGAAAACAAATCTGAGAAACTATCATAATCTGACTAATTCAGCATTTCAAAATCCTGAATTCAGGAATAATCCTGAAAACTTTCACCCACGTAGACAACAAAGTTTGTGACAGGAGAAGGTTTGATAGTTTATGTGTTTCACACAAACCATTTATGTGTTTCACACAAACCACTAAAATTTTTTGAGGTTTGTTTAACATGCAATATTTTTTTTTACCTTAGTGGTACTGCAAATTCTAGAATGGACAGACTTTAATGGTTATCAGCCCATTGTTTAGAAAGCTCTAGGCCTTTCCAGCTTGTTAGAAATACTCTCTTAAGAAAGAAAAAATAAATACCTGTAAGGTAGCTAGCTCTACTGATTACAACGCTGTTGTTCCTTTACAAATTCAATGTTGGAGAAGCAATTTTTCGAGTGTAAAATTGTAATTAGTTTCTTACCTATCAGTTTAAACATTTATTTTGGGTGCTTAAAAGAATCGTCTCATTGCTGACTTTCTTTTTAGTACCCACAACATGTGGTTTGAAAAATAAGTTAAATAATTTTCAAATACACACTTTTATCTGGAGGCCTGTAAATTATAGTCTGATCCATACCTATAGACAGACTGATCAGATCCTTCATTTTCCTACATTCATGCACATTGTACTTGAAGAGGTCAATTCTTTTCTAACATTTAAAAGAAAGCATTATGAAACAAAAAAAACAACTATTTTTTACAAATAAGTCTGTGACATTCTAGCAAAATAAAGAAATTTGGTAAATATTGAGACTTGCCTGTCCAATGTCCTCAAAAAATTGTGGTATAGCCAGGACTTAGTTAAGAGTGCGTAACAAAAATTTAATTATCTTATTTCTCAACCAAAACATATGATGTGGGTACTCAAAAGAACCGCCTCAATGAGATGGTTCTTTTGGGCACCCAAAACATATATTAAAATTGATGGGTAAGAAAATACATACAATTTTACACTGAAATTTTTTGTTTATCTAAACCTGTGGTAGAGCGCTGTACAAGGGACAGGTGATAAGACATTAGGAAACAGGCAAAAATCATCCTACCAAAGATAAATAAAAGTTGAAGTTCTAAATGGCACAAAAACAGCATCCACTGCAAGGGTTAACATATCCAGCGAAAACCTATAGGGATGTAACAATACATAGGACTATCCATATATCACAATAGTAGCCTATGCAATGTTACTACATCGATAGGAAAGTGGCAATGCCAATAGTATAAGCAATAGTCTTTTCACTATCGCAATAGTTTTTAGCCATAGGGATTTTCACTTAACTGTTTGTTTAGACACCAAAAAAAGTTAAATGGCAATAGGATGTATATACACTGAACCGAAGTTATAAGTAGCCACCATACAATTTTTGCTCCCGTTCAGAAAGTATAAATTGCTCTCCGAAAATTTAAATTGTGTAAAAAGGTCCAAGGCTTTGTCGAGACTCTTCAAATAATGTCATTTCAAAATGACTGGTAGATCTTGCACAGACGAGGTCCGAGTAAAGGTACCATCATTTCAAAAAGTCACACTTTTTAGTGTGATATAAACTATTTATCAGATACGTTATCCATTTATATTTTAATTAGTTTGAAGATGTTTACAACAGCTGTGATATAAGATGAAAAGAATCAAAAAAAAATTTTGACAATTGAACACTCCACTTCACTTCTACGTTAACATGAAGACAGCCACGGTCAACAACTTTATCAAAGGATTTTTAGCTTAACCATGCAATTTGCATACTCACTTTGCATTGCTCTGTACGCTTTATTATCTGTGGCACAGCAGTGCCATTTTCAGGGGTTCTTCATTATGAAATGGCGTCACTGTTCTGCTTAAAAATTATCAGAAATCTTTGGCAAATGACATTGAAATGACCTCTAAAGTTTCAGGTTAATATCGGAAGTGAATACCAAAGTAGTAAAAAGTATCGTAAGAAAATGGGCTCATCAAGTTGCATGGTGTTTTGTCAAAAATATTAACATAAAATAAAACACATACAATGATTTTAGTACGTGCAGCTGATGATTTCCGAAAATTTCGGAAAATTCGGAAAATTGTCAATTTTTAAAAAATCATAAAAAATCTGTCATAAGCAAAATTTCAAGTTTTTGGTGTTTTTTCAAGTCGACTAGGCAGGTTTGCAATCACCTGTACTTGAATTCGATAAAAACTGCACTCAAAACGCTTATTTTCTTCAAAAAGTTGATTTTTGCATTTTTGAACCCAAAAATCGTGAAGTGATAGAAAACTCTTCCAAAACACCACTTAACTTAGTCCATTACAAGGCTCATACTTGGGCAAAATTCATTTCAATATCACTAGGGCTTAGTCAGAAAAAAAGAAATTGAAAAGTGGCTACTTAGAACTTCGGTTCAGTGTAGTGTTGCCTCCTATGCATTCAGCAAAATAAATGGACTTTGGCAATATTCTGAAATGTTTCTCTTGTTTCCGTACAAAATCCGACCATATTCTTAATTTTCTCCTTCAAACAAACATAAAAGTTTCAGACAATAGTATCACAATAGTGCTACGGTAGTCCACAATAGTAATAGTATTATAGGTTCGCAATGGTACTTCCTGCAATGTCAATACTATCGCAATAGTCATTTTTGGCTGCAATAGTCACCCCTTAAAGCCCATGCCTTTGAATTTGTTCCATTTTTATGGTAAAAGAACCTTGTCACAGCCACATCATCTGAGGCATGCCATGCGAACCCTTGTTTATACAGTTGATGGCAGATTTCCCAGCTTTAGGTTAAATTTTATTTACTTTTTTTAGATTTTTTCAAAACAAATTATTTATTCATGGTAATGTGATATTCTGTTCTGTGATATTCTTATATTAAAGCTAAATTACTGGTTTTCAGTCAATTTTGTTTTGTTATGACCCTACTAGAGATCAAATTCACATGTTTCAGGCTCAGTACAGCACCCTAGATAAGCAGCGTATTTGCGTAAATACGCAATTAAAATCATCAAAAAAGCAATTAAAATGAAATGTGTGCGTACCGAAAAGCAATTCTAACGATCAGTATGCAATTACATGCGATGTCAATGCGTACCATTTGGTCCATTTCGTTTTCCATTCGGCTAATAAACAAATACCAGTCGGGTATTGATTTTATTTTTACTAGCGAGCGCGCAATATACTCCAGTTTTATGAAAATATCAGTGCCCAGTCCAGTATTTCGCGGAAAAACACTATGGATGAAAGTGAAATTTTGCAAAGTATACACGCTCAAATGCCAACAAGGGGATGAGATTTGCTTCAGGAACAATAAAATCCGCGAGTTTGATACTTAAGAAAGGCAGACGATGAGAGTGAATAAATATGCAAGCACATTCATGATGGCCTTATGCAATTAGAAAAGGTGTAATCACAGTAAAAAAACATGGTGTAAAAAAATATGAAAATACGCAATTGTTTTTGCAAGTACGCAATTGAGGATAACCAGGTTGCGTAAGTACCCAATTGACCCAAAAGCTTATCTAGGGCGCTGCAGTAGTTGACATTCTACCACGAGGCTGTGTCCAGAGCATCACATGACATGAGGCAAACGGTTCCAGAAAGTTTTGTCAGAGGGGTCCAACTTTTTTTCTTTTAGTTGATGAGCGAAGGAAGGATCCAAATACCACTATAAGTGGACCTTTATTGGCCTGTCAGTGAAACTCCATTAAAATGGCGTTTTGCTGGCCTGCCGATGATGGCCCAACATTGAGTGCTGGCTTAGTAGCTTTGTGATTTTAGGGGATCTGGACCAATAATGCTAGGAAACCCTTAATTTTTGTGATTTTCCAGGGAGGGTCCGGACCCCTGTCCCCTCCTCTGGATCGGCACATGGGCAAACCATACAAAAAATGACTCAACTCACAATACCAACAATCAGAAGGAGCAGTTTGGTCAGGGTTTACACTGTTTTCAAAGAACAGAGTATACCCAGCTCAGCCTTCTGGAGGAACAGCCTGAGTGTTTGCTTTTCCAAAGCCAATTAATTAAAAACAAACTTTTGTGGCTTTTCCTGGGTAGTAACCTGTACCGGGGCCGGGAGGGTTTATGATTTGTGTGTGTATTTTATGATTGGAGCACCCAAAGGCTCAACCGAAAGTGGTTCTGGAGAGGCCGGGAATCCAAAGCCAGGCTTGTCAGAGTCTTCACTTGTCAAAATGCCACATTGTTAGAAATCATGTGTCATGGCTAATTTTTGATTATGCACATCTAGGGGCCTGAATTGTGCGAAAATCCAGCTTTGAACTATTTGGAAAAGGTTGTGATATACAATGTATATCAAATTGAATGGCATGAAGAGTAGAACCAGCATGCAAGCAAAAGCTGTGCTCTCAGTTACACTTTTCAAAATTCTCTGTTAAAATTTGATTTACTATAACCTAAGTGTAGTTTGTGCTAAACCACATCACAGCCTTACTACCTATCAATTGTATAAATTGTTTGGTTGGGAGAAAATAAATATGTGTTTCAGTTATATGTGATTTTAGAAGTTGGTAAATATCTTTAGTTTGTTAGATGCTGTCGCACCCCTAAATGTGAAAATGTAATAAGGCCCAGTAAATGTGAAAACTTTTAGCGCTAAATGTAATAAGGCCCTGTAAATGTGAAAGCGTTTAACCGTAAACGTGAAAACAAATATACCTAGTTGCGACGGTAAATGTGAAACCTTTTTTATATACACATAAACAGTGATTATCATAATAAGCAACTATAAATTGCGAAGACTGGTATATAAGGTGCTTTTTTCTCCATGCTTCAGCTGATCATTGGTGTCGAACCCAATACGCAGGATACCCACAAGCGTAATCAAAATACTTACATTCAAGGGGGTTGCTTAATGCGATAAAATTGATCAGCCATATTTTAATAAACTGCTCTTAAAAGAAAAAATTAGCTCCCTCTGGGAGCAAATTCTATCCTTTAACAGAAGTTCCCTTTTGAAAAGGGATGCAATTGAAGAGAATCGTTGCTTGATCCAGTAGTCTCCCTTTGATGTCCATAACTTTTCAGCGTTCTGGCTACGCCGTTGAGCGGAGGACCAGTGTATTGATGCCATCACCTATTTCGTGTTCACAAATTACGTGTTTTGCTAGCTCCGATTCTAGCGTGTTTGCATGCAAACAAAGAAAGAAAAGATACAAAACATATGGGCGGTGACGCGATCAGGCTGACTTTGCTGAATGGGAATACATAAAACAAAATCGCAGACCAGTCTGCGTGTCCGTGCAGATTAGACTGGATATCCGCCAAAGTAATAAGGTTGCAAAGATCAGGAATCGATACAATCAAGTACCACACCTGACCCAGGATACCATGGGAAAGTGACAAACTCACAGAAGACACCACAAACGAGAGCCAAGAGGTCAGCCCTTTCCCAGCAGGTGACCACAAAGCACATATAAACAGACGCGCACAAAACATAGCCAACACAAGACAGAACAAAAACATAAAAGATCCACAAAAGAAGTACCGCCTTGGAACGGTCAGTAAAATATTTTACTGGAGGGCTTAAACCGGTTTAACGGCGCCAACCTCACCCTTAATTCAGATGTGGATCAAGACACATAAATATTTGGTTTGCATGAAAGACCCCTTACTTATCAATGCATCATCTCCTAAAACATATAAATCAAGATATAACAAGGAGATAAAGCAAGGATAAGGACTCAACATTAAATTAAACTGAATACCGGAGCAAAAGAAATCCAACAGGTAAACCCCGGAGGGCCCGACAAACAGCCAAAGCATCAGGCCCCTACCATCTCATCAATAGATAAGTCTTTAAGTCGGAACCATCATAGAGTCTGAAGTCCGACCCACCGGCGTGCAATTAAAGAGGAAACTAAAGTTGCCAACCGTGATTGGGTTGACTACCAAGCATGCAGTCTGTTGCAATACATTAATGTTATAGCCAATCTTTTTATAATGGGAAATTATTTTAATGAACTGCGCTGAAAAATTATTAGAGCCAACAATCTTCTTCAACTTATACACCAAGTCACCATAGAAATCAGGTTCCGAAAGTCCTTGGCGCAAGAGAGATTTAAGTCCAACTTGGAATTTAGAAATCAAATCATAGTATCGTCTATAAAATTTTGAAAATGTTTTGCGAAGTTTAAGATACCGATAGCCCTGTTTAAGAAGTTTCTGAGTTAACAATTTATTGCGAGTGTTGAAGTCAGTAACATAGCTAGATGCTCTAGCAAAACGAATGAGTTGAGAGATATAGACTCCATAGGATGTAGAACGAGGAACATCACCATCTAAAAATGGGAAATTGACAATTTCAAAATCAAAGTCGTCACGTTTATCATAAATTTTTGGTAGAAACAATATCATTAGAAATTGACAAATGCAAGTCTAAATATGCGGCTTCGGTATCAGAGGCATTGGCTTTATTAAGTTGGAGCTCTGAAGGGTATATTTGACTAACCATATTTTCAAAATAAACATTATTAATATTTAAAATATCGTCCAAATATCTGGAAGTAGTGTTAAACGCATCAATAACATCAGCCTGCTTATCATCAGAAAGAGACATCATAAAGTCCCTTTCATAACAAAACAGGAATAAATCTGCAACCAGGGGAGCACAATTAGTGCCCATAGGAATCCCAACTACTTGTCTATAGAGCTTGGTGCCAAATCGAATAAAAATGTTGTCCAACAAAAAGGTCAGCGCATCACATACATTTTGACACGACCATGCATGATATTTTTTAGGTTTTTCTGAAGTAAAAGATGCATTTCTGTCACTACATGCAAGGTAAGGAGAGCCTTCTCTCTGGAAGGTTCTTTCAATAAGATCAATAAGTTTATCTTTAATTAAATTATGAGGTAAAGTAGTGTAAAGAGTAGAAAAATCATAAGTAGACAAACTGGTTGCATTGAAATCTCTAGCTTTAAGTTTATCTAAAATTTCACCTGAATTTTTAATGGACCAAAATAGGTTTTTACCGGATCTTTTATTGTTCGCTAATACCAAAACATGAAATAAGCGAAAATCCACTATATAAGGACAGAATATACTGCATTTGCCATTCCCTTTAATTTGATATGCAACATGACCGTGCTGAAAACAGTAGACTTTTGATCTATTGACCCCACCCCCAGGTTCAGGGGGGATCTATGGGTAAACGTTTGCTACCATGTTGCCAGCGTGTGCTATCTTCTTTAATTTGATATGCAACATGTCCATATTCCAAAAAACTTGAAATGGGGGGGGGGGCGTCAGGCTTTAAAAGTAAAATCTCTTGGTATGTTTCATACTTAGGTATCTCTGTTTGCATGTGAATTTCAGTAAAAATAAAGAGAACTGACTGAATTATTGCGAACTTTAGATACACGTATTTGACATTCTCTGTATTTTTCTAAGGACCTTTAGGAAAATATGGAGTAGCGGCCCGATATGCCAGGTAGCGCAGCTGCGACCAAGTTTTTATTTGCGCGGGTCTATACGATGCGGCGACAGTGCCTATCTACATGTAACATGTAAGATGCGTGAACATATGTTAACTCTTAACTTATGTAAGAAAGAATGCAACGATCAGGAATCGATACAATCAAGCATCACATCTGACACACGACAAAACGCGAAACATAAGTAACAAAAATGATCCAGTGTGTATAGAACGCCCTGTACATGTATACATATTGCATATGTCTAACGTCGGCATATGGTGAAATTTTATGCATCTGCAAAATTCGCCGTAGATACCAAAAACGATTTAAAGTTCATTTTACAGTGTGGAATTGGCGTCTATCACAAACTGAATGAAGAAAAAATGTTATGCACTCAGCTGGTCACAGAAAAATCATAAACAATATCAAACGCTTTGTAAGGATTTTACTGAAATTGCCAACGTAAAACATTTCGCGAAAGCACACATCCAAAATTTCAAAAGAAAAATTCTTTCCTTTATGAGCAGCTCCTTATAGAATGGAAAATCATTTTTATCGCATTAAGTGACCTCCCTTGAATGTTACTATTTTTATTGCGCAGGTAGGTTACCTGCATAATGAGTGCTACGCTAATGCTCCGCTGAAGCATGGATGGAAAAGCACCTTATATGCCAGTCTTCGCAGTTGCTTATGATAATCACTGTTTTCGTGTATATAAAAAAGGTTTCACATTTACCGTCGCAACTAGGTATATTTGTTTTGACGTTTACGGTTAAACGTTTTCACATTTACGGGGCCTTATTACATTTAGCGTTAAAAGTTTTCACATTTACCTGGCCTTATTACATTTTCACATTTAGGGGTGCGACAGATGCCTTTACATGGGGATGAAACTATGATGGGAAAGGGGAATTTCCTTGAAATTCTTGAAACATTCTTTAAAAAAAATGGATTGCGGGCAAAAAAATTAGCAAGTCAGATAATAAACCTGCAACTTTTAAGGCCTTTTGAAATTAGAGGAGTTATCCAGAAACAAAACCACCCCATTTTCAATCTTCAAAGAACAATAACATTTGGTGACCATAGCCTCTAAGAAGTTTCTAGAAACAAGATTTTTATGCCCCCAAAAGAACTTTGGGAGGCATATAGTAATCGCACTGTCTGTCCGTCCGTCCGTCCGTGTGTCCGTCCTGCTTTCGTGTCCGGTCCATATCTCCTAGATTCTTTGAGGTAGGAATTCCAAATTTGGTGTGTGGATACATCTTGGGATGGGGGAGTGTCCCGTACCATTTTCGGGTCACTATGACCTTGACATTGACCTCTGACCTAGTTTTTAGAATAATCGTGTCCGGAGCATATCTCTTATATTATTTGAGGTAGGAATCTCAAATTTAGTGTGTGGATGCATCTTTGGATGACGAAGTGCCGCGTACCATAATTGGGTCACTGCTACCTTGAACTTGACCTCTGACCTAAATTTCTAGAAAACTGCATTGAGTCTGGTGCTTATCTCCTATAATCTTTGAGACAGGAATTGTTGTGTAAATGCATCTTGGGATGACGGGGTGTCACATGCCATTTTTGGATCACTGTGACCTTGACCTTGACCTCTGACCTAGTTTTAAGAATTATTGTGTCCGGAGCACAACTCTTATATTCTTTGAGTTAGGAATTCCAAATTTGGTGTGTGGATGCATCTTGGGATAGCGGAGTGTAATGTACAAGTTTCGGGTCACTGTGACCTTGACCTCTGACCTAGTTTTTAGAATAATCGTGTCTGGAGCATATCTCTTATATTATTTGAGGTAGGAATCTCAAATTTGGTGTGTGGATGCATCTTGGGATGATGAAGTGTCGCGTACCATTATTGGGTCACTGTGATCTTGAACTTGACCTCTGACCTAATTTCTCGAAACTGCATTGAGTCTGGTGCATATCTCCTATATTCTTTGAGAATGGAATTCCAAATTTGGTGTGTAAATGCATCTTGGGATGACGGGGTGTCACATACCATTTTTGGGCCACTGTGACCTTGACCTCTGACCTAGTTTTAAGAATTATTGTGTCCGGGGCACAACTATTATATTCTTTGAGTTAGGAATTCCATATTTGGTGTGTAGATGCATCTTGGAACAGCGGAGTGTCATGTACCATGTTTGGGTCACTGTGACCTTGAACTCTGACCTAGTTTTTAGAATAATCATGTCCAAAGCATATCTCTTATATTATTTGAGGTAGGAATCTCAAATTTGGTGTGTGGATGCATCTTTGGATGACCAAGTGTCGCATACCATAATTAAGTCACTGTGACCTTGAACTTGACCTCTGACCTAGTTTCTTGAAACTGGTGCATATCTCAAATAATCTTTGAAATAGGAATTCCAAATTTGGTGTGTAAATGCATCTTGGGATGCCTGAGTGTCACAAACCATTTTTGGGTCACTGTGAATATGACCTCTGACCTAGTTTTCAAGAATTATTGTGTCCAGAGCATATCTCCTATATTATTTGATGTAGGAATCCCAAATTTGGGGTGGCGGAGTGGTGCATACCATTTTGAGTCACTTTGACCTTGACATTGACTTCTGGCCTCATTTCTAGGTTTTTCGTGCTATATTACAGCTTACTTTCTTCAAATGTGTCTTATGCTAGACCAATTCCTTTGGGGGCATTCGTCACGTGTTTGTGACATTTCTTGTTACAGAGAGACGTACACCCCATACTATGACCATTTTTTTTAAAGCAGGTGTAAAACGATGAAAAATATGAATTCATTCACAATTTGATCTTATGATTACCATTCATTGTCCTGTAACATCTTAACCCTTTCCTGCATGAACATTCATGCTAAGCTCCACCTACTACGGATAATTATATACTTAAGGAATAAAGAAACGCAACAGACAAAAATATAATTTTTGCATGTTTAAATGTCGATTTGGTGAAATCTCTTTTGAAAATTTCTTATTGAGTATTTATAGCATGTGATGAAATACCAAAACGTCATTTTAACACTACATGTTACGCTACAAGATGAAAACATATGAAAACGTAAAATGTGACGTTTACGTCAGAATAAAGATCATGAAACCCCGTCTTTTTAATGTTTGGTTATTTGGCGTCGACTTGACAATGTGCAAATCAAACAAACGCCCAGTCATATTTGTAATGCAGTCAAATATTGCGCCAAAACACGCTACTTGAATGGCAAGATACACACTGCTAGTGAATAAACGATAAACGTCACTTAGAGGCGCCAGGTTTGGGTCGCTGGTGAATATACGGGATAAGATAAACCTAGAGACATCAGAACATGGTTTCTTGGGAAAAACTAACTTTTCAGATACCGTAGAAATACGCTGGTAAGGTGTTTATATTGACGTTAGCCAAACAACACACGGCATAATACAAGAGAAAACATCTGATTACATGCCGAGAGTAAACACCAAACTTGTTAACTGTAACCTAAACTTTGTCACTGGAACATTTTATTATTAGAAAAACACAAAAACAACATGGAAACCATTAAAACGTAGGATATCGAATTTTGACGTCAGAATTGAGGTTTTCTGACGTCTGAAGATCTCAGGTCATAATTCTTGAATAAAACGTCTTTGTAATGAATAAATCTCAAACATGAAAGAAAGTTTACGCGTGTCACGCAGTATTCAGAGTTGACGTTAATGACGTTAAGCCGTTTCAGAATCCTACAGAAACGTCGCCATTTGATCATTTCCTTGATCCGCAATCTATGCCAATACTTTTTAAAACAATAAACTGATGGTTGATTCAAACTTTGCTTTTATTGACCCTGTTTTAGCAGTTTACTACGGGGGGTCAGGCTGGTTACGCGCATACCAAAATGATTACGTAATCGATAATTACGTTGAACCTGCTGTAATTTGACAGACACATACTGCTCCTACGGATAAATATCATTTGCACTAAAAACTTGCATCATATTGTATACTTACAAAGACTTGAAGTGTTTGTTGCGTTTCTTTATTCCTTAAGTATATAAATAATTTTTCATGTTTGTAAATAGAACATAGAAATTACTTTTTAGGTCCACTAGTATTGGTTCATATCTAATATTTTCATAAGCAAACAGAGTTTACCTGATCAGGCAGCTCTTGTCAGGCTGCCTGATCTGGGTCTGCTCTGTTTGCAAAAGTGTTAAAAGGCGTCTCTATGGGGAAAAGTGTTAATTCTATATTCATTGAAGCCAATGTATGGATTTCTGAAAATTATATAAGAGCTAGAGCATGAGTTTTTGATACTTATTGCAGATGAGTAAAGTTTTAAATTTAAACATGCATACACGGCTAACTACATGTAGTAGGGCTAGGAACCTATTTTGGGTCTGTCAGCTCTCATATACTTCCATATATTGTGTATGTGAGGAGTTTCGGTGCTGGTGAGGGTATGTGCATGCCCAGACTCATCTGAGCCTTAGCTCCTCACCAATGCAATAAGTTGCTGGTCAGCTGATTCTCACATACCATATTCAAAATCAATTGTGCTAAACATGAAAGGGTAATGTTGTTTCAAACTCTGTTAGTTTAGAGCATATCATTGCATACAATATCTGTTCATGCATATAACAGTTATAAAACTTGTTTTTCATGGTCAGCTCAATGAATATGAAATTTCAACTGCTCAAAAAGAATTAAAATGCTGAAAAGTACTTGTTGCTCTCAAATTCTCATATGTTAGATTTATCATGCTTATAATGTTAAACTGTCAACAATTGTAGATATTTTCACATTTATGAGCATAATTAATTTCATGCTCAGTTGAGTTGAGTGTGAAGAAAGCTTTCTAACCTGGTGTGTGATCAAAAGCCTTCCTTGTTTACTATTCTGATAAAAGCTTTTTCTTTTGCTCTAGCTATCTGTGGTCGTGAGCCCTTTTCTTTGATTCATCATGGTGTGTTAATTTGATTAGAGTGTTTCTCCATGATGATACATTGCATTAGTTAGATGGTCTCCATGTGAGCTGAACATTTCTTGTAGTTCATCAACAGCAGAATCTAGGGCGAAGATTGGTACCAGTAAAATGCATTTAAGTGATCTTGTACATGACAGAAAGATTTTTTTTTGTTTTGTTGCTTTACGTCCCAAGTCAACAGCTATGGTCATGGCGGGACGGTCAGTTCACCTAACCACACTTTTTCCTGGGCAAGCTTAAACAAGCAGTTAACCAGTACTTCGTGTACATACTTTCACTTGTAACTGACAAAAACCCTTCTTGAATGATTCAGCGGAAGGGAGAATGACCATAGAAATTATTTCATGATCAATCTCCACAAAAGTATGTGACCGGGCCGGGATCAAACTCGCGACCCCTTGATCTGCAGTCAGACTCGCATCTGTTGCCAGACACGTTACCGACTGCGCTACGCGGCCCGATACATGACAAAACGAATGAAATTAACTGTGCGCCCAGCGAATATACAGATCAGCTTTTACATGAACCCAGATAAATCTATCTACTGTGCACTGAATCATTTTGAATTCTGACCACCAGTTTCAGAGAATAGTTTGTTTTTTTCCATACTGCAATAAACCACACCAACTGGCTGCCATGGTTTTTGACAGATAAAATTTCTTTTAGCTATCTATGTTAAGGGTCTCTAAGGATCATTCCAGTGATGTTTTGTTAAAACTTGCCCAGTGAGGTGGGAGGAGTTGTCATTTAAAGCAAATTATTGATGACGCTCAAGAACCAACAGACTATGGACATTGACTGAAACCAATAGCTCACTTTGAGCTAATAAGGGGTTAATCAGGAAGAAACTAAAAGTAAAGTATTAATATTTTAATACAATTCAATAACATGGTTAAGGGTATAATGAAGATCCAACAGTTATGACAATCCCTTTTTAAATAACAAACAGTTCCTTAACTCAGCCTGCTAGTGAAGCCTTAAGCTTGTGCTGGTAGTCCATACAAACAGTTTGGACTTAGATTGGCTCGGAAAAATCAAGACCCGAGCTGGATCTAAACAGTTTTGACATAATTATTCCTGGAAGATTTGAATCAGCCGACAAAAAGGAACGGAAAATTACACAGCATGCAAATAGTTAACTGCTTGCCATCACTGATTTTTGTTGTCAGCTGATGACCTTTGCAAACAGTTTGGACCCAGAACAGGATTCACAGATAGTAGGTCCTGATCTTGATACAAGCCGTTTGACACTGATAGTGTTCCTGAAAGAATTCAATGAAAAAAGTCAGCACACTACAATAACATGACAAAATACCCATCATGCAAATAATTAACACACATATGAGCCGTGCCATGAGATATCCATCATGTGAATAGTTTTCCAACAATGTGGCATTTTGACAAGACTTTAGTGTAGACTCAGACGAGCCTGTGCAGCCTCCTTTTAAGCTTAGAAACTACATATGATGTTCAGTCAGTAGCTTAAGAGTAATAGACTATTCAAGTGACTAGCAAAGGCTCTGATCAGACTGTGAGTATGCTGGTCGCACATACCACATTGTTGGACTAAAATCTCATGTTGTGGCTCATATACAGTCTGCACATCAAGGTTTCTCCATATGATATACCATAATGACCCAGGAAGAATTGAATAAGGCCAGGTATTTTTTATTAGTTTATTTACGGGATTTTTTTTTTCAGATCTAGGGTCGGGGGGACGAAAAAAAAAAAAAAAAAAAAAGCTCTGAAAATGACCAGTTGACTTTTTTTTTTTTTTTTTTTTTTTAATATCTCCAAAAAAAAACAGTAAAACTAATGAGGTAAACCAACAGTCTGTATTTAATCTTTATATATTTCATCATTTTCCTAAAAATCTGGACAGGACAATCACTTTTAACAGTGTCACTCTAAAAAATACACAGACAGAACCTCAAAAAAAATATTATTTTTTTCAACCAAACAAATAATATTTAGAGTCGGCGGATAAATTTTTTTTAGAAAATAAATTTTATTTTTTTCCTACTTTCCGCAAAAATACAGTAGGAGGGTTCGTAAATCAACTAATAAAAAATTCTGGCCTAATGACCCAGGAAGGATTGAATAACCCTTTTCAGACAAATTGGATTTTCCATAAGCTACATACAACAGTTCAGATGGTTCATAGTATATATTAAGGGGTCACAAGGTTTAATTTCCTAAAAAAATACTATTTATCTTTCTCTGAAGATCAATTTTAGGTAAACAAGTGTAGACCCAGATGAAATGCTGCATTGTGTTATTCGACATTTCATCTTAGTCGTCACTGTTTGCCGAAACACATGTTTATGGTTTCCAGTCCTCAATGGGTTAAACATTGTAAACCATGCTAAGCCTGCAACTTAAAGAGAGTCAGTCTGATACTAATCTCAATAATAAATAGAGGATCTTACATGAGTGCTCATGTATTATTGAATTTATTAAACGAGTTGCGGAAAAGTGATAAAATGTGAGGCTTGCCGAGCATTTTATCACTTTTTCGCAAGGAGTTTAATAAATTTAATAAAACAGGAGCACGAATGTTAGATTCTATTTATCATATGACAAATACTTTGAAATCTCATTTCTGGCGTAAAAAACGTTATAATTTTTCATTATGCACGCAACGTTGTTATGGACGTCATAAAGTTTCCCGTAAATCTATAAACCACTAGTGGTTTATCGATTTTATTGCATGGCGTTATTTCACTCCAAGACGCAACGTTATATGATAATAAATAATAATAAGTCTTTATTTTCAGAGGGCAACACATTTAGCATTAAACCGCTCATCTATCCACAAAGCCTTCAATACAAGCGTAAAATACAAAGATGATTTACATGAATAAAAATAATACAAGCATCATGGAACACTTTCCCACCTACATATGCACAGCACACATTTGAACATACATTTTATACATATGTAAATCGTACATGTACTTCTAGAAAGAAGTGTGTAATTGTACTCAATTTCTCAACCAAAACACATGTTCTGGGGCAATCAAAAGAAGCATTTCAAATGTTCAAACTGACGAACAAACAATATTCACAATTTTTCACTCAAAATTATGTTCATATGAACGTATGCATAAGTTTCAAAAATTGAGAGGTCTGGATTTCATCAACATACGTAATACAATGTACTATAGACTGGATTTCACCCACTTAATACAATGTATAGGCTGGATTTCATCAACATAATACAATGTATTATAGACTGGATTTCACCCACTTAATACAAAGTATAGGCTGGATTTCATCCACTTAATACAAAGTATATGAAAATCATCAACAGTTTCTAAATTCTTTAACCAGTCTGGTAAATTGTCCTAAATGACTGGACCTGAATAAATTTGGCTTTTGAAAGTTTATTTTGTGGCTTTGGAGCATATAACATTGATTTAGCCTTCCATATAACATGGATTTAGCCTTTCATATAACATAGATTTGGCCTTTCATATAACATAAATTTGGCCTTTCATAGAACATAAATTTGGCCTTTCATATAACATAAAATTGGCCTTTCGTATAACATAAAATTGGCCTTTCATATAACATAGATTAGGCATTTCATATAACCTGGATTTGGCCTTTCATATAACATTGATTTAGCCTTCCATTTACATGGATTTAGCCTTTCATATAACAGATTTTGCCTTTCATATAGCATAGATTTGGCCTTTCATATAACATAAATTTGGCCATTCATATAACAGATTTGGCCATTCATATAACATAGATTTGACATAAATTTGGCCTTTCATATTACATAATAACATAAATTTGGCCTTTCATATAACAAATTTGGCCTTTAATATATATCATAGATTTGGCCTTTCATATAATAGATTGGACCGTTCATGTAACATAGATTTGGCCTTTCATATAACATATATGAAAGTGTGTTAATATGTTAAACATTTTATGCTCACCCATACTGTTGGCAGTGTTATCATATTGGTAATTAACAAGGATTTTACTAAAAATTCTATTAAGATCATATAGATATGTTCCTCCCCATATTGTTTTGTACAATTGTATTCTGTGTTCAATGGATAAATAGTCCTTCAATAAATTTTGATAAGTCATAGATTTAAAGAGTTTGTTTAGCAATAAAATTAATATTATTGGTAGTTAAATGTAAAATGACAGTGAGCAATCAATAACATTCTCAATTTTTATAATAGAAGCAGTGCAGATACTGCATAATAATTCTCTGCTAGTTTTACACGACAACTTATGGTATATATAATCTAAAGTATCCCAATATTTATGGTATATATAATCTAAAGTATCCCAATATTTATGGTATATATAATCTAGGTATGATATAATACCTTGAACAGTAAGGTGTTTACTTGAAGATAGAACTCTTTGCATGCCAGTGGAGAATTTTGTCATCTGCAGATGAGCTTTGCAAACAGTTTAAACCCAGATCAGGACCAACAGAACACTCTTATAGTGTTCCTGAGCAATTTTTCTTATATTTTGAAAAAAGCCAGCAGATAACTAAAAGCATGAGAAATTACCAAGCATGCAAAGATATAAGTACAGAATGATTGCAAAGGAATGCGTCATAAAATAACTAAACTTATTTCTTATGAAAAAAAATATACATAAACCCTGCTTATTCTACTTCTAATCTTTATGTACTTTATATTAAACTAGCGCACAATATGAGCCAAACTAGGAGGTTGGTGCTAGAGAACCCCGCAGAGAACCCATTCCTGTCATTTATTCCTTATTCCGTAGAAAAAGTATTTTATGGGCTTTGGTCCTGGTTTTTTGAGCTGCAGAACATCATTCCCTGCCCCCTTGTGCCAGAAACATTCCGCGCCACCTTGTGCCAGAAACCCACCTTCATACAACGTGTAAAATAAGGGAACACATATACAGACAAAAGTTTTTGCTGGCACAATGAACAAAATTCATTTTTTTCCTAATTTGTATAGATGTACTACGACCTTTGAGTAAGGTAAAGTCGGGTATATTCGGACAGACAGCTAAACTCAGGCAGTGACCTTGTTTGTTTCATATTTCAAATATTGGAATATAAAATAAATTAACTAAGCATTGAAAATCCTGATGAGACGGCTCATAAGGAGCCGTCTCATCTGGATTTACACTGTTTGCAAATGTGTGTCCGAATTTACCTGATGTCCGAATTTACCCGACTTCACCCTAATGGCTCATTTTATTTCAAAAGGTTGATGCATAAAAATTAACATGAGCCAGTCAGCCTGGAACATCTATGTGTGTCACAATCTTATAGTAAATATAGGTAAAAGTCTAAAACCCCTATTTCTAGATCTGTATTTGTAATATTGTAAATACAGTCAGGCTTCAAGACTTTTTATTTATCTTCTATGTGCTCTTTATTCCTGAAGGATCCAGGTCTCCAGATTATTTATAGCAAGAATCTGTACTCTTGAAAATGGTGTAGATCCAGATCAGCTGGTTCCTGAGGTCAGCTCATCCTGTTTGACACCATTTCATCTTGATAATGAATCAACGTTAATAATACGGTTGCACCATGGACTAGTGCATAAAGTGCATTTAACTATTTCAGACGGATGCTGAAATATTTTACTAATCTCTTGGTCAAACAGTGTAGACCCAGATCAGACTGTTCCCTAAGGAGCTCTTTGATCTGGTTGACACTATTTGCCTCTGCTCTTCCATAAGTGAATAATTTTAGCAAACATATGCAGCAGATGACTAAAGCAGACATTTTCAGATGCAATTAATGCAGGCTAAGTGTAAATCTTTAGTATAATTGAATGAAATCTACTGCATAATGTATTTGTGAGTAAATAGACCATAAGGTGACCAGCCAAGGATCAGACCAGCCTGTGCAAATACACAGTCTAACAAGAACCTTCACTGCTCATGCTTTATGGTGTCCAAGTAAATGAACAAGAGAACTAGGAATTTCAAAGTGATATTGCCAAAATAACAGAAAAACACATTAATAATTGAGCCAGTGCATGAGATTTCCAACAATGTGGTATGTGCGACCAGCATACTCACAGTCTGATCAGAGCCTTTGCTAGTCTATGATTGTAAAGCTACTGACTGAACATGATTTGGAGTTTCTAAGCTTAAAAGAAGGCTACAGAGGCTCGTCGGAGTCTACACTTGTCAAAATGTCAAATTGTTGGAAATCTCATGCCGCGGCTCTTATGTAATTGTCTCTCTTCTGGCAAATAATGATAAAACTTCTATAACTTCACTGCTTGAGTCTATATTGATGCTAACTTGTTTATATGAACTGAATGCTAGTGTCTTTTTGTTTTTGTTGTTGTTTTGTTGTTTTCATGAAACTCCAGAGATCCAGGACTGAAACTTGAGGTACAAAACCTGAAATGAAAAAAAAAAAATATTTAAAAATAAAGAACAAAAAGAGTGAAATGTATCTCTGTCAAGACTAATGCAGGCCTCCAGATAAGATGACAATATTGATGTTTTTATTTCTCTCACAACATATGTTTTGGGTATTCAAAAGAACCGTCTCAATGAGATGGCTTTTTGAGCACCAAAAACTTGTTTAACGTATGTTTTGGGTATTCAAAAGAACCGTCTCAATGAGATGGCTTTTTGAGCACCAAAAACTTGTTTAATGTATGTTTTGGGTATACAAAAGAACCGTCTCAATGAGATGGCAATTTGAGCACCAAAAACTTTTTTAATGTTTGTTTTGGGTATTCGAAAGAACCGTCTCAATGAGATGGCTTTTTAAGCACCCAAAACTTGTTTAAAGACATATGGGGCTATTTCCCATGCGCACCTTTTCCACGTCTGGAAACAGATAAAGTTGTCTGGGTCCTGTCTTTCGACCTTTCACGGATTCGGATCAACAAAGCTTTCAGATATTCTTATGCCATATCCGTGTTCCAACATTTTATTGACAAAATAAAGTAATTAAAGTGTGTCCGAAATATCTATTGACCTTTTATCAGCACTTATATTCTCAGTACCAAAGACAGATAAATGTAGCTCAGGCGAAATCAAACGACAAACACAATTATCCTGGTTACAAACACGAATGTGGCCGAGTCTCTACTATTTGGACGATTATTTAAAGCCGGGCACGACCTGACCTCGTGGCCTAGTGGTTGACGTGTCTGGCTACAAAGCCAGAGGACCTGGATCGATTCCCGGGTACGCACCTACTTTCAGTGTGTTTTTTTCTTTCTTTTTTAACATTTTAATGTTAAATTGCTTCATATACTAGTAAAATGGCATCATCAAAACGACCGAAATGGGCATTTCTGATCTTTTTATATTGAATTACGCATGAAACCTATGGGGGTGGGGTTAAATTTGGCCCTCCTGAAAGAGAATTAGTTCGGTGACCTAATGACAGTATTTTTCTTAATGAGCGTTCCAAGGGAGTGGTTTGGTACTGGATTGCATCAATTCCTGATCTTTGTCTTCCTTACTTTGTTTGAAACTAGAGGACCTGAAGGTCCTGAAGCACTCACCTGATCTCCTTAATAATGTTAAAATCAGTCAAGGTCAACTACGGCTTATAATGAAACATAATTTGTTTTACCATATTTAGGGGTTGCGGCCATTTTGGTCTAACAATCTAATGAATACTCCATCAAACAGCCCAGTGATTTCTGAGAAAATGATGTTTAGTTAGGTATGTGGCAGTTCAAATGAGTGGACTTGGATAAAAGGTCAAAGGTCAGCTTGACATTTGATACTTATAAAAAAACATTGTCTCATTAGGTTTAAAATTTCTCGCAAGTATTATGATTTCGGCTTAAACAGATATAGCAAATTGAACATTTCAAGATTTTTCCATATAGATGCATTGCATTAGGAATCAAATTTGACCTTGCCATAAATTAGGTCAATGTCAAATTAGATTGATCATTTGAGCAACCTGGTAGGGCCCACATCCCCAATGCTACATGCCAATTCCCAAGGCCATTGGCCTTTTGGTTTCAGAGAAGAAGATATTTAAAGGGTTTTTAGTATCAATAGGCATGGTGGCCATCTTGGTCATGTGACCAGAACAAATTGTATAAATTTTGGCTAACCAATCATAAGGAGTCTTCATATAAAATTTGAGTTCAATTGGCCTAGAGGTTTCTGAGAAAACTGTTTTAATCTGTTGATGGGATGCCAATATGATAGACCTTGGCTGAAAAATCAAAGTTCAACCTTGACCATTGAAACTTATTTATAGCCATTGTCTCATTAGGTTTAACATATCAAGTGAGAATAATGACTTTGGCTTCAACAGTATTCAAAAAAATCAACTTTTCATAAAATTTCCTATTTAAATGCATTAGGAAGCGAATTTGACCTTGACGTTAAGTAGGTCAAGGTCAGCTTAGAATCATCATTTGAACAAACTTAGTAGGCCCCACATCTCCAATGCTACATACCAAGTCCCAAGGTCATTTGCCTTCTGGTTCTTGAGGAGAAGATTTTTAAAGGGTTTTTATCGTATATGGGCATGGTGGCTATCTTGGTCATGTGACCAAAATATTTCGTATAAATTTTGACTAACTTATCATAAGGAGTCTTCACATGAAATTGGAGTTCAATTGGCCTAATGGTTTCTGAGAAAACTATGTTTTAATATGTTGATGGGACTCCAATATGAGGGACTTTGGCTGAAAGGTCAAAGGTCAACCTTGACCTTTGAAACTTATTTATTAGGTTTAACATATCAAGTAAGAATAATGACTTTGGCTTCAACAGGATTCAAAAAATCAACTTTTCAAAAAATTTCCCATTTAAATGCATCAGGAAGCAAATTTGACCTTGACGTTAAGTAGGTCAAGGTCAACCTAGGATCATCAATTGAACAAACCTGATAGGCCCCACACCCCCAATGCTACATACCAAGTCCCAAGGTAATCCGCCTTCTGGTTCTGGAGAAGAAGATTTTTGAAGGGTTATTACCATATACGGGCGTGGCGGCAATCTTGGTCATGTGACCAGAACCATTTGATCAAACTTTTGTTCCCCCATCCTAAGGAGTCTCTGTATGAAATTTGAGTTCAATTGGCCCAGTGGTTTCAGAGGAGAAGATGTTTGAAAATGTTGACAGATGGACGACAGACGCCGGAGTGACTGGTATACTATTAGCTCACCCATGAGCCTTCGGCTCAAGTATAAAAAAGAAAAACCAAGACTTACTATTTCTATTTCCAATCATGGTATAATAATGGCCTCCACCATCCTCTTATAGCCATCCTTACACCTCCTTGATGAAGCTCTGCTTACAACATGCACTGTAAAATACAAGTCGATTCAAGTATAAAATATTTATGCCTTAAGTCAACAAAGCTGGTAGCTTGTGTGTTTTGATGCTTTATGTTCCTGTCAATTTTTCAGTCATGTTGGGATGATTTCCTATCCAGGACACAACACAGTGACTCCACTGGCTGTGAGTCTCTAACAAGCAACCCTTCCATCCCCAATATAACCAACTGTAGATAACCCCTTCAAGTATGTCCAGCCTACAAAGGTCCTGGTCAGCCTGAGCTACCAATCAGGTTCATCAGGGCCTTTATTGTTGTCAATAAAAATTATATCATATGACTTTGCTATACAGCCCTTTCCTTGCTAGGTGACAACCTTTGCAAACAGTTTGGACCTAGACCAGACCTGATAAGACTTGGGGCCTGATCTGGATTCAAAATGACACAATATCTGAATTTTTGAAAACCTTCATTTTGAAAAAAAATCAGCAGACTGCAATAAAAGCATAAATAATTATCCAGCTATGTCAGTGGATACACAACCATTTTAGCATAAATGTAATGACATTATCATAACATCTGCCAACAATACATTTTTGCATCCTTGGTAATTTTGCACGTTTTTGTCATCTGCTGATTTTTTATTTAAATATGAAATCTTTTCAAAACATTCTCTCCAGAATACCAACAGAGTGGCAAAGAGTTTGTATACAGATCTGGCCCGATGTTTGAATTTACTAAATGCCTTTGCTAAAATATAAACAAAAATCTTTGAAGTGTGACTGTATTTACAAGATGAAAATATGGCTTTAGAAATAGGGGTTTCTGGTTTTATCTTACATTTACTATAATATTTTGACAAATGTTCTAGCCCAACCAGCTCAGTTTACACATTACGCATCAACCTATTGAAAAAGATTGATCCAAAGCTCATTACTCCGAAGTTGTGATACATCTATACTTGTAGATTTATATACATATTATTCCTTCATTTCAAACTTATTAACCCATTTAAGCCAAATGGAATTTTCCACTCTTATCAAATGGACCAGTCCATTCCATTTTAAGGGTTGTTGGTTGGTATTTTTCATTTTCATTCAAATTTTGATAAAACATTGACTGCTGGCAGACAATGCTTATGATATATCAAACTTTTCTTTTAATAGACTCTTTTCACATTGTTATTGCGCATGCGCCAAACAGTCTCGTTCCGCGTGATCTCCGCGAGATTACACGCGAAGGGGCAACCTTTATACGGCTGCCTATCCATTAAAAAAATGGGATAAAAAAACGGCGTAAAGAAAAATAAATTCGCAAATAAATATTAGACTTATAGTAAAAATAAATAACAAACAATATTTTAAATTGAGAAAAAATATTTTTTTCCTGATTTCATCATTGACTTTTAAAAATATTTCGGGAATATATAACGATTTTTAGGGCCAGTATTCAAATTTAATGGGAACAATTCAATTTATTCATTTATAAAGAGACACTTTATCAAACAAACTGATGCGTTTAATGGCTTTTTCTGTTATGTAAAGATGTTTACTCGGGATCAATCCCGAAATTACTTAAATAAAATTTTAAAAATCACTTTGTGCATGATCTCAAAAGTTCTTTTTGGGCACGATCCCGAAACTTTTTTCAATCAATCGAAAAAATGTTTCGGGATCGTGCCCGAAAAAGAACTTTCGGGATCATGCCCAAAGTCATTTTTAAAATAAAAAAATAAAAATTACTTTGGGTATGATCCCGAAAGTTCTATTCGGGCACGATCCCGAAACATTTTGATTGAAATTTTTTTTTCGGGATCATGCCCGAAAAAGAACTTTCGGGATCATGCCCAAAGCCATTTTTAAAATAGAATTTAAAAAAATACTTTGGGCATGATGCCAAAAGTTATATTCGGGCACGATCCCGAAACATTTTGATTGAAAAAATGTTTCAGGATTGTGCCCGAAAAGAACTTTCGGGATCTTGCTCAAAGTAATTTTTAAAATTTTATTTTAAGCAGTTTATCATTTAAAATTACTTTCAGGATTGATCTCGAATTATCTTTTACTAATGTTGTAGAAATTTCGCTCCAGCACAATCCGGAAAGAATGTTAATAACCCTTCCTGGCTCAGTGGCAGGGAGAATAACCGTAGAAATAATTAATTATCAAACTCCACAAAAGTATGGGACCTGGCGAGAGATCTAATTTGTGACTCCAGTATCTTCAGTCAGACAGATATCTGCAGCCAGACACACATTACTGACTGTGCTACGTGGCTTCGTTACTTCAGCTTTTAGACTGGTAGTTTATGAATACAAACAGTGACAGCCCAGTGAGCAAAAGTCAAAACAGTCATGTCCACTTCACAGGTAGGTAATATCATTTTCTTTAATAAATGATAAATTTATTTTTGAATAATGATTTCTTTTTTCTCCTCTTTCCATTTGTGATTACTGATTAGGTTAGGGTTACTAAGACAGAAAAGATGAGACTAGCTATATGAAATCAAATTATACTGAATGACTAGAATTCTGATAGTCAGATCCCAGGGTGGCACGAGTTTGTTGATATTGATTCAACGTTGACAATATATGTTGAAATAAAGTTGAAAATATATTTGAATTTGAAACTTGAATAAACGCTGACATACAAACGTTGATTCAACGTTGACATACAAACGTTGATTCAACGTTGACATTCAATCATTGAATCAACATTAATATTTCAACACTGACTCAACGTTGAATCAAAACTGTATCAACTTTGATTCAACCTCAAATGCAACACTAATTCAACCTTAAAAAGGTGCCAAATAAATGCTGAATTAACGTTTCTTCAAGCATATCATGAGGCTAAATCAATGCAGACTCACAATGTATTGCATCCATCCCACAATTGGGGTGCAGCAGGCATAAACCAGGGGTAAGAAAATTAATCTGCAACAAGAAAATGATAAACCCCAGCTAAAATGTGAGGACTAAACACTTGCAAACGTATGACCCATTTTAAGAATTGAACCACATCATGAGAAAGCCTTCTTTAAAAAAGTTCTTTTCAGTAGGGACTGGTCATCTACATACATGTAGTAACAATGCAACTGATCAGAGTCAGTGTTCTCACTAGGATTTTGAAAGTAGAAGTTATAGAATCCATTCCTGGAAAAAAGTTGGGTGTCAAAACTGAAAATGTGGAGTTTGATCCAGAAAACTTGGCAGCTTCAGCTGAAATATTATTTAGTTATGAACTATTTCAAAATACTTGTGAGAACTCTGACATTGCATCGGTGTGTCATACCGACTGTGAACCAAGATGTTTCGATTTTCATTAAAAAAATAAATTAGTTGTTTTTGTTTTTATTCATCAAGATAATCACTTCATACAAAAATATTTAACAAAACAGTGCTGTCTGCTTATAATGTTTTCTGTGCATTTTAAGTTCTTCTCTCGAAAAATTGTATCATGCAAACACTATGAACACTGATCAGACTGCTCCTAAGCATTCTGACCTGGGTCCATACTGTTTGCAATATAGATCACAAAATTACACCAAATTTACTCCAAAATAATTTCATCATGTAAGCAAACATTATAAACCGTGATCAGACTGCTTATTAGACTGATCTGGGTCCATACTGTTTGCAATATTATATAAGCGTTATATATAAGTTTATTTGGTCATTAGCAGATGACAGTATTAAATAAAGAGTGTTGTCTGCTTATTACACCTGCTGCATATTTTCATTTTCCCCAAACAAATCGTATCATGTAAGATAACACTATGAACCCTGATCAGACTGTTCCTACCGTTTGCAATATAGGTCACAAAATCTCATCTGATTTACACCAAAATAATTCAATCACATAAGCAAACATTATGAACCTTGACGAGACTGCTCAAAGGTCTGATCTGATCCATACTGTTTGCAATATAGGCCACAAAAATGCATTAAGCAGAAGAGCATGTAAAATATTTAACAAAAAGTGCTGTCTTTATAATTTTAAAATTTACTCCAGAATAAATATATATCATGTAAGCAAACACTATGACCACTGATCAGACTGCTTCTAAGAAGTCTGACCTGGATCCATACTGTTTGAAATATATAGTTCATATAAAAATATCAAATGAATGTAAAAATATTTTACAAAACTTATTTTGCCTGCTCCAGAATAAATGTATGATTTCCAAAAATGTGTAAGCAAACACAACAAGCTCTGATTAGACTGCTTCTAGCCGGGTCAATACTGTACATACTAAAAAAACTTCTCAATGGATCGGTTCTTTTGAGCACCCAAAATACAACAAAAACTTTTGGATAAAAAAATAATCACAAATTTAAGATTTAATAATTCGCTAATCTGGACCTATGCATGGAACCAAAGAAACCTTTATGCCATATGCCAAAAATGACGGGTAATCCTCATAGTCTGATTGACACCAGCCCCACCCCCCTGAAGATTGTTTTAATTTTAACAAACAGTGCAGACCCTGAGGAAATACCACCTTATGCAGTATTTCATTAGGGTCTTTACTGTTTGCCAAAGGTCCTGTTTACTGTATCCAGAATGAAGAGGGTTTATATAGTATATGCATCAAACAGACCTCCAGATAAGAGTGTGAATATATTTTTTTATATTTATTTCTCATCCAAAACATATGTTGTGGGTACTCAAAAGAACCGTCACAATGAGACCAAAAGCGGCTGTTAAAACTGATGGGTAAGAAAATATTAACATTTTTTTTACTTAAAAGCATTGCTAATCTAATCACTGAGCTGGTGTCATCTCTTCTGTTTCCTCAAATCTTAAGTGCACTAAGCTCTGAGTCAGTTTTCTTTGAGTCATAGAATTTGGAAGTAAACAGCGAGGAATATGGCGCAGTTATAGAAAATTTTAAAGGGTTTGCTGGCTGGAACTGACTGTTATTCAAATATTGTTGTGTCTCCCATGGAGCTAAACTGCTCAGACTTTCCGACGACCTTGATCTTTTAAATATGGTGTGCAGGGTATTCTGCTGTCACCTGGTAAACCTGTCCTTCCTGAATGACCTGAGCAGCCGCCGAAAACACACTTGTCCGCTTGCCATGGCGAGTGCCTTTAAGCCCTTATGCTGTAGGATGAATAGAAATGTTGACTGTTTCCAATGTCAATTATTGAATTTACCAAAACATATGGTGATGTAGGACAAGTAGAAACGCTGGATCCAGTCTGTCCAAATGTAACTGGCTGGTACTTCAGTGCCTGTTGAATTTCTGAAAGTAAAGGGAGCCTCATAGGATTCGATAAACAAATTTTTTGAGCAAAAAATTGTAAACATTTTTAAACCCATCAATTTTAACAAATGTTTTGGGTGCTAAAAAGAATGGTCTCAATGAGACGGTTTCTTTGAGCACCCACAATATATGTTTTGTTTAAGAGAAACTTCTTTTTTTGGTATGAACTCTTAACTTAAGGCCTGAGCCTCTTAAACTCATTACCAAAGTTTATACCACAGCTATTTAAGATAAGTGGCACATGCAAAAAATAAATTACAAACAATTAATGTGTTCTATACAGGGTTTCAGCTGGACTGAAATTTACTTTGGACATTTTGTCCAAGCAGTCCCAATATTGTTCGGACATTTAGAATAATTTTAGGACATTCATTAACATTCATTTTTACCACCATAAACGGAAATTGCCATCTCCTTCTCAAATTGAAACCAGGGGTAGTTTTGCTACCATTACGGATGGTTAGTGCGGCCTGATTGATTGTCTGGCTTTTTATTTCATGAGGAGACTGGAGCTTGTTGATCGGTGGAAGTGGGTGGGGTACTGTTTATTGCTGCTTTTTGTTGCCGCTGTACGACTCGTTAGCCATGGAAAATGACTGTTCAGGTAATGATGGAGCGGACAAACAGTTTTTGGGCATAAAAAAATTGAGTTCCTGTTATGTCTTGGTTGCAGTTAAGTTTTTTAGTCATTTTATCGGTAAATGCCAAGGCAAACATGCTTTCTGCTTCGAGATATAATCAAGGGAAGTAAACTAAGAATGCAAAAGACCAATCAGGCACAATGTAACAAAACACTATGACTAGTTTGCTTTAGTGAATAAGTATTTGCGGGGTAAAATAAGTCAAACCAGTCTGAAGCATACAAGAATTTGGCCAATCAGCGATCGTTTTTTAAAACAAAAATAATACTGCATCACTGTGCATTACTATACAGTGTGCGTTTCCGAAAATCATCTCGGACAAACTGTCCAAACTGGTCAGTAAACTCTCAGACATCTGGAACTATAGTACTGCCGCATTAACAACGCGAAAATTCGACTTAAATTGCATCTTTTCACGTTATTTTCTCTTGATATTTTCGTTATGCGGGTAGAAAAAGCTGCAGTATTTTTTGAAAAATATTTTCAACCTGATGTTTTTGCTGCGTTTTTTCTGTAATTAGATGGAATTTCCGAATATTTTTCGTTCTTTTAGACGGGGGAGTATAACTGTTGGTAGAATGGACATAAACTGACCCAGTTTATTAATAATATGCAACGGTTGATCGCCGTGTAGGTTATATACGGAACAAAGTGAAAACGCTACACCTGAATTGTTACTATTTATAGGCTTTTGTTTGTTTGTTTGATTTGATTCTTTACGTCCCATCAACAATCTTTCAGTTAAACAGGGACGGGTCTTCCTGGTTAAACCATAACTGAGCTAGGATCTTGTGTCTTGCTAAAGGACCACAACGCAGTGACGCCGGTGAGGCTCGAACCCGCAGCCACTCGGTCACAAGTCAAGCACTCTACCACTAAGCCACTGCGCTCCCATCCGTTTATATGTGAAACGATGCAAGACAGTAAAGTAAATTGTATCTTAATGTTCAAAGACAGGGTTGTGCATAAAGTGAAATGTTTACTGATGTGTCACGAGGAAACACATGAAAGTCATTTAAATGTGACAGGGGTCCAATTTTTCAGGATACAAATTTGAACAGAAATCTAACACAGTTTAGGCCTTCAGATATCCACTGCCAACAAGATCCGACTGAAAGAACTTGAAATCTTAGACATTTGACAATCAGAAATGTGTTTTGATCGTTTAGAAAAGCAACCTTATAAAGCGGGTTTTTCATCAAATTGGCCAAGCTTGAAATTACAAGCTTGATCATATTGGATCAGTTGGATCTGTGTCAACGCTGATTGAATCAATACTTTCAACTGAATGGCAGTGCTTAAATAATAAAACTGGCATGTACAAAGCAATCACTCTGTTAAAATGTGTGATGCTTATGACACTTACCTGTAGAAATTTAAGTAAAGTTATATAGGCCATCACATGGCTGTTACACTGTTTAAATCCCGCCCCCCTGCTTTTCAGAAAGCCTAAAAATGTCGAAATTCCCAAGAGATTAGGGGTTAGTGCAGTGGTAGTAGAACCTTCAAACAATTTTTTCCTGACACTGCAGGATTTTCTAAATCCGGATATGTGCTTAATGTTCGGAAAAATGCTAGTAATAAAAAAATAGTCCAGATTTTCGCCTTTCTTATTATTGCGGCAGGACTATATTTTTGGACTATGTCTGATGGTGACGCCAAACTGAATCACTGCTATAATAAGTGATATATCCAAGAGTCAATTATTTTACTCCTGCCAATATACATAAGAGAAAATAGTGATTTTCCCCCAAAAATTAAATATACATTGTGGCTTCTCACAGGATCTAGGAGCAAAAATGAAATTCTAACACACCTCGCCTATAGAGTAAATTGTAAAAAGTAACAGTGATATATCAAACGATAATTCACAGTTTTGAAAGCACCAGGAAAACGTGTGCTAGTTGACGTCATTTGTGACGTAATTCATGGCGTTAGACGGTGTAACGTCATTTTTACGCGTAAAAGAAGTTACAAATACATGTACACGTATGCGACGTAGTCTAACTATTGGCGGGAATTCTTCAGTGCAATGGCGGAAAGTTGGATGAAGCTGAAGACTTCAAATGAGTTTTCGTTGTTTATTGTGTGTTAGAATCGAAATAGATCAGCTCTAGTGTGTGAGTGGTTGTGTAATAATTCAATATTTGTCGGTCAGTTGTACAGGATAAATCACTCACACTGCATGCTCGTGGTTTGATCTTCTTGACAACTGACCTCCAAACAGTGAATTATTACACAACAATTCACTGCTAGAGCTGATCTATTTCTTAAATAAAATCTTTCTGAAATCAGCTTATATTTACAAAATTGAAAGGAAGACCCACAGGTTTAGATAAACAAAAAATGTCAGCGTAAAATTGTCAATATTTTATTACCCATCAACTTTAACAGATGATTTGGGTGCTCAAAAGAACCGTCTCATTGAGACGGTTCTTTTGAGTACTCACAACATATGTTTTGGTTGAGAATTAAGAAAAATAAATTTTCGTTACACACTCTTAACTAAAGTCCTGCTGACCTACACTTTTCTAAGGCATTTGCTCATTTAACACCCAGATATTTTATCATTTGATCCCACTTGGAAGAATTTTGTATTTTATTGCATTAGGTGACCATCAAATGCTCGAATGAGTCTGAGCCGATGAGCTTGTGGACCTGATGTTCACACATATTGTGGCATAATATGGATGTTCATGAAAGTTAAAACCCACAGTATTGAATAGCTACTCATGCATATTTAAAGAATGACATTGCTGTGCAGATTTATCTCATTGACTGTCCATCTAAATGGCGAGAAAGCCAATGTTTAGGATTTGCGACCATGTAAGACTCAAACCAGCCTGCTCAGCTACACAGACTAGCTAGAATCTTGAAGTTTGGGCACAGAAAATGTAGCCAATTTACTTACAGAAAGCTTAGAACAAAGGTGCTGATCAAACTGTGCAGATGATCAGGCTAGTCTGCACCTTTGTTGATTGCATACAACAATGTCAGGTTTTCTCACATCGAGGCCCAGATAATATATCATATGTGCTACAATGTGTAATGAATTACAGTAAAACGGCCACTGAAATAGACAAAACAAAGATCTAAATAACAAATAGTAGCTTAATGTGCTCCCCATTTTGCATAACTTTTGACCTGCATGAAGCAATAATTGGTTTTGAAAACCAATTTTTGATCTTTTTGAGAGTGGCCATTTTTTAAATAGGTTTTACTGCATATTCAGTGAGGATCGCCCATTATACTAACCTTTTTTGCCTAGTTCTAGATTTTCTATTGACTTGGGATGACATTGACATGTAAAGGTCTTCGCTGTTAGCTTCTTTACTGGCTGAAGTGGCTGGTGACTTTGTCTGATTTGAAAGGTACTTCAAGCTCATAACTGCCAGCAAACTGAGACAAATACCCATCTTTCTCTGAAAATATTAATTTTGACCCAATTTTACCATCCTCAACATAACACATAGGTCAACACGATTTTTAAGCGTAAAAATGTGAATATTTGTAGGATGCTCAAAAGAATTGTTTCATTGAGACGGTTCTTTTGAGTACCCACAACTTATGTTTTTAGTTGAGAAATAAGAAATTTTAATTACACTCCTATCTAGAACCCTGCAGGGCTTTAGATAAGCTTTATTTTCAAAAGAGTACAGTACTCGTCCATTTTGTAAAAGGAAAGGAGTAACAAGAGATTTTAAGGAGTACTGACTGTTTGTCTTAAAAAACACACAAAGAAACAACAAAGCTATCTCAACACGCTGATTAATTGAGCCTGTGCTTACTGCTTGTTTTTCTAGGCTATTCATTTACAAGAAAGCAAATAGTAAAGATAATAAATTTGAATTTCATTTTGTTTGTTTTGTTGCTTTACGTCCCAAGTCAACAGCTTTGGTCATGGCAGGACGATCAGTTCACCTAACTACACTTTTTCCCTGGGCAAGCTTGAACAAGTAGTTAACCAGTAGTTCGTGCACATACTTTCGATTGTAACCGACAACAATCCTTCTTGATTCAGCAGAAGGGATTAGAATGACAGTTATCAATCTCCACAAAAGTATGGGACCAGGCAGGGATCAAACTCGCGACCCCTTGATCTGCAGTCAGACTCGCATCTGTTGCCAGACACGTAACTGTTACTGACTGGGCTAAGTGGCCTGTATGAAATTCTTTTTGGCATAGTAGGTTTTTAGATTTTCAGGAATACAACAGATGCAGTTGGGAGATGGTGGTGTGGTTTGGGAAATAAGGTGCCAATTGCAGCATTCTGTGTCCCATTTTGGTGATTATTGTACACTTTAAGAGGGGGTCAGTGAGTGAGGGGTTAAGTTGAAATCATCAAAATATATTATAGGATGTGAACTACACAGCTACTTAAAAGTTTAAGAAAACCTGATCTGAATGAGTTTATTCTCATAAACCATTAGACAGACCGAAACACAACAGGACCGACTTTTGCATAAGCCAGTACTTGTTTGGATTTTGTGTATCAATTTCTCGCAACATCCATCACCTCTAATCACCTTTCTAAAAAGAAAAAGCAGCTGGATTTCAGAAATGTTAAAAGAAATAACTGTGTTTTCTTGAAAGAAAGCAAACCAGCATAAATGGCTTGTACTTTTATAACTTTCTGTGCTGGCATTTTTTAGACAGCGTGTTGTGAAACGGAAAGTAAAACAAAGTCGGTGGTTCATGAGCGGATCCAGGAATTCTCGTCAGGGGGGGGGGGGGGGGGGGGGGGTGTCCAGGTCAGTCTGACTAAAAAAGCTCTGACGTTTTTTTTTTGTTTTTTTTTTTGCTTTTTTTCTTAGTCCTCAGCTTATTTTACAAAAGTCAAATGGTCAATTTCAAAGCAATCTATCATTTTTCAAGGTTACAGAGGGTGTCTAACATTTTCCAGGGAGGTCCAACTTTTTCCAGGTGGAGGGTTCCAATTGATTATTCCCTATAGAAACCCATATAACTTGTGATTTTCCAGGGCGGTCTAGGGGGGGGGGGGGCGAAACGTCTTGTTATCAGGTTAGGCAAATAATAAAAATACCTGTCCTGACCGACCCTAAAAGTTCGGGGCCGACTCTAAACTTTCTTTTTTTTCAAAAAAAAATCCGATTTTTTTGTATCACAAATTTGATAGAAAACTGACAAAAAAATGGATAAATCAGAGTAAAATATGAAGAAACAATGTATACTGAACGTGCCTTCGGGCTAGATTAATAATTCAGAAGCATTTGCAGTCTGAAAATTGCTCTTATTTATGTGAAATTTGCTGATTTATTTGTGAAAATTTCGGAAAAACCTACCCACGAAAACAAATGACATTTCATATTTTAGTACTTTAGAAAGGAACAATGTGAAAAAAAAACTTTATCAGGCAACCAGAAAACCATATATTATTTAAGCTCTGGCCTCAACTTCTCTTATTTTCACCTTTCCAGTGCGCTCTGTAATGGTGTTATTTTCATTGTCTGCTCAGGCGCAAGTATTTTGAAGAATCCTTCTCGGCTTAGACAATGCGTTATTTTGGTCACCTTCCTTTATAGGAACATCTCACACCTTCATCAGCCAAATCGTGATAATCAGTGATGATTTATGAAATAATAGTAAAAACTAAAGCAGAAAACAACAATTTAACCTTGATCAAATATTGAATATTTTAGTAACTGTACAAGCAATGGCTTTTGAGAAAAAAAAAACACTATGAAAACAAGAACTGGCTTTTATTTCAATTCTCAATATAATACTACTACTACTAATAATAATAATAATAAAATAAAGTCACTTTACACATAATATATTCTGGTCTCCTCTGTCTTTGAAACAAAATAAATTTATTGCGATTGTTGTAACCAGACGGGACATGACAGTCCAATGTTTGTAATGCCAGGGTGCACAAATTTAGAACAACAACATCTGCCATAGTACATATCACCAGGATCCACAGCCTGATGACATTGCCTGTACTTTTTGGAGAAGAGGGACAATTCACTAAGCAGATTTCAAGAAAAGAGGTGTAGAAACAAACCAGTGACATGCATACTAGTGTCCCTTACTCCATTGCCTGCATATAGTATCCAGTACATGTAGCATATACACAAACACCGTAGAGACTCATAGCATACTCACACTTTCAAAAGAGACGGTATTGTGAGACACAGCTGAAAGCCTTTGGCAATATCTCCCACCACCACCTACTGCATAAACTCCAATTATGATGGGGTTACTTATTATCAGCACCCGATGCAGTCGAGTCAGGGGGTGCCCTTAGGAAGCACTCTGGGACCTCTGCTCTTCCCACTGTTTATAAAAGATCTGCCATAGTACATATCACCAGAATCAACAGCCTGATGACATTGCTTGTACTTTTTGGAGAAGAGGGAAAAGAGCTGTTTTGTACTGTTAGCAAAAAAAAAGTAAATCCTACCTACTGACCCTGTTTTTTTAACTGGCAAGGAACCTGAAACACAACTATTTGTTTTTGGCCTAATCGCTAAAATGAACACTTCGATAAGCAATGGCTGATTTCTCACAGTTTACACTTTACAGTAAGATCAAGTGGACATTTATCTTGTGCATTTTGGTAATTCAACTACTTGCAACGAGGCTTAAAAGTGTGCTTTGGTAAATCCCTCAAAATGCATTTCGGTAATTCAAATGGGTCATCTATATCTTCTTTCATAAGGCAGCTACTTCTTTCAACGAAGATTTATTTTATATACAAAATTAAATAATAAAAATATAAAAATAATAATAGATATAGATATAGCAATTTAATCATGTTTAGCATACAGTTGAATTTCGGTAATTCAAATGCTTTCTGTTATGACATTTTGAACTTTCTCTGTTGACTTATAATCTTTCTCTTTTTATAATTTATTTTGAGATGAGTTAATTTCTGTGAATCATACAAACAAACCCGTCTCAAATCTCAAGAAAACGTAAATACGAAGTGCGTTTCTGTAATTCAACTACTTTCAATGGATCTCAAAGTGCGTTTTGGTAATTTGCTCAAAGTGCGTTTTGGTAATTCAACTGCTTTCAACTAATCACCTATATCCCCTTTCTTAAATTAGTACAGATATAAACAGCTTCTTCTTAATTCAGATATCTATACACAATTATCTTATATTTTTTTTTAAAAAGGTAAAACAATCCATGCTAATTGACACTCATTTGCATTTCGGTAATTTAAAGCTTTCCGAAATAGTGATTTATTTTCTTTCTGTCATTATTATTAACCTCTAAAAGGTGCGTATAAATTCACAAATACTCATCATAAATACATTATTATGAAACAAAAGCATTTGCATTATCCATAAGTCATTTAGGCACCTGTATATGTTTCCCTATTATGTTAATGTTTAGTTCAGGTATTTCGGTTTCGTTCCAGTATTTCGGTTTCGTTTCGGTAAGTCTAGGCACCCATGGGAAACATATGGTAGAGCAAAAACTAGCGAAAATTGACCGATAACCCCTCCCCAGCAGTAAAATGAAAAATGATTGTATGAATGATGTGACAAGATGTTGAAGCTTCTTGGATCGCCGGAATTACTTTTGCAAAGAGGGGCAGTGTTGTTAAAATTTGGCAAAAACTTCATTTTTAGAAGTGAAATTGCGAATTTCTGAAATCCATTTGCAGCAACAGATACATGACGCCAACAAAGAATGACTGAAAACTGATTATTGAGTCTTATATAAGTCCACTCTGATTTTATTATGGTGTCAAAACCGGAACTTTAATGTCCTGATTTTTGGGTGAAAATCGGTGTTTCTTATAAATTTAAATACGATTTTTTGTAATCTGGCTGATAATGTTTTAAAATTTAGAGCTGTTATTTAATTTGTTTCAAATTTGATGCTGAATTATTCAACCTAAATATATCTCTGTCGTGTATAGTTAAAAAAAACCAAAATATTTTCGTTTTTTCCTCTAAATCCGGCATTTTGATATTCAGGTATATTTTGTAAAATGCATGTATTGCTATTACTTGTATATCTGGACATTGCCATATTAAGAAAATGGCGTATGTATAGTAAACATTTCAAATGGAAACAGCATGTATCATGTACTATGCTATCATATCAAGTAATGACATAATAAAAAGAGGACCAAGTGACCCTGGATCGCTCACCTGAGTTTTGTTTTAAACGTCTTATCTATAGGTATCTATTGGAAACTGGCCACGCTCCTGATGACCTGTCTTGTGGTCCATATTCAGTCCCAGGGTCATAATTGGAACTTATTTAAATGTTGTCTACCAGCTGATGCTACATACCAAATATCAGGGCTCTAGGCCTGATGGTATCAGACAAGAAGATTTTTTAATGTTTTCACTATATGTAAGTCAATGTAAAAAAGAATATATGGCTAGGAAATGCCACACGCACAAACTGCATACAAACCGACGGCACCAAGAGGAAGAGTAAAAAAACAATGACAGCCTCATAAACTCTGTGACCTCCAGGGCGATGCCATTCTGACCACAGAGCCATAATTTAAACAAACTTGGTTGAGTACCACGTATCAAATATCAAGCCTTTTAGTATTTGACAAGAATGTGTTTTAATTAGTTCTCTATATTTACTATCTCTATACTATAAACTAGATATAAAACATTGATCCCCAAGGCGGCCTCATTTTCTGCCACAGGGTAATAATTTTCAACAAACTTAGTAAGTCTACTAGATGATGCTACATGCCAAATATAGACTCTAGGTTCTGTGGTTTCAGAATAGACTATTTTAAGCGTTCCATATATAAGCCTATGTAAAACATGTGACCTCAGGGTAGGGCCAGTTTTGGCACAAGGGCCATTATGTGAACAAACTAAGTAGAGGTATACTAGGTGATGCTGCATATCAGCTATCAATGTTCTATGCCTTGTGGTGTCAGACAAGAAGATTTTCCCAATAGATTCCTATACTGAACATGCGAGCTCTTCATTGTCCCTTGCTCCAAATTGAATAAAATTGGTAGAGGCGTACTAGGTGATATTGCATACCAAATATCAAGGTACTAGGCATTGTCGTTTCAGACAAGAAGATTTGGTTTGTTTTTTTCCCAATTTAAAAGTAAAGCAGATAGCAAAACCCAGAAATCAATACAATCAAGTACCACAACTGACCCGAGACATCATACGGGACAGTGACAAAATACAAGAAAACACCACGCACAAGAGAGCCAAGAGATCAACTTTTTCCTAGCAGGTGATCACATGCCTATATGTAAAGCATGTCACCTCCAGGAATGTGTCACTGAAACCACAGGGCTATAATTTGAACAAACTTCGTGGAGGTCTCCTAGGTTATGATACATACCAAATACGTGTATTAAAACTTTGGGCATTGTGGTTTCAAACACGAAGATTTTCATTTTGAAAATCTATTTTAGCCCATGTGACCTAGATATGCAATTTACTTAACTATTTGAACAATTCTTCAAAATGGTCATATAAGAATCATTCCTGCAAAGTTTGGTTAAAATCTAGCTAGTAATTTAGGAGGAGATTAGGCCATCATAAAACCATAGACAGCCAGTGGCCAAATGTGATCATTTCTTCTAAAACAGTATTCATTACATGCCGTATATGTAGAGTTTAAAGGTCTACATTTTGGTTTATGAGTGGTCATCAGCAGATTAACTGCTAAGAGAAAGATTATTTCATGTCTAAATGTATTTCAATATCTCACCGGACGAAGGGGGCTCCAAGAGGGGACTAGCCGCCTATATAGGTTTACTAAGATTAATATAAATAGTTTATCAGAAAACAGCTAAAACCTTTAAGGACCTCTTTATTACCCAATTTAGGGAATTCATAATCCACTCTTTGGTCTGCCTCCAATAGAACCTAGGAGAGTCATAAACATATTTATGATTAGTACCACTATGAGGGTTTAAAATGTAGATTTTTAAGCAGTTTGACCTTGAACTTTGATACAAAGGTCATATCAGCAGTCAGGAGCTATTATTGACAAAATAACATCTTAGACAATCAGTGTGCAAAATATGAACCATCTACAACAAAACATGTTAGAGACATTGCTTTACAATCCATACAACCGGCTTCAAATTATTTTGAAAATTAAGGCTGAAATATCATATTGGCAATTATTCTACAAAATGTGAAGCACCTCTGTCAAAAACATGCCACTGTAAGACAGATTCTAATTAACCCTTGACTCCAGGGCCATAGCGGTGATAAGTAACATACTTTGTAATTTACACACCATAAGCAATTACTATGCTAACTATGAAAACCCTTGGTCAAAAAATGAAGGAGGAGTTCGTGTAACAAGTCATAAACTGATTGTAAATATATTTGACCTTGTCTTTTGACACCAATGGCAAAGAGGTTATAAGAAACCAACGTTGTAATCTACACCTCATAGACAATCATTGTGCCATATATGAACACTCTGGATTGTAGAAATGAAAGAGGAGTTCATGTCATGAGTCGTAGAAATAAAAGAGGAGTTCATGTTATGAGTCGTAGAAATAAAAGAGGAGTTCATGTTATGAGTCGTAGAAATAAAAGAGGAGTTCATGTTATGAGTGGTAGAAACAAAAGTGGAGTTCATGTTATGAGTCGTAGAAATAAAAGAGGAGTTCATGTTATGAGTCGTATCACAGATTTTGTCTTAATTTGACATTGACCTTTAACTCCAAGATCATATTGAGGCATAAAGTTAAATGGCAAGTTCTTGTTATATCACTAACATTGTTACTCTTTTAAACAGATTTAGGAGGACAATTGGTGATGCACAAACTCCATGCTGATACTAATACCCAAAGGCAAAATCTATATTTTTAATAAGCTGATGGATAAAAGACCATACTTGATTTGGAATGGTACAAACTGACAATATGTGTAAAATGTAGTCAATAGATTAAGATAAATGTAATCATGGTACTAAATAATGATGTCAAAAGGATAAATCTGCAGGTACTTCTATTCTGCATATATGGGCCAGGATATGATGAAAGGTACCATATGGTCGCGATAATCAAAATAAGGCTAATGTTACATCTGCAAAATATTACATATTTAGAGCATTTCTGAAAACTTGAAATGATTATCTTCGAAACTGATGATTATATGGATGCTAGAAACAACATATGTAATCAGGTTTGGAATGTGACGTCAATAATGGCCTGAACCGTATGATGACGTCAGAGTGTTGGTCTATATTCGTTTGTTGATTATTGCATGTTCAGCATAACAATCTAGCAAATATAAAGTTTTCTCATGTCTTTACATATTTCAATGAAAATCCAGATGAAGTTATATGAATTTATATCTTCTAGATCGTATTATTGACATTCAAAATGACCAACTTGTAGGTGTCGTAATCTGAGTGTTCATATGGCAACAACCCGTATAGAAAACTTAAAATAAGTATAATCAGAAACATTTCTTATTTTGAAGGTATCAAAGTTTAAAAGCGTTTTCATGGAAATATCAAGGCATGTAATTTTATGTGATTTTGAAGTATTTTTCAAATGTCTCTTACGTAATAATTACTTGGATTCCTTAAGGTCACTTTTGTCAGATCAGCGCTCCTATGTACTACATGAAAATAGGCCTAACTGATTTAATGCGTAGCTTATCATATTAAATATACACCCCTAATGCTTTAAAATTTTGATAGTATTTGCATTTTTGCATTTCTTTTCACCCTGCCAACTTTTGCTTATTTTAGATGTTATATATGATTCTTTGAATGAGGGTGCCCTTTTTTCGAAGCCTAATAAAGAGGCACTGCCCCAGTTTCGGAATGTAATTCCAGTGGTTCCATACTTTAAAGTGTTAAAACTTTCTATTGGTATATCACAATCCTATTTTACAAGTAGGGAGAGGTTCCACTTCAACTGAGCGATTTATAATTTTTCAGACTTTTCCTCGCTCAATAGGTTATTTAGAGAAAACATTAAAAAATATTCTTGCCAGAAAACAAAATGCCCCAAAGTTTTGATATTCGGTATGTAACATCACCTAGTTATACTCTACCGAGTTTGCTCAAATTATAATTATGTGGTCAAAACGGCCTCATCCTGGATGTCACAGAGTTTACATTGACTTATATCGCAAATTGTGCCGATACACGAATAAGACTGCAAAAACAATTGAACATTATCTCTGAATTTTGTCAATTAACAAAAATGACGGTAAACTTGAATAAAACTGAAATTATTGTATTCCGCAATGGTGGTCCTTTACGCAGTTATGAGTCATGGACCTTTAATGGTATACCAGTTAAAACTACTTCTGAGTACAAATATCTGGGCCTTATATTTACATCTAAACTTTCGTGGTCTAAAGCGAAACGGAAACTGGCATCACAAGCTAGAAAAGCAATATTTTGCATAAAAACTTATCAAAGAAAATTTGGTTATTTTCAACAGGATGAAATATTCCGTCTTTTTGATTCTATGGTTAAACCGATCCTCTGCTATGGGTCTGAGGTCTGGGGCACTGAATATTCAGACGTTATAGAATCTGTTCATTTCAATTTTTGTAAATATTTTCTAGGAATCAACAACTCAGTAAATAATGCTGTTGCTATTGGTGAGTGTGGCCGTCTTCCTCTTTGTGTAACTTATTTCACAAATTGTATAAAGTATTGGTGTAAACTTCTACACATGCAAAATAATAGATATCCAAAGAATTGCTATAAAATGTTGAAAGCATTAGATGAAGCAGACAGACAAAATTGGGTTTCAAAAGTTCGTAACTTATTATATACTTATGGGTTTGGGTATATCTGGATTAATCAAGATGTGGGAGATATTGGTATGTTCATATCACAGTTTAAGCAACGATTAACAGATTGCATGACACAACGCTGGCACGCAGATATATCAGAGTCTTCTCGGTGTGATACATATAAAAACTTCAAGTCATTGTTAAATGTTGAAAAGTATTTATGCATGGACATACCTTTTTCCTTAAGAAAAGCATTTGCAAGATTTCGTTGCTCTAGCCACAAATTTAATATTGAGCTTGGTCGCCATAGGGGAATAGATAGAGCGGATAGAGTTTGCTTATATTGTTTTAATAACCATAATTTTCTTGTTGTTGAGGATGAATATCATGTATTTTTTAAATGTGAAAAATTTGATGCCTTAAGAAACGAATATTTGAACACGTGGTATCAATCTGGTGATAGTCTGCAAAATTTCCACAACATTATTAGTACAAATAATCCTGTACTGATAAAGAAAATGTGCATATATATTAACGAATTGTTGAAAATTAAAGACAATGAGAACTGATATTATTCTAAACTCAATTTTGAATCTTTCATACCAGTTATGTTACAGGTGATCTTTATAATCTAGACAAAACTTTCTTTGAGGTACAGATGTGTTGTTTGGGTTCTCTGGATGACTTGTAACATGGAGTATGATGAGAAATTATGACAGCAAGGTATGATAACAAGGACCTCACTACTACTTGTATTTTTGTTGAAATACTATGTGATGTATTTTGGGCCGGTGGCCTTTGTTTACCAAATAAATAAATCTTGAATCTTGACTTATAAATTGAAACGTACAACGTCTCCTGGTTTGAAACCACTAGGTCAAGATCCATGATATCACCCAGTGAATAGACCATATTTAAATTTCCTCCAAATATAGCCCTTGGGACAAAAATGGCACCACCAAGGGTTCACCAGAGCATGGTCAGTTTTTAATAGATACATACAGATTAGAGGTTTTAAACAAAAACTCAGGTGAGCTATCTATGGTCACTTTGCCCTCTTTTAGTGTGTGTCAATACTTGATATGATATCACAGAACATGATAAATGATGTTTCCATTTGATATGTTTACTATATGTACGTCATTTTCATAATATGACAATGCCCTGTTATCTATAAAATAGCAAAACAGGCATTTCCAAAAATATACCTGCATATAAAAATGTCAGTTTTCGAGGCAAAAAAAGAAAATATTTTGGCAGGTTTATGAGTAAACACGACAGGATATATATAAGTTGAATAATGAAGCATCAAATTTAAAACAAGATAAATAAAACTATAAACTTTAAAAACTTTACCTGACCGATTACAAAAAATTGGATTATTTTTTTATAAAAATACTGATTTTCACCCAAAAATAAAGACATTTCATTTCTGACTTTGACTTCATTATAAAGTCAGGTCAGGATTATATAAAACTCAATGATCGTTTTTCAGTCTTTCTTTGCCGGTGTCGTGTATCTGTTGCTGCAAATGGATTTCAGAAATTCGCAATTTCCCTTCTAAAAATGAAGATTTTGCCAAATTTTAACATCATTGCCCCTCTTTGAAAAAGTAATTCCGGCGATTCAAGAAACTTCAACATCTTGCCATACAATTCATGCAACCGTTTTCCATTTTACAGATGGGGAGGGGTTCCGCCTTAAATAAGCGACTTTTTGCTAGTTTTTTGCTCTACCAAGAGGGAAATAATCATTACCTGCATTATAAATGGGGAAAACAATTTAATGGGGTGTTTTTAATAGCACGTGAGACTTCTCTAATTTCAGGAAGTGGATTCATCCCGGCGTTTGTTGTTGTTGTTGTAATTGTTGTTGTTGCTGTTAGTCTATTTTGGCATTCTTCATAGTGTTCACTTGCTGCAATACTCATGTACCGTAGCAAGCAATAGCTTTTTAAGAAAAGTTCGTAGCGCTTAGAACTATCTTGGCAAACCCAATTTGCTACGGATGCAATATTTGGCCCAAAACTTTCATGTTCGCTGACACAATAAAATGCCCCCCCCCCCCCCTCTGAAAAATCGTAAGTTATAAGGGTTTCTATAGAAATCAGCATTTGGGACCCCATGGAAATGTTGGACCCCCGGACCCCCTCTGTATCCTTGCAAAATTATAGTTTTGAAAAACCATTGATAAACACCACTATAAAACTGTAAAAATAAGTTCAGGACTAAAAAACCGTTGTTTACCGGGCCGCGTAGCGCAGTCGGTAACGTGTCTGGCAACAGATGCGAGTCTGACTGCAGATCCAGGGGTCGCGAGTTCGATCCCGGCCTGATCCCATACTTTGGTGGAGATTGATCATGAAATAATTTCTACGGTCATTCTCCTCCCTTCCGCTGAATCATTCAAGAAGGGTTGTTGTCAGTTACAAGCGAAAGGAAAAAGTGTGGTTAGGTGAACTGACCGTCCCGCAATGACCATAGCTGTTGACTTGGGGCGTAAAGCAACAAAACAAACAAACGTTTACAGAGCTGTTTTCTGGCGGTCTGGCCTGGGCAAAAATTGTGATAATCGATCTAAAAGCAGTGCGGCGGATTTTTGTTGTGGGAAAATTCTCGAAACTTGGTCAGAGGTCAAGGTCACATTGACCCAAGGACGGTATACATCACTCCATCATGCATCTGTACAACGAGATTGGGATATCTCCCTCAAATAATATAAGAGCTCCAGACAGGATTTTTTTAAAAACTAGGTCAGAGGTCAAGTTCAGAGTGACCCTTAAATGGTACAGAACACTCCGCCATACCAATATACATCCACACACCAAATTTGGGATTCCTACCTTAAATAATGTAAGATATATGCTCTGGATATCATTATTCTTAAACTAGGTCAGTTCAAGGTCACAGTGACAAGAAAATGGTATGTGACACTCCATCATCCCAAGACACATTCACTGATCTGCACAACGAAATTGAGATTCCTCCCTCAAATAATAAAAGAGATAAGCTCCAGGCAGGATTATTTTAAAAACTATGTCAGAGGTCAAGTTCAGAGTGACCCGTAAATGGTACACGACACTCAGCCATACCAATATACATCAGCACACCAAATTTGGGACTCATACCTTAAATAATGTAAGCTATATGCTCGGGACAATATCATTCTTAAAACTTGGTCATAGATCAAGATCACGTTCACAGTGTCCTGAAAGGGTACATGACACAGTTGAAATTCCTACCTCAAAGAGAATAGAAGATATGCACCAAAATTCATGACAATTCTCGAAACTTGGTCAGAGGTCAAGGTCACATTGACCCAAGGACGGTATACATCACTCTATCCTGCATCTGCACAACGAAATTGGGATTCCTCCCTCAAATAATATAAGAGATATGCTCCAGACAAGATTATTAAAAAAAAAAAAAAACTAGGTCAGAGGTCAAGTTCAGAGTAACCCGTAAATGGTACACGACACTTCGCCATACCAATATACATCCACACACCAATTTTGGGATTCCTACCTTAGATAATGTAAGATATATGCTCCGGATATCATTATTCTTAAACTAGATCAGTTCAAGGTCACAGTGACCTAAAAATGGTATGTGACACTCCACCATCTCCAGACGCATTCACACACCAAATTTGGAATTCCTACCTCAAAGAATATAAAAGGTATGCACTAGACACAATTATTTAAAACACGAGGGCCCAAGGGCCCTGGATCGCTCACCTGAGTCCATGCACATGAGTAGCTGATGTATTGGCCTGTGGCTAAGGAGATATCATATGATTTAAAGATATTTCTATTTTAAGCTCTGGAAGCCATGTTGTTCAGCCAAGCTGAACATTCTAATCGATTTTAGTAGAGGGCAACTTGAGACAATTTCTGTGAAATTATTTTGATTTTGGACCAGTGGTTCAGGAGATTTCATTTGAAGATATTTCTTATCTATAGCTCTGCCAACCCTTTTTCCACTGAACTATTTCTGTAATTTTGGTAGAGGGCATCATGAGGAACATTTCCTTGACATTATTTTGAATTTGAACCAGTGGTTCAAGAGGAAATGTCATTAAAAGACATTTTATCTAGAGCTCTGGCAGCCTCATTGTTCAGTGGAGAGTAACCATTTGTGCAATTTTGGTAGAAGGCATCATAAGTAACAATTCTGTGAAATAACTTTTAATTTGGACCAGTGGTTCAGGAGGAGGTGTCTTTTAAAGACATTTATTATCTGGAGCTCTGGCAGCCCTTTTGTTCAGCAGAGCGGAACCATTTGTGCAATTTTGGCAGAGGGTATCAAGAGAAACCAATTTTGTGAAATTATTTCTAATTTGCATTAGTGGTTCAGGAGAAAATATCATTTAAAAGATTTCTTATCTGGAGCTCTGGCAGCCCTCCTGTTCCATGGAGCGGAACCATTTGTGCAATTTTGAAAGGGGGCGTTATGGGAAACATTCATGTGAAGTTATATGAAGTTTGGACAAGTGGTTTAGGAGGAGATGTAGTTAAAAGATATTTCTTATCTGGAGCTCTGGCTGCCCCTCTGTTCAGCGGAGTGGAACCATTTGTGCAATTTTCTAGAGGGTATTATGAGGAACAATTCTGTGAAATTATTTTGAATTTGGACAAATGGCTCCGGAGGAGATGTCTTTTTAAGATATTTCTTATCTGGGGCTCTGGTGGACCTTTTGTTCAGCGGAGCAGAACAATGTGTGCAAGTTTGGTAGAGGGAATCAAGAGGAACAATTCTGTGAAATTATTTTGAATTTGGACCAGTGGTTCAGGAGATATCATTTAAAAAAATCTTTTCTGGAGCTCTGGCAGCCCCACTGTTTGGTGGAGCGGAACCATTTACGCAATTTAGAAAGAGGGCATCATAGGGAACATTCATATGAAAGTAAGTAAGGGTGCAAAATTCAGGAATCGATACAATCAAGTACCACACATGACCCAGGATACCAATGGAAAAGTGACAAACTCACAGTTTGACACCACAAACGGGAGCCAAGAGGTCAGCACTTTCCCAGCAGGTGACCACAAGGCACATATAAACAGTTGCGCGCAAAGGCATAGCCAACACAAGACAGAAAAAACATAAAAGATCCACAAAAGAAGTACCGCCTTGAAGATATATGAAATTTGGACCAGTGGTTTAGGAGGAGATGTCGTTTAAATAGAAAGTTTACGGACAGACGGACGCACGACGGACGAAGACCAATCACAATAGCTCACCTAGAGCCTTCGGCTCAGGTGAGCTAAAAACTAGGTCAGAGCTCAAGGTCACAGTGACCTGAAAATGGTACGCGACACTCCGCCATTCCAGGATGTAACCACACACCAAATTTGGGATTCTTTCCTCAAAGAATATAGATGCACCGGAGACGATGCAAGACGGACGGATGGACCACGAGCCCCACCACCCGGCATGGACCCTGGGGTCTGATGTCGTTGAATGATAGCTTACCCTACAAGCGTATGAATGTTTTCTGACATGTGGTTGTCAAAATAAGGACTTCTAGAAAACTTTAATGCAAAAATCCTATCTTTTGGATATGTACTAGACTTTGACCTCTAGCAGAAGATAAAAAAAGTATTGAGAGGGAGAAATAGATCAATAAGAGCGAAAATGTATTTGCAAAAAACCCATCTCATCAGACTTTATAAGTCTACCTACAAGTTGGTGCAAGTATGAATGCATTTCTGACAAGCGGTTATCAACATATGGACTTTTAGAAAACTTTTAATTTACCCTGTAAGCAATTGACCACCCAAGTAATAGTTGTATTTAGCTGGGTGGAAGATTCTGTCTGTCAAGAAAGTGTTAATAAATAGTTAAATTTGATCATTCGATTTAGGCTACGTACACGTTTTGTACACATAAAATATCAAGAATCCATCAGAATTGTGATAGAATCTTCACCGATATGTTTTGTCCAAATGTGTACGCACATGCGTTATTGCCTATACGTAGCTACAAAGTATTTATCTGAAATAAACCGTTTTGACCCTGATCAGACGCAACCTATTCTTCAAATAAGCTGTTTGACAATCTGACGGTAGTTCCTGATTTTAGAAATAATTGGCAGACGACAAAAACTTATGGTAAAATGAAAAGTTGCCCAGCAGGCAAAGAGTTGTTCGCCAATTATTACTGCAGCCGCCTATATTATTTTTTTTTTGCACTTTCTTTATGAAAAAAATGCTCGATATAGCATTGAATTGTCTCCAGGTGCTTCACATGAACATTTTAAGTTCGTTTGGCTATTAAATACTGCAGCAGATGAAAAATTTTGCGGCGGGAAAATAATGCTTGCTTGATATTTCATTTAAGAAAAATAAGGCATAATATTCCATATGAATCATTAGCAGACAATTCACAATAAATATCATACCTATTGTCCCCCAGATCAATCATCAGGGTAGTTTTTGAGAAACCAAACAAGGGTTTCTCGTTAAATGTCTTCAAACTCAGTCTGTTCCCAGTAAACATCGAAAAGCGGGCCACTATCGGCCCACCAGCGAAACGCTATTTGAATGGCGTTTCGCTGGAGGGCCGATGGTGTCCCGACACTGCATGCTGGCTGGGTTTTCCCATTTCACCTGTCCTTTAATATATATCAACTAATTTCAAATAGTTGAGAAATTGAAATAACAATTCATCTAAAAATGGCATGGTTAAATGTCTCTCGCCAATTAACAAGATTATTGAAGGCACGCCTTTGTCTGATGCCATGACAAGAATCTGCTCACTAAAGAACTAAAATGCGAGAAGTTTTGTCTTCGTTGACCAGTAAATGAGAGTGAGAATTTTCACAGAGGAAGTGCAGGTTTTTATATATGTATGTGCACATATATTACTATTGCTGTTGACATGTATGATGCCAGTCTAGCACTCAAGCTGTGATAATCCCATTTAAAAATGCATAACCTGGTAATTTTGCATTTTTGTCATTTTTAAATCATTGTTTTACGAAAAACTGTGTCACGATTACCACCAGAGTGTCATACAGTTTGGAACCAGGTTAGGCTTGACTTTTTCTGGGACCTGATTTGGGTCCGGACTGGATTCCCCGAAAGATTCAAGCAAGTCTGCAACATAGGCTAGCTAGAATATTGAAAGTTTGGTTATATTAAAAGATACATTAAAGAGTGCGAATTGATTTTTTTTTATTTCTCAACCAAAACATATTTTGTGGGTACTCAAAAGAACCGTCTCAAGTTGAGTATCCTGTAGTGACCATAAACGTCACTGATTTCCGATCTCGCATATTTTATAGATCGATGTAATGTTATAAATATAAAATACTTGTGATCAAAATCGTTTTTTGTCGTTGTTTTTTCGATTTGAGATGCAGCTTTGAGATAAATGAGTGTATGCCCAGTCGCCGCCTATGCGGTGTGGAAATTGTTGAATGAAATGAAAATGTTGCATATCCTAAAGAAGTATATTACAGATCACGCTGAATTTGATTATTTTTATGTTCCATCAACAATCTTTCAGTTATGTAGGGGCGGGTCTTCCTTGGTTGAACCAGTACTAAGCTAGGATTTATGTGTCTTGCTCAATGACACAACGCAGTGACGCCGGTGAGGCTCGAACCCCAGCCCTTCAGTCTCAAGCCAAGCACTCCACCATAGAGCCACTGCGCTCCCACTGCTGACTTTTACTGAGTTCTATCTTTCGAGTAATACGTTTTGAGTAAGAAAAGCGAGTTTTGAGTAAGAAAAGCGAGTTTCGGGTAAGAAAAGTGAGTTTCGAGTAAGAAAAGTGAGTTTTGAGTGAGAAAAGTGAGTTTCGAGTTAGAAAAGAGAGTTTCAAGTAAGAAAAGCGAGTTTCAACTAAGCTTTCTTCTACAGACAGACGCTAGACTACGAGCTTATATGATCTGAACGGTCTGAACCCAAACATAACCTTGATGGCTTTTTAACACTCTGGTGTTTCTGAAAGGAACAATGAATAAAAGCACATGACGACGACAAAAAATGCGAAATAACCAGCATGCAAAGAAGAGTAAAAATGTTTACTTGCAACTTTTAGGCAGTGTACTAAATGGACGCCATTTCCTCTCAAATACATGTACTCCGCAATTAATTCTAATCTTTCTCTCTGTGTACAAGAAGAATGAGTAATGCAAGGCTGGATAGGTCATGCATAACATATCTCCTCCTGAGATGGCTTATCAGTAGGATAAAAACACACACACTCTGATAGATAAATATTGAGTATGCACTGACCAAACCACTGCATTTACCTACTTCTTTCTTCTTGTTTGTCGATAGCTTATTTTATGTGGGCGGTTGAAATTTCGTGCTCGGTTGAGTCGGGCATGAACGAGGATTTGAAACCTCACTAGGTAGCTGCACATGTATATTTTGGAGAAAGGTGTCTTATTATTCATCTCAGAAACTCTTCCTATAGTGTCTTCGAGATTTTGCATACGACGTGGGAGGACCTAAGGGTTTGTGGCCGAGAGAGACTCATACCAGTCTGCTCGGTTACAGAGACTGGCTTAAATATAGAAATATTTTATGTAGCAGGCTGGCATAATATGGGTCTCGACGTGAGGAAACTTGTCTTCGGGGGTTTTCGAACAACAAAGGAATAGACCAGCCTGATCAGCGCCTTTGCTTTCAGTCGCTTTGTAGAAACTATGATATCTAAATTTGCTACGAGCGAAATTTCATTTTTTGTAGCTAGTCTCAGTGGCTGGGGAGACTGGTATAAGTCTCTTTTTATCGGAACCCCGAAGCAGGGTTTTGTTTCGACGAGGCCGATATGCTTTCGAGAAAGCGAACAACAGGGGTGCTGGTGCGACTGCGCAGATGCGCAGACTGATCTACGTTTGTGTTGTTCGCATTCTCGTGTAGAGGCCAATAACTTCATAAACGGGTATACAAGCAGCGAGGGCTCAGTAGAGCCTGCGCAAATGTACAGGATCTTCAGAGCCTAGACCGCTGGAATGCAGGCCATACAGACTTGCATTAACCAAAATAGAGGGATCTAGTCTTTCTGGATGACTCAGATGGTAGGCCTATTCTGGTACTTTGCGCATATGCGATACGTCGCATAGAATTATCAAAAACACATGAAAATACATATTATCATGCGGGTCGAGAGTGCGCAAATGTCCAATCTCGCCTGAGCTTTTTCTGCTTTTCCTGCTTATCAAATATCAAAGTAGGAATTTGACAAATACCTAGGTTCTTACACAATCAAACAAGCAACAAGACCCCGGGCTTGTAGGGATTTTTCATTCTCATTTCGCCTGAGCATGAGATTGAAATTACTCAAAAAAAGCAAAAATACTAAAAGATGAAAGCTTTTCTGTTGTTCAGGATTTCTCATGTTGTGTTTGTTATGCTGATTGATGTTTGAATGCCAACAATTAGGGGCATTCGACATTCATGAGCATGATAGATATCATGCTAATTGGTTGTGCATGAAAATCTGTTAAAACCTATACATTGTATTTGTTTCGCTTAGGATGAGAATGGATGGGATTGATACAAATGTAGCTTCGGACCATGGGTGAATACACAGGCCGAGATGCATAGGCGTCTTGCCCAACTAGAAAGCTGTAAATGAATGTTTTAAGATTTATCCCGTCGCGTATGCGGTAAATAACATGACTTGGCTGAACTATCTTTCACAAGCATTAAACTGTAGCTACATAAAAGTGCCGTATTTGTTATGCTGATGGATGTTAAAATGCGAACAAGTTAGCTTTATTGTACAATTTTACGAGTGTATATACAAATGTTCCCTCTTGTAGGCGGGACGAGTCGAAGTCGAGTTTCCCGCTATAGTGCGAATCATATTTACTGTCGTCGCCCTGGGCCCGGTCACCTGTTAAACTAACGGTACCGGGAGCCAACTCACGACAGTAAACAAGAAACGGATTATACAAGAGGGAATATTTGTATATTCACGAGTATTGTACAATAAAATTCTTGTATCATGACCAATGAAACAATCACGATTTAATTTATTCATCAGATATTCAAGTCATTTATAAGCTCCACCCTTGACAGGGTCTTGTGGGGACATTATTGAACAGTTTTGCAAAGTCATGATACACTTTATTGTTTATATTTTAACATTTATGAGCATGATAAGTTTCATGCTAATGTATGTTGAGCATGAAAAAGGTTTCTAACTAAACATGAACTTTTACAAGTAATCTAATTAAGTAGCGTCATAAAAAGCGCCAAATGCTTTACAAGACAAAACATGTGCATGTCTTATTATCCATGGCGTTTAACATTTGTTTAACATTTATTTTCAGTGCTCAAGACAACTGTCTGATTCAGATCCACAATATAAGTTTTCGGTCGATCTTATTTGGATCCAACTGTTTGCAAGGATAATCAGCAGACGACAAAGGTCGCAAGCGTAAAGATTTATCCCATTTATTTCCACTTAGACAATGAAAATCAACTTTTAATCAAGACTCTATGCATGCTATGCTTTTTGTCGTCTACTGATTTAAAATATAACATTGAAGTGACAATCAGTCTAGATCTAGACCAAACCGGACTCATCTCTGCTTTCAGGGATATTTCCTGCTTTCCACCAAGTCGGTGGTTTTAAATGCTTGCAGAGAGTGTTTATATGCCGTTACCATAGTAACTAGTTGGTGTGTTGAATTTTCCTCAGTCCCTGGATAAAGATACTTTCAATTACTCTACAGGGTCAAGCGCAGCTAACCAGGGCCATTAAAAAGCCATTAGTCTGCCATACAGGTGCGAGACCTCTCTGATTCCGATCAAATATTCTGAGTCTTAGATAGACTGGCCCCAGTCTCTAATGTCAATGTTTTTAGTAAAACTGATAATCTCTCTAAGATAGCAATTTATAAACTTTACTTTGAAGTAGAAGTCCTCGGCTTGGACATCATTTGACTATCAGAGAGGATAGATTTTTTAGAAGATGATTTTTTTCATAGTTAAATATAATTATAAATGTAATTATATATATTTAGTGGACTGATGCCAGTCTAAGTCTTAGACTGAACTCATTACACTTTCATGTGCATTAAACACTTTGTGTTGTGTCTTTTGTGATTTTTGTTGTTTTTTCAAGAAATGAAGAATATGAAAGGAATCATTTGTTTATCAAAGCCATCTCTCATTAACTGTCGCCTGCTGATAACCTTTGCAAACAGTTTGGACCCAGACCAGGCCTGGGCCTGATCTAGATCCAAACTGTTAGACATTCCGATTGTATTCTGGAAAGACTGTTTTTTAAAGTTGATTAGAGATAACAGCAGACAAAAAAGAATGAAAACATACCTTGTAAGCAATGAGTTAACATACAGTTTTGGTACATTCAAGGTAGCGAAGACTCAGAGAAGCATACCCTAATGCTTAGTCTAGAAAGCCATAAACCCTATTTAACTGTCGTCAGTTTATAACCTTTGCAAACAGACTGGACGCAGATTAGGCCCGACAATATGTTGGATCCGGTCTGGATCCAAACTGTTTGACACATGTATGGTATTCCCGAAACTATTTTAGGATTTATGGGACTGGGGCGGGATCGAACTCATGTCTCCTGGATCTGCAGTCCGACTAACTACCAGCTGCGCTACAGGCCAATTTATAAGACTGTTTTAGGCCGGATAAGTTGATCTGGATCAAAATTGTTTGATAAACGTACAAAATTAACCAGGACCCCTAGAAGTGTGGGGGCACATTGGGATAGGCTTTTGCAGCGACTTTTGAAAGATGTTCTTTTTCTACCATCTTTAAACAATAACACACAGGCTAACCCGAGCAAGCCTTTTTGTGAGGAAATCCGACTTGGTTGCATATGCAAGGAATATATAGATCAGTCTTCACATGTCCTCAGTTCGAATAAGCATTATTAGAACATAACTAAACTTCGCCAAACTCCTTGCGATAAAGTGCAATTTACAGGGTCAAATACTAGCTACTGTATCATCCCAGCTCTCTCCCGTTGCATCAACGCTGAAAGGCCCTGCAACGTATATATTCAGATTCAGATTCAGAATTTACAATGCGTGTGTATTATATGAGCCTCATCGGGAGAAAACCTGCTCTATTACGTATGTTAAAAAAATCATTACAAGGATACGCGTATGAGTTTGCTCAGTCTGCCCAGCCTCTTGAATATTCATGCATATTTTAATAACCACTAGTTTCAATTGCCAAAATTGCAAGATTCAGCTGGTCTTTGTAGCTGTACCAACTGATTTGTGCCTTGCCTGGTTGAATGCTCTCGGTACGGGGATTATATTTAAACACAGTTCGAAATATGTTTTAAAACTTTTAATGCATCTTTGGATGACCATGTATTCCTGAAAACAGTCGTCTACAAGCTGCCTCTTAGTTCATTACCTAACAGTGCCATCTGCTTATCATTTGCAAACAGTTTGGATCTAGATCAGGACCGACAAAACTATTTGCCACTGTGATGGTACTCCTTGGGAACATTTCGAAAAGGTTTACTTGGAATCCAGCAAGCAAATAAAAAAATCATGAAAACTATCCCAGCATGCCGATATCAGGGAGCGACCATTTGATTTTTGTGGGGGGATTACTTTGGTCTTGGAACTTGTTTCCTGGCTTTATTAGTTTTTGCGTGGTACTGTCCTGGATTTTTTCAGCCAGGATCATGCCTATAAAACAAAACAAATATTTATGGTGTACCGAAAGGGTCAAAAATAAGATTGACCATCCGAATTAAATTATTTTTAGTCCCACCAAAAGTTTATATTATACATATAAAAATACATCCTACCATAATTGATTTTCAATCTCATGTACTTATTTTATGTCGAACTAAAACTGATTTTAGTCCAACCAAAATTACTTTCAGTGCGACGTAAAATCAATTCTAGTCCGACGTAAAATAATTATGACGCGACTCAAAAGATTGATTTTTAGTCGAACAATAATGGACTGAAATTAATTTGGTTGGACTTAAATTGATTATATTTCGACGTAATCTAATTATGATGAGACAGATAAAATTTATGGTTCGTGTTGTAATAAGTTTAGTCGGGTATTGTATTTACTTTTGACCCATTTCATACTTATTTATGATATAAGCGTTGATAGTGACCTGGAGATGGACACGAGACAAATTAAAAGTCTTGATTTGTAAAATTGGGATACAAGAGTTAATAAAAGACTTGTTTTTGAAAAAAATGCAATATTAATATTGAGTAACAATTCTCAATGTTCATCTGTTTGCAGTTCAGACTGTTCAAATATATTCATAGATTGAGCATGACAAGGTCACTAAAAACGGAGCCTTAAGAAACGTTGATAATTTCAAGTGAAATATTGTCCCGCTTTATCAGCAGATGCCACTAGGAGATTCATAGCCACTCCTGTGCAATGTGCAAAGTAGTGTCAAATATGTGTATATTTGTAACAAGTTTGAATCATATACATGCATAAGTTTGTTTTCAATATTTCAGGGGTGTCCTCCTACAACCACAATATCCGCTTTCTGATTCTTATTGTACCCTGTCAAAGCAGATCTAGAAAAAAACGATTAAAACTTGTGTCTGGTGAGGTAGACATTGATAATCCTTAAATTATTATTTTTCTTTTTCTTTTGATGCTCTACACGGGTGGTAAACCTAGGAACTACCACGAAATTGTGTTAACGTAATTTTGTTCCCAAGCCACATCCGGGACACGTCGTGGTAGTTTCCAGGCCGAAAATTGGATAAAGAAAGGTTGGTGTCACTTTTATTTTTGTTTTATTTTACAACTTAGAACAAACAATGGTGAAATCCGACAATGTGGTTCCGTGTAAGTATGTCTCAGCGTCCCCTCTAGCCCAAAATTTTGTTTGAAAAGTTATTTTCTTTCTTTTGGTACGTGTTTCCCCACTGAGCATCGGACCAACTTTCCCCCAAGTTCGAAGGATTTTAGCCAATTTATGTCAAATTGAATGGAATTTGATATCATTTGACGATGGAAATGATAAAAAGACCCTGAATAAACATTCCTGCACAGAAAAAAAATCTGAGCATTTACTCGTAAACGATTCATGCCCTGTTCGTCCTGTGTGATAGTTTCCAGCTCATCGTGGTAGTTAAAATGTTATCGTGGTAGTTTCCAAGATTTTATAGGATACGTTTCTGAAGTGTTACAAAACATTATAGTGGTTGTTTGTTTCGCATGATAACCCTCGAACTCGTCAATTAATTACCACGGTAAGGGAGCGCAGTGGCTCAGTGGTTGAGTGCTTGACTCGAGACCGAAGGGCAGCGGGTTCGAGCCTCACCGGCGTCACTGCGTTGTGGTCCTTGAGCAAGACACATTTATCCTAGCTTAGTACTGGTTCAACCCAGGAAGACTCGTCCCTCATAACTGAAAGATTGTTGAGTGGACGTAAAGAATCAAATCAAACAAAAAACAAAAAATTACCACGGTAAACAAATAAACCACATTTCAACACCATGAGGAAGCTAAGCTGAGGACTCGAGATTCAATGTGATGCTTGACAGGTGGAGACCATGCCCTGGACTGCCAAACTACACCTCTGGAAATCTAAAGCAAAAGAAGGTCATCAGTTGAGCCGTGGTGGACCAAGCAACAGACAAAAAAAATGATATAAAAAATTGCGTCACCTGCTACGTTGTTCCATGTTCAGTCAGCTTTAAGATAAAATGGCAGGCAAAGACTACTGGCCCAAAGTATTGTTAGTACTTGCGCTTCGGAAAAAAGGGAAATATCCTCGGGTTGGGACACTTTTTATATACATGCGAGTGTGACGATGAACGGGCATGTTATTTGATAATAAAAAAGCATGTTTATTCAAAAACAAAAAATGTGAATATCCCTTCTTTTCATTCTTCTCATCATTTCAATAGCCAACTAAAATTAAAATTCTGGCAGTCGTCATTTGTTATCTGACAAAAGGTTATTTGAAAAGGTCTTCGTATGAATAAGAGGAGTATTCAAGGTTCGGCCTGCACACCCTGTCTTTATAAAAATGAAGTAGCCCCTGAATAGTGGAAATCTGCTGATGCGAACTACTACTAAATTCCTACATAGTCTTGGAAACTACCACGATAGCATTTTAACTACCACGATGAGCTGGAAACTACCACACAGAACGATTGGAGCATGAATCGTTTACGAGTAAATGCTCAGATTTTTTTTTCTGTGCAGGAATGTTTATTCAGGGTCTTTTTATCATTTCCATCGTCAAATGATATCAAATTCCATTCAATTTGACAGATATGGGCTAAAATCCTTCGAACCTTGGGGAAAGTTGGTCCGATGCTCAGTGGGGAAACACGTACCAAAAGAAAGAAAATAACTTTTCAAACAAAATTTTGGGCTAGAGGGGACGCTGAGACATACTTACACGGAACCACATTGTCGGATTTCACCATTGTTTGTTCTAAGTTGTAAAATAAAACAAAAATGAAAGTGACACCAACCTATCTTTATCCAATTTTCGGCCTGGAAACTACCACGACGTGTCCCGGATGTGGCTTGGGAACAAAATTACGTTAACACAATTTCGTGGTAGTTCCTAGGTTTACCACCCGTGCTCTATGTCCAAATCAAACTTTTTTCAGTCATGCCGAACAATTTACTGGGCCCGGAATTACAATACCTCCTTAAAGTTAAGGACGACTTAAGTTAAGTATTGATTTCTCAGGATACGAAAAATAACGTTTAAAACTGATTAAAATCAAAATAGTTTTAATTTTTCTGAAGATCACAACGATATCTTTGACCACAAATACCACATTGATCCAGGCAATTTATTTAGCGTTTAATATAGCATGTTGAAATATCAATACTTAACTTAAGTCTTGCTTAACTTTAAGGAGGCATTGTAATTTCAGGCCCTAGTCTGTTGATTTCGAAATAATTAACTTTTTCGAAGAATGCTAAACAGATTGAGTCCAAATTAGGTTCCCACGTTTTGTTGGGACCTGATCTGGGTCCAACGGTTGCAACTTTTGACAGCGCATGACAAAAGTCCCACTTGCAAAAACACTGGACAAATTGGTTTCATGATTTGAACCGTACATGTATTATTCTAAGTGCCAAGTGAAGACTGGTCAGCCAGAGCATTTGTAGTCTGATCCAGAATTGGACTATTCAGTATACAGTCTAGGAGAGGAAACTTCATCCACTAAAGTGGCATCATGATGGGCCTTGACGCGAGAAAAGCTGTTTGGAATCAGCCAGGCCAGCTTGCGCAGCTTCAGAGAATAGTTAAATTGTCCAAATTTTGTGTGTAGCAGACTTTTAAATAAGCCTAAATTTTCCAGAGTATTTCCATAGTAGAATTTCCAAGGTATGATCATACTGTATGGATGTGCAGGCTGGTCTGAGCTTTTTTATTCAGACCTTTTCTCATGACATGACCCATATTGTATAACTGGCCATAAATTGCCCATTTGGAAATAACTGTGGTCTGCAGCAAACATGATAAATTGATTAAATATGCTAATTTGGTGAACTGTTAGACACTCTCAGAGAGTATTGGTAAAAGTAGGGCTTTGGAAATGACTGTCCTATGCTATTTACTCCCATGAAAAGCCCTGACATGTTTGGTAAAAAAGTAAATGAATATGGTCAGGATATACCAAAATCACACACAGCAGACCAACCCACTTCACCGTGAGGAAGAGCCACAGGACATTTAAAGTAGCAAGTTATCCGAACGCAAAGCAAGCAGCTCTCTCTTCCTCGTCAACTTAGTAAGGACATAAAGTAATGCATGCCAACACAAAACCCCACAAACAATGGGAGGAACGCAATAAATCAACAACAGAACCGCTACCTGATAAAGGACAGTACCCTAACCTACCAGGGTATGGGGGGGGGGGGGGGCTCATATGCATTTAATGTCCCTTTATCTTCGCCCTAGAGTCTGTGGCTGTTAAAACACAAACGTGTTGGCTTCGATGGATAAAGGTCTGCTCAGACAATTTGAGAAACAAGCACAGGCATATCAAGTTAAAAAATATGGCATTTGGGATCTGGATCCAAACCGTGTGACGCTATGATAGTTATTCCTGACATAATTTTTTTGAAAGATGATTTTGAAAGAATCACCAGAAAAGCATGCACACTTACCCAGTAGACAAAGTGATCATTATCTTCATTCTGAACTAAGTCAATGAATACGGGGTATTAGTGAACGAGTTTAGATTGTTTTCCCTCAATTATTAAGTGACTATAACCAGCAAATGCCACACTACTGTGTTGTGAGGAAGCGTCATGGAACGATAACAGGAACATGACTTTAAGAAACCCACCAAAGTAACGCAACCATCTCTCTTTTCCCCAGCGAGACGATTGAAAAAAAGAAGTAGCGCCAAACACAAAGCCTGTCAACAAGTTTCATTGTATGACATTTGAAGATTTTCAAGCTGACTTTCCTGGCAGCCGCCTTGGATAGCGGATGGAATCATTTTATAAATTTTGATCTTCCATGTTGCCCCTATGCCTTCCACCAAGTGATACTTTAACTCAATCTAACATATGGTGTGAAGGATACATTGTTTGAAGAAATTCAAAATTTACTGGACAAAGTATTTAACAATTAACTCTGAGTGTCTGAGGTAGAATTTAGAAAATGCTTTTCGAATTTAATGATATCTATAACCCCATTTTAATAACTTAGCAGTTAAAATAAGTTTCTGTTGTTGAAGTCATCAACATTAGAACACACTCTTGCAAAACGAATAAGCTGAGAAATATTATACACCATAGGAAGGGGAGCGAGGAACAACTCCATCAAGAAATGGGAAATTTACTATTTCAAAATTAAAATCATCCCGTTTATAATAAATTTTAGAAGAAACTATGCCATTTGTTGTGGACAAGGTCAAGTCCAAAAACGGAGCTTCAGTATCAGAAGAATTCGCCTTATTTAACTGAAGTTCAGTAGGATATATCTGACCTACCATTTGTTCAAAATAAGGATTATCAATATAAAGTAAGTCATCTAAATATCTTGATGTGGAGTTAAAAGCTTCAATAATATCAGTTTGATTATTATCTGACGGAGACAACATACAGTCTCTCTCATAACAAAACAAAAACAAATCTGCAACAAGAGGAGTGCAATTAGTACCCATTGGAATGCCTACAATTTGTCTATATAATTTCGAGCCAAATCTTATAAAGATAATGGAGAGCATCACATATTTTCTGACATAACCACAACTTATATCGTTTAGGTTTTTGCAGAAGTAAAAAATGCATTTATATCATTACAAGCCAAATAAAGTGAGCCCTCTCTGTTAAATGTTTGTTCAATTAATTATGCTAGTTTTTCTTCGATTAGATTATGAGGCAATGTAGTATAGAGAGAAGAGTCATCATATGTAGACAAACAAGATGCTAGAAAACATCTAGACTATGATTTATAAAGAATTTCGCCTGAATTTTTAATAGACCAAAATAATCTTTACCATTCTTTTCATAAACTGCTGTGCAATATTTAATGACATGGTTTTTGATCACATTGAGGCAAGAAGTAAAAAAAAATAGACAACTCGGTAGTTGTACGTGACTTATAGGACCTTTTATGAAGTTTAGGTAACCATTATCACGTAGGAAGCTTGCTATGGTCGACATCAAGAAACACCCCAAACTTAGCTGCAAAAGACCTAAAAAACGTTACCCCTGTATGTTTAATTCCTTAAAATGAGAAATACATACGTACTTACTTTACAGGTTAATTGCATGAAACTTGGTTTTTGAGCTAAAAGGGTAATTGAGATTCATGTCTTTCTCATCTTTTCTGGAAAATCGTAAATTTCGTTACATTGATATAATTGAATGTATAGTTTGGTTCTTCATTTGGCTTTTAGATAGGGCACTATTATGAAAGGTATATGTAATTCACTAAGTTATATTGTAATTCACGTAATGAGTTCACTTGTCTGGCTTGAACTGAAATGTTGAATGTAACAAAATATCACTGATTGTAGTTTTCTCTTGCTTAGTTATCATCATTTCTACTATTAATCATAGTTAACAAGTTTCATCTACAGTTAGAAATTTAATGACAAAAATAGTAAGTGAGTATGATCAGGAAATACCACAATCACAAACCGCAGACAATCCTGTGGCAGCGCGAGGAAGCGCCGCTCAACCATCACAAGACACCAGGAAGACAAATTAAGCAAAGCAACCAGCTCTCTCTTCCCCATCAAGATGATTGTAATACTAGAATGGACATAAAGTAACATAAAACAAAACATAGAACAATTACAGACTCCCACAATGGGAGTAACTATAAACAAAAAGTCACAACAACAGAACCACCGCCTTAGAACGGACAGCAGCCTAAGTCACCGCTTTATACAATTTTAATTATAACGTCTCATTTGCTCACCTGTCCATTCCTGTTGATTATATAGTGAACTCAATTTTACTTTATACTTACTTTGCTGACAGCTCCTACAGTGTCTATGATTGATAAAATAAACACACTTCTGAGGCATTACTTTAATCGCAATCGGTTATATGTGTAATAAGTTACCTAGAATATTTTGGTACTCTTTCTGATAGATTTTTGTGTATATTTCAATCTTTACTTTTTGTAAGATAATAACTGAATATGTGTTTGGTGAATCATGGTATTCGTTATTCATTGCTAAAGCGAATCACAGCAAGTTTTGGGTAATACGAAATTTAAACTAATTTGCTAGTTTTATTTTTTGATGCGTTTTGTATGCAAAATAAATAAAACCAAAACATTGGTCCATAACTAATGTGCAAATAGCAATGTAAATAGTGCAAAGCTTAAAATTTGGGCCTGTTATTTGAAGAGAATATATATGTTTTACAGAGTACAGTCAAGGGTACCTATATGTGAATTGCGTAACTCGTAAAAACCAATTGTCATATTTCATGACGCCACTTTAAATATTCTTTGTAGTCATAAAAAAACACATTTAAATCTTATTCATTCTGCTTCACATTAAACAAACTTTAACTACATGCATGCAAAAGACAAGTATTTTATTTGTTATTTATTTGATCATCGCGATATCTAAAAGTAAAATCTACAAATGCTGTTAAATTTCCCCTGTCATAGAAATATTGCGTAAAATTGTGATTTATCACAGTAAGGTTATTCATCTAAAAGTCAGTACTGTTTTCTAACAAGCCGAAAGGTATATCAGGTTTACCTGCTTGGAAAGGGCTGACCTCTTGTCTCTCGTTTGTGATGTTTTATTGTGTTTTTGTTACTTTCCCATGTGGTATCCTGGGTCAGGTATGGTATTTGATAGTATCGACTCCTGATCTTTGCCACCTTTCTCACATTTAAACAAACCAATTGGACCAAAGACACTAAGTAGAAAATACAAAAATACACAGGAAATGATAATCTAAGCAAACAATATATGGTTCAAAAAAGGCTCATATTTTGCAAAGTTAAATCGTTTGGCTGTTCTGCCAGTGCAGAACTTCAGGATTTGCTATAATATGATATTTAGATGCTAAAAAGAGTTTTGGCTGCCAGACTACACTACTGAGGCTTCATTTGAAAATGAAGAGGAAATTGGACAATCATAGCTTTGTTTGAGACATAGTTATGTATTCATCCAATACCTTTTATAAATCAATTGTCTCCCCAAAGGTATTGGCATTGGTAAGGTGGCAGCCTAAGACCTCTATGACTAAGCATCTTCCTTGCTGCAAATCTACCTCTCACAAAGGAAACAACTGGTAAAGCTAGGACAAAGTAAAATTATTTTCCAAAAAATCCTAAACGGCGTTTCCCAGGGGTTCACCCTTGGACTACTACAATTTAGCATATTTTAAAGGACATTCCGTTACAAGGCGGTGTTTCTATTGTGGATCATTTTCGTTATTTTTTCGTGTTTGTTTTGCTTTCTGGCTTATTCATTGCAGCCTTGTTTCTCACGCTGGGAAGGACTGGCCTCTTGGCTCACTTGAACGTGACGTGATTTTTTTGTGTTTTTGTCACTTTCTCCATGTGGTGTCCTGAGTCAGGTGGTGTGCTTGATTGTACAGATTCCTGATTTTTGCCTCGTTACTTACTAATATTTTATTTTGTCCAAACAATAAGTATATATAATTATGCAGATGTTAATTCTCTTTTTACAGTAGCCCTGAACGAAAGTTAACATATCATTTTGTGTGGTTTGATTTAAACCAGATGCATGCTAATTTTGGAGAGTTTCAGAGAGGGAAAGGGAGGGAAAGATGACTTTTAGACCTTCAGAATACAGTACAATACTATAAAATGTGCAGCTTCTGTTTAACTTTTAGGTGTTTCATTTTTTATGAATATACATTTTAAATTTTGACTTGCGTATCTTGTATTTCATATGTCTGTAAAAAAACAGCCAAGTAGATCAATGTCTTGTGCCGACTCATTCGCAACTGAAGCAAGGAAGCGAAACTTCATATTTACAAGTCTCAGTTTGATATAATTTTAGGTATTGTCCAGTAGTCTGTTCCAAGTCAAATATATGCAAATGAATAGGCTTCAATACAGATCTCTGAGACTGGTATTCAGTGTCAGTTTTAGCTCTTACAAGGATCTTCTTAAGACAGCACACATTAATGCACTACAAATAATCAATTTCATAAAAATTGCCAAAGTAACCATTCAGATTCTAATTAATTTGTCATCTAGTTATATTCTTGACTACTATTGTTTTAAAATCGAAACTCCTCTTTCAGATACCACAATCTTGCCAAGTTTCCCAATGTCTTAAAATATGAAAAGATGGGGTCTGGGTCTCATGAACCCCTTTTGTCCCCCCTTTCGACTTTTGTCCATTATTTCCTCCAAATAAACTTCAACGAAAGCCCTGATTTAACCATATGCTATGTGTATTTTTTGAATGGTAACTGAGCATAGCCAGATATTACCACATTCACAAGCTATAGACCAACCCACTGTTCAGAAGCAGGACCATGATATTTGGAATACTGCAAAAAGGTAAGAAATCAACTCTCTTTTCCCAGGCGGTATGATTGCAAAGCTAGAATGGACACTAAGTACTGCATTACAAAACAAGGAGCCAACTTAAAACCCCAATAAACAGTGAGAGTAACAATAAACAATGAACCAAGTATTGCTAGAAACTCTCTGTTTATACAATTTTACCTATATAATTTTTTTTCTTACATAGGATCTATTCTTTTAAATAACTGTGCAATATAAATGTAAATTTCTGTGATACTAATCCTGATTCCTGTTATTTTTGTTACCATTCTGTCGGTAGACTAATGTTTGATGTGAATGCCTGCATAAAATAGATGTTCTTGTATCTTGTAAAACCAAACATTAAACAAAAAGTAAAGACATAAATCACTGGCTTACAACTTTCAAGTCAAGCCACATGCTTCTGCCTAGAACCTTTACATGTATACGAGTGAAAACATTTCACAAATGTGGGTTTAATGGGAGTTCGTGACCCAAAACACTGGAAACGAAGAAGTCGTGTCAGCATAACGGTCATGGTCTGTTTTACTGCATATTTTGAACACACCCACTATAGTACAGACCGATTTACTCTTCTGTTTCTTTTTTACTACTCGTTGTCCTATTTAATGGGTGGTTGGGTGGGTGGGTGGGTAGGTAGGACATGCGTGGATATTCAATTCTATTCTATTCTGTTCTGAAAGTTAAAACTAAATGGTCGCCCATCAAGGATTTACTTAGTGTATTTCAGCTTCAAAAACAAACATTTAAAATGTTGAAGGGGTTGAAGCAGATTAACGGCACTGATTGAGAACAAATCTTTATAGAATGCTTTCAAGAGCTGGGTAAGTAAGATTTTTTTTACTTCAAGGAAATTGAAAAATTCTGGTTCTAACCAAATCGTTTAGACAAAATCGTATTTGCGCAATATCTGTGTAGGGTAAAGATAAAGAGATTGTTCCAATGTCGTGACCCTTGACCAAAGTTTACAAGCATCAAAATTCTATTCAACATGCAAATATCAGCATGAAAATCGGATCACTTTATGACAGAAAGCGAAAAACCAAGGCACTGAGCAAACCGCACATATGCGCAGGCTGGTGTGCCCTTTTGTTGCATGTGCGGATCCAGAAAGTTTTTTCAGAGGGGGACCATCTTTTTTTAAGGTTATGAGTGGATCCAAATACCACTAAAATCGGGCCATCATCGGCCCGCCAGCGAAACGCCATTTAAATGTCGTTTCGCTGGCATGCCGATGATGGTCCAACATTGAATGCTGGCTTGGTAGCTTTGTGATTTTTCAGGGAATACGGACCAGTTTTGCTAAGAAACCCTATATTTTTGTGATATTTCAGGGGGTTCCGGACCCCCTGTCACTCCTCTGGATCCGCACATGTGTTGTTCGTATGCAAGTCAGCTTTGTCAGACCCGAGATAATCTCTATTATGGTCTGGATCTGAACTATTTGATTCTTGTCCAGGCCCCCAGATAAGAGGGGCAAACTGAAAAATTAGTTTTCTTATTTCTCAACCAAAACATACGTTGTGGGTACTCGATGAGACAGTTCTTTTGAGCACCCAAAACAGATGTTTAAATTGATAGAAAATAATCGCAATTTTACGCAAATTGTTTTTGCTTATTATCCTATGAAATAAATATTTTGAAAGCATATACCCCACCGTCGAGAAAATACATTAAAAACAGCACAATCTATTAAATATGTGTAGTTAAATTCTGGAAGGCTATGAACTCTGATAAGAGGCTGGACCTCCCCTGAGATATCATTTATCTCATGATCTGACAGTAATTGAGGAACTGAGCACTGCAGTTGTTACCGTATTTATATTTATAATAACTCATGCTTCCCCTCACATGGACGTCAAAAATGGCGATTTTTGGGAACATTTTTTTTTCATGATCGGTAGGCCGAAATGACCCATGGAGCAAAAAATGGTGGGTCATTTTCTAAATGAAGGGCTCAAGCATATAAAACTGAACAGTCGACATTCGGGTAGTATACTTTACCTACACACTGACATAGACACTTGTATGCATACATGTATATTGACTGCTGATTATACAGTAAAACCTGTCTAAATCCGCCACTCAAAAAGAAGACAAATTATTGCTTAATGCAGGTCAAAAGTATTGCATAATGCTCCAAGGGGAGCATTCTGCAATCCTTTCGGTCTTCATTAAGCTACTATTTGTTATTAAGATCTTTGTTTTGTCTTTTTGAGTGGCTGCTCAAGACAGGTTTTACTGTATTGACAACCTACATGTACTTTCTGTTTTGTGGAGTTCGTAGACTCGCTGTAAGATGAATATTCTTATAAAGTGGGATTTTTTTCACAACTAAAACGGATGGATCCACTGGGCCCACTACCTTGGAAAGTGATGGGTCATATTATAAAATCATGGGACCTTAGGGGTTGAAGAAATGGAAATTATGTTTTGTAATTTATAAGTTTCTCTAAAATAACCCTTCGCGGGGGATATAAATTCGACAAATTTGCCTTGTTTAACTTCTGTTTTGGCAGGCGACACGTTAGATTATCGGAAATCTAGTTGGACATATCAGGGGTGTAGCTAGTCTAAAATTCAAATTACGCACTTGTGGAGCAGGCTAAATACGTGCAAAAAGGGTCTACTAACGGCTTAGCCCCAGATGAGACGCCAAAAAACGGGGCGTCTAATCAGGGTCTGCGCTGCTTGCCAAGATAAACACACTCTTGGTAATGGTAGAATATAAAAGCTATATATGATCAGGCCCTCGTTCATTTTGCGATAAAAAATCGGTAGGTGGTTATGGGGACATACATCATCACAAATTCTGTCATAATTGGAGATATTTAAATTAATCAACACTCCTGAGTTTAAATCAACAAATTTTCAAAAAAGATAGAAATTGGTCCACTCTGGACATTTGCAATATGATATGGAGTATTAAATAACACTCAAACGGTATTCTTAGTCAAATCCATGATTTTTCAATAATTTCAATTTTTTTGTCTCACAAATAATCATCGTGTATCTTCCTGGAATTTCCTATCTGTTCACGCGGGCATGCGCAGTAGTCTCGAGTTCTCAAAATAGATACTTAATAAAAATGGCAGTTCAATCCCGGTGTGCACCGAGCGAAAGGCGACAGGTGAGTACGTGCTAGCGTGCTTCATGTTTGCGACAATTATTTTGCACCATTTCAAGGAATAGCTCTATGACACAATTACATTTATGAATGCAAACTCATTCTTTGTGGTGTGGCATTGCTATGCAATGATCTTTTGCAACTCCCAACGCTAAATGTTTTGTAAATTACAACATATAAATTCCAGGTGCCAGCTGTTGTTTTGAAATGATTTGCGCATGACCAGTGTCTGTTTATTAAACGCAGCGAAATCAGCTGAGAAAATTCCCAGCAGGCACACAACATTGAATCAACATTGATTCAACGTTGATACAACGTCATGATTTTGAAACAAGGTTGATTCAATGTTGAGTCAAATTGTGTGCCTGCTGGGTTTATAAAGTTTGTTGTTTTACATAGTTTTGTAATAATGATATTTGCATTTGCGAATAACGTTCAGATCGTACTTTATCTTTATTCTAGACGTCTAGAAAGAAAAAAACATATTTAGGGAGCGATATATCGTTATGTCAGCGTGTACAGCCAGACAAAATTCCATACTCGGAGCCAGTGTCCCGAGATGTAAACAAACCATCGCATCAGCTCCATGAATTCCGCCAGTTCAAATCTGGATGATATTAGTTCTTCTTGTCGTCTCAAAAGGGAGTATATAGTGAAGAGCCTATCAAATTACATTTTACAGCTTATTGAAATTATAGGCCATTTGTTTTAAATGTGATTTAAAGAGTCAGATTAGCCTGCATAGCCATTCAGTATCACACATATTGCTGTTTTAAGACAAAAAACAGCATATAAATTATGTCGGACATAAAAGATAGGTGAGCGAGCAGCCTGCGAATCCATTAGATTTTTACAAGTTCAAGACATTTTCATCAGATCATTTTTCTAATGAAACTACGCCTATTTGTGCTGGTATCGAAGCAAAATGTAGACACTGATCAAACCATAGTCTAACTGCTAAGTTAGTCAACTGTTACACCTTAGTAGTTATGAATAGCTTCATACTTGCACCATAGATACTTTGTAGGATAAGCTTACATTCTACAACATCGGACCCAAGGGTCCATGCTGGGGGTGCGGCTAGAGGTCAAAAGCTAGTACATACCCAAAAGATATGATTTTTGCATTAAATTTTTCAAGAAGTCCTTTTTTGACAACCACTTGTCAGAAAAATTCATGCATGTACCATACATACCTTGTAGGGTTAGCTGTCATTTAACGACATCAGATCCAGGTTCCATGCCGGATGGTGGGGCTAGTGGTCCATCCCGCTTCGTGTCCAGTGCATATCAATTATATTACTTGAGGAAGGAATCCCAAATTTGGTATGTGGTTGCATCTTGGGATGGCTGAGTGTTGCGTACAATTTTCAGGTCTCTGTGACCTTGACCTCTGACCTAATTTTTTTGATAATTGTGTCCGGTCATTCTTTGAGGTAGGAATTCCAAATTTGGTGTGTGAATGCATCTTGGGATGGTGGAGTGTCATATACCATTTTCAGGTCACTGTGACCTTGAACTGACCTAGTTTTTAGAATAGTGATGTCCGGAGCATATCTCTTACATTATTTAAGGTAGGAAGTGTGGATGTATATTGGGATGACAGAAGGACGTATACCATTTTCAGGTCACTGTGACCTTGACCATGAGCTCTGACCTAGTTTTTTTAAATAATTATATCCGGTGCATACCTCTTATATTCTTTGAGGTAGGAATTCCTAATTTGGTGTGTGAATGCGTCTTGTTATGATGGAGTGTCACATACCATTTTCAGGTCACTGTGACCTGGAACTGACCTAGTTTTAGAATGATGATGCCCGGAGCATATCTCTCACATTATTTTAGGTAGGAATCCCAAATAATGTGTGTGAATGCATATTGGGATGACGGAGTGTCTTGTACCATTTACCGGTTACTCTGAACTTGACCTTTGACCTAGTTTTTAAAATAATCCTGTCTGGAGCATATGAGAGAGGAATCGCAATTTCGTTGTGTAAATGCATCTTGTGATGATAGAGTGATGTATGTCTTCCTTGGGACAATGTGACCTTGACCTCTGACTAGTTTCAAGAATTATCATAAATTTTGGTGCATATCTTCTATTTTCTTTGAGGTAAGAATTCCAAGTTTGGTGTGTGAATGCGTCTTGGGATGGTGGAGTGGCATGTACCATTTTCAAGTCACTGTGAACGTGATCTTGATATGTGACCTAGTTTTTAGAATAATGTTGTCCGAGCATATCTCTTATATAATTTGAAGAGAAATCCCAAATGTGGTGTGCGGATGCATGTTTGGATGACGGAGTGTCATGTAACATTTAAGGGCCACTTTCAACTTGACATCTGACCTAGTTTTTAGAGTTATCATATCAGGAGCATATCACTTGTATTATTTGAGGCATACATCCCAATTTTGTTGTGTAGATGCATCTTGAGATGATGGAGTGTCGCATACCATCCTTAGGTCAATGTGACCTTGACCTCTGACCTAGTTTCTAGAACCAGTATTAAGTCTGGTGCATATCTTTTATATTCTTTGAAGCAGGAATTCCAAATTTTTGGCTCAGTTGGTAGAGTGTTCGACTGGGGATCAAAGGGTTGCTAGTTTGAGACATACTGCCGATGGAGTCACTGTTGTGTTGATGCATCTATGGATGGGGGAGTGATACGTACAAATTTGGCGTAATGATGGATCTTGGGATGACCGTGTCCTGTACCATCCTTAGGTCATTGTGACATTGACCTTAACCTCTGACCTAGTTTCTGGAAACTTGCATCGAGTCTGGTGCATATCTCCTATATTCTGTGTGGTAGGAATCCCTAATTTAGTATTTGGTTGACCTTGACCTATGACCTCATTCCTAGAATAATCGTGTCCTGAGCATATCTCTATTATTGTTTGAAGTAGGAATCCAAAATATTGTGTGGATTGATCTTGGGATGGTTGAGTTTAACATATCCTTGGGTCACTGTGACCTTGACCTCTGACCCAGTTTCTAGAATCCACTTCGGTGCATATCTTCTTATACTATATTATTTGAGGTAGGAATCCCAAATTTATGGCTGGATCTTGGGGTTGCGGTTTCGATCCCTGTGACCTTGATTTCTGATCTATTTTCTAGAATAATCGTGTCCTTAGCATGTCTATTATTATAATCCCAAATTCGGTGTGTGATTGCATCTTGGAATGATGAAGTGTCATGTACCTGTTTTGGGGTCATTGTGACCTTGACCTCATTTTAAGAATACTCGTGGCAGAAGCATTTCTCCTATATTATTTGGGGTAGGAATCCCAAATTTTGTGTATGGATGCATCTTTGTATGGGGATATGTTGCTTACCGTTATGGGGTCACTGTGACCTTGACCTATGACCTAGTTTCAAAAATAGTCGTATCTCCTATATTATTTGAGGTAGGAATCACAAATTTGGTGTTTGGACTCTTCTTGGGGTGGCGGATCGGTGCATACCATTTTGTGGTCACTTTTACCTTGACTTTGACTTCGGACCTATTTTTATCCCCACACTTTTTTAAAAAAGCGTCGGGGATATTGCAATCACCTCCATCCGTCCGTCCATCTGTCCATCCATCACGCTATCTCCTCCTAAACCATTGGACGAAATCCAACCAAATTTGGTGTGTGAGTTACTAACATGAATCGGGCGCACAGCGGCACATTTTTAGCCCCGCCCCCTGGGGCCCTGGGGAGGGGCCAAAAGTTCAAATATCATTAAATATCATAAAATTTCAATAACAAAGTCAATTTCAAAGTTTTTAAAACCAAACTTTGTATGTCTTCTCTCAAATGAAAGATACAAAACATATCGGACGGGATTTTCATTTGGTCATGCCCAGGGGTGGGACTTGGGGGTACCGTGGGGGGTTGGAGGGTAAAAAAAAAATCTTCCAAAATTTAACCAGATTTGGTGTGTGAGTAACTTACATGAATGGCACATGCACCAGCACATTTTTTTGGGTCCACACCCCCTGGGGCCTTGGGGAGGGGTCAAAAATTTAATTTTCTGAACATGGTCATGTGGCATATCAAATTTAAGGGGATGAGCAGTAGACCAGGATACACTGAAAAATTTTAACCTATGATCAAACTGGTGACCTTGGGATGGGGTCAAAGGATCAATTACCATTAGATTTCTTTGAGAGCATGGGGATTTGCGATGGCACGCCATCGAATGTGTTCTAGTTTACCCTTTTTATGTGTCTGGAGCATATCTCCTATATTACAAATAAATTTCCTCAAATGTGTCTTATGCTAGACCAAATCCTTTTGGGGCATTCATCACGTTACTGTATTTTTTTCATTGGCCTAACCTGATAACAAGACGTTTCGCCCTCAAGACGTTCCCCCCCCCCCCCCCTAGTCGTTTCACATCTATTTATTTTCAACCTTGGTGGTTTCGCACCCATACCCTAGTCGTTTCACCCCGATACCATTTCCTCCCTAGGCTGCTATTATCAGAGGCCCCAGGTCTTTAGATAAGCCTGCGTACCTGTAAAATATGAAAATATTTGGCAGGATATGCATTTATTTAAATTCTTGTGCGTATATATCATGTACGAAAATCAAAATGAGCATTGGGCAATTAATGTTTTTTCAGAGTGTAATGTCCGAAATGTTATATTTCGTTTAACATTTAGGACATGTTATATTTCGTTTAACGTTTAGGAAAAGGTAGAGGAAATTCGAATTGGTTTCCCTTCGGGTATGTTCTTTTAATTACGGAGACATAGCAAATCTTCGTAACCACATTCTAAATATAGACCAGTTAGAAATGAAATGCATGTCAGTCTCCGGTGGATCAATATTGAAGCTTGCGGAAACAATCGGAAACCACAAGTGCGGATCCAGAGGGGGGGGGGCAGGGGGTCCGTACCCCCCTGGAAAATCACAAGTTTTATGGGTTTCTATCGGTAATAAGCAATTGGACCCCCCCCCCCCACCCCCCTGGAAAAAGTTGGACCCCATTGGAAAATGTTAGACCCCCTCTGAAACCTTGAAAAATGATATATTGCTTTGAAATTGACCATTTGACTTCTGTAAAATAAGCTGAGGACTAAGAAAAAAGCAAATGAACCACCGACTTTGTTTTACTTTCCGTTTCACAACACTCTGTCTAAAAAATGCCAGCGCAGAAAGTTATAAAAATACAAGCCATCCAGGCTGGTTTGCATTCTTTCAAGAAAACACAGTTATTTCTGAAATCCAGCTGCTTTTTCTTTTTAGAAAGGTGATTAGAGGTGATGGGTGTTGCGAGAAATTAATACACAAAATCCAAACAAGTACTGGCTTATGCAAAAGTTGGTCCTGTTGTATTTCGGTCTGTCTAATGGTTTATGAGAATAAACTCATTCAGATCAGGTTTTCTTAAACTTTTAAGTAGCTGTATAGTTCACATCCTGTAATATATTTTGATGATTTCAACTTAACCCCTCACTCACTGACCCCCTCCCAAAGTGTACAAAAATCACCAAAATGGGACACAGAATGCTGCAATTGCCACCTTATTTCCCAAACCCACACTACAATCTCCCAACTGCATCTGTTGTATTCCTGAAAAACTAAAAACCTACTATGCCAAAAAGAAATTCATACAGGCCACTTAGCCCAGTCAGTAACGGTTACGTGTCTGGCAACAGATGCGAGTCTGACTGCAGATCCAGGGTCGCGAGTTCGATCCCTGCCTGGTCCCATACTTTTGTGGAGATTGATTACTGTCATTCTAATCCCTTCTGCTGAATCAAGAAGGATTGTTGTCGGCTACAATCGAAAATATGTGCACGAACTACTGGTTAACTACTTGTTCAAGCTTGCCCAGGGAAAAAGTGTGGTTAGGTGAACTGATCGTCCTGCCATGACCATAGCTGTTGACTTGTGACGTAAAGCAACAAAACAAACAAAATGAAATTCAAATTCATTATCTTTACTATTTGCTTTCTTGTAAATGAATAGCCTAGGAAAACAAGCAGTAAGCACAGGCTCAATTAATCAGCGTGTTGAGATAGCTTTGTTGTTTCTTTGTGTGTTTTTAAGACAAACAGTCAGTACTCCTTAAAATCTCTCGTTACTCCCTTTTTTACAAAATGGACGAGTACTGTACTGTTTTGAAAATAAAGCTTATCTAAAGCCCTGCAGGGTTCTAGATAAGAGTGTAATTCAAATTTCTTATTTCTCAACTAAAAACATAAGTTGTGGGTACTCAAAAGAACCGTCTCAATGAAACAATTCTTTTGAGCACCCTACAAATATTCACAATTTTACGCTAAAAAATTGTGTTGACCTATGTATTATGTTGAGTATGGAAAAATGGGTCAAAATTGATATTTTCAGAGAAAGATGGGTATTTGTCTCAGTTTGCTGGCAGTTATGAGCTTGAAGTACCTTTCAAATCAGACAAAGTCACCAGCCACTTCAGCCAGTAAAGAAGCTAACAGCGAAGACCTTTACATGTCAATGTCATCCCAAGTCAAGAGAAAATCTAGAACTGGGCAAAAAAAGGTTAGTATAATATGCAGTAAAACCTATTTAAAATGGCCACACTCAAAAAGATCAAAAATTGGTTTTCAAAACCAATTATTGCTTCATGCAGGTCAAAAGTAATGCAAAATGGGGAGCACATTAAGCTACTATTTGTCATTTAGATCTTTGTTTTGTCTATTTCAGTGGCCGTTTTACTGTAATTCATTACACATTGCAGCACATATGATATATTATCTGGACCTCGATGTGAGAAAACCTGACATTGTTGTATGCAATCAACAAAGGTGCAGACTAGCCTGATCATCTGCACTGTTTGATCAGCACCTTTGTTATTAGCTTTCTGGAAAGTAAATTGGCTACATTTTCTGTACCCAAACTTCAAGATTCTAGCTAGTTTGTGTAGCTGAGCAGGCTGGTTTGAGTCTTACATGGTCGCAAATCCTAAACATTGGCTTTCTCGCATTTAGATGGACAGTCAATGAGATAAATCTGCACAGCAATGTCATTCTTTAAATATGCATGAATAGCTATTGGGAATTTCGACATTTTAGGCTTTCTGAAAAGCGGGGGGGGGGGGGGGGGGGGGGGGGATTTAAACAGTGTAACAGCCATGTGACAGCCTATATAGCTTTACTTAAATTTCTACAGGTAAGTGTCATAAGCATCACACATTTTAACAGCATGATTGCTTTGAACATGCCAGTTTTATTATTTAAGCACTGCCATTCAGTTGAAAGTATTGATTCAATCAGCGTTGACACAGATCCAACTGATACAATATGATCAAGCTTGTAATTTCAAGCTTGGCCAATTTAATGAAAAACCCGCTTTCTATTCTTGCTTTTCTAAACGATCAAAACACATTACTGATTGTCAAATGTCTAAGATTTCCATTTCGTTCAGTTGGATTTGGTTGGCAGTTGATGTCTGAAGGCCTAAACTGTGTGAGATTTCTGTTCAAATTTGTATCCTGAAAAATTGGACCCCTGTCACATTTAAATGACTTTCATGTGTTTCCTCGTGACACATCAGTAAACATTTCACTTTATGCACAACCCTGTCTTTGAACATTAAGATACAATTTACTTTACTGTCTTGCATCGTTTTGCATATAAACGGATGGGAGCGCAGTGGCTTAGTGGTAGAGTGCTTGACTTGTGACTGAGTGGCCGGGGGTTCGAGCCTCACCGGCGTCACTGCGTTGTGGTCCTTGAGCAAGACACAAGATTCTAGCTCAGTAATGGTTTAACCCAGGAAGACCCGTCCCTGTTTAACTGAAAGATTGTTGATGGGACGTAAAGAATCAAATCAAACAAACAAACAAAAGCCTATAAATAGTAACAATTCAGGTGTAGCGTTTTCACTTTGTTCAGTATAAAACCTACAAAGCGATCACTGACCTGAAACGTCATCGAATTATTAAGTCAACCGTTGCATATGATTAATAAACTGGGTCAGTTTATGTCCATTCTACCAACAGTAATACTCCCCCGTCAAAACGAACGAAAAAAAAATGCAAAAATTCCATCTAATTACAGAAAAAACGCAGCAAAAACATCAGGTTGAAAATTTTGTCAAAAAATACTGCAGCTTTTTCTACCCGCATAACGAAAATATCAAGAGAAAATAACGAGAAAAAATGCGATTTAAGTCGAATTTCCGCGTTTTTAATGCGGCAGTACTATAGTTCCAGATGTCTGAGAGTTTACTGACCAGTTTGGACAGTTTGTCCAAGATGATTTTTGGTAACGCACACTGTATAGTAATGCACAGTGATGCAGTATTATTTTTGTTTTAAAAAACGATCGCTGATTGGCCAAATTTCTGTAAGTATCAGACTGGTTTGACTTATTTTACCCCACAAATACTTTTTCACTAAAGCAAACTAGTCAGAATGTTTTGTTACGTTGTGCCTGATTGGTCTTTTGCATCCTTAGTTTACTTCCCTTGATTTTATCTCCAAGCAGAAAGCATGTTTGCCTTGGCATTTACCGATAAAATGACTAAAAAACTTAACTGCAACCAAGACATAACAGAAGTTTTTTATGCCCCAAAACAGTTTGTCCGCTCCATCATTACCTGAACAGTCATTTTCCATGACTAACGAGTCGTACAGCGGCCACAAAAAGCAGCAATAAACAGTACCCCACCCACTTCCACCGATCAACAAGTTCCAGTCTCCTCATGAAATAAAAAAGCCAGACAATCAATCAGGCCGCACTTACCATCCGTAATGGTAGCAAAACTACCCCTGGTTTCAATTTGTGAAGGGCAGATGGCAATTTCCGTTTATGGTGGTAAAATGAATGTTAATGAATGTCCTAAAAAATTCTAAATGTCCGAACAATAATGGGGCTGCTTGGACAAAATGTCCAAAGTAAATTACAGTCCAGCTGAAACCCTGTATAGTACACATTATTTGTTTATAATTTATTTTTTGCATGTGCCACAAATTTTAAATAGCTGTGGTATAAACTTTGGTAATGTGTTTAAGAGGCTCAGGCCTTAAGTTAAGAGTTCATACCAAAAAAAAAAAGAATTTTCTTATTTCTCAAACAAAACATATATTGTGGGTGCTCAAAGGAACCGTCTCATTGAGACCATTCTTTTTAGCACCCAAAACATTTGTTAAAATTGATGGGTTTAAAAATATTTACAATTTTATGCTCAAAAATTTTGTTTATCTAAACCTATTAGGCTCCCTTTACTTTCAGAAATTCAACAGGCACTGAAGTACCAGCCTTTACATTTGGACAAACTGGATCCAGCGTTTCTACTTGTCCTACATCACCATATGTTTTGGTAAATTCAATAATTGACATTGGAAACAGTCAACATTTCTATTCATCCTACAGCATAAGGGCTAAAAGGCACTCGCCATGGCAAGCGGACAAGTGTGTTTTTCGGCGGCTGCTCAGGTCATTCAGTAAGGACAGGTTTACCAGGTGACAGCAGAATACCCTGCACACCATATTTAAAAGATCAAGGTCGTCGGACAGTCTGAGCAGTTTAGCTCCATGGGAGACACTACAATATTTGAAAAACAGTCAGTTCCAGCCAGCAAACCCTTTAAAATTTTCTATAACTGCGCCAAATTCCTCGCTGTTTACTTCCAAATTCTATGACTCAAAGACTTAAGATTTGAGGAAACAGAAGAGCTGACACCAGCTTAGTGATTAGATTAGCAATGCTTTTAAGTAAAAAAAATGTTAATATTTTCTTACCCATCAGTTTTAACAGCCGTTTTTGGTCTCATTGTGACGGTTCTTTTGAGTACCCACAACATATGTTTTGGATGAGAAATAAATATAAAAAAAATATATTCACACTCTTATCTGAAGGTTTTTTTGATGCATATACTATGTAAACCCTCTTCATTCTGGATACAGTAAACAGGACCTATGGCAAACAGTGAAGACCCTAATGAAATACTGCATAAGGTGGTATTTCCATAGGGTCTGCACTGTTTGTTAAAATTAAAACAATCTTCAGGGGGTGGGGGCTGGTGTCAATCAGACTATGAGGATCACTCTTCATTTTTGGCATATGGCATAAAGGTTTCTTTGGTTACATGCATAGGTCCAGATTAGCGAATTATTAAATCTTAAATTTGTGATTATTTTTTTATCCAAAATTTTGTATTTTGGGTGCTGAAAAGAACCGATCCATTGAGAAGGTTTTTTTTAGTATGTACAGTATTGACCCGGCAAGAAGCAGTCTAATCAGAGCTTATAGTGTTTGCTTACACATTTTTGGAAATCATACATTTATTCTGGAGCAGGCAAAATAAATTTTGTAAAATATTTTTACATTCATTTGATATTTTTATATGAACTATATATTTCAAACAGTATGGACCCAGGTCAGACTGCTTAGAAGCAGTCTGATCAGTGGTCATAGTGATTGCTTACATGATATATATTTATTCTGGAGTAAATTTTAAAATTATAAAGACAGCACTTTTTGTTAAATATTGTACAAGCTCTTCTGCTAAATGCATTTTTGTGGCCTATATTGCAAACAGTATGGATCAGATCAGACCTTTGAACAGTCTCGTCAAGGTTCATAATGTTTGCTTATGTGATTGAATTATTTTGGTGTAAATCAGATGAGATTTTGTTACCTATATTGCAAACGGTAGGAGCAGTCTGATCAGGGTTCATAGTGTTATCTTACATGATACGATTTGTTTTGGGGAAAATGAAAATATGCAGCAGGTGTAATAAGCAGACAACACTCTTTATTTAATACTGTCATCTGCTAATGACCAAATGAACTTATATATAACGCTTATATAATATTGCAAACAGTATGGACCCAGATCAGTCTAATGAGCAGTCTGATCACGGTTTATAATGTTTGCTTACATGATGAAATTATTTTGGAGTAAATTTGGTGTAATTTTGTGATCTGTATTGCAAACAGTATGGACCCAGGTCAGAATGCTTAGGAGCATTCTGATCAGTGTTCATAGTGTTTGCATGATACAATTTTTCGAGAGAAAAACTTAAAATGCTCAGAAAACATTATAAGCAGACAGCACTGTTTTGTTAAATATCTTTGTATGAGGTGATTATCTTGATGAATAAAAACAAAAACAACTATTTAATTTTTTTAATGAAAATGGAAACATCTTGGTTCACAGTCGGTATGACACACCGATGCAATGTCAGAGTTCTCACAAGTATTTTGAAATAATTCATAAAAAAATAATGTTTCAGCTGAAGCTGCCAAGTTTTCTGGATCAAACTCCACATTTTCAGTTTTGACTCCCAACTTTTTTCCAAGAATGGATTCTATAACTTCTGTTTTCAAAATTCTAGTGAGAACACTGACTCTGATCAGCTGCATTGTTACTACATGTATGTAGATGACCAGTCCCTACTGAAAAGAACTTTTTTAAAGAAGGCTTTCTCATGATGTGGTTCAATTCTTAAAATGGGTCATACATTTTCAAGTGTTTAGTCCTCACATTTTAGCTGGGGTTTATCATTTTCTTTTTGCAGATTTATTTTCTTACCCCTGGTTTATGCCTGCTGCACCCCAATTGTGGGATGGATGTAATACATTGTGAGTCTGCATTGATTTAGCCTCATGATATGCTTGAAGAAACGTTAATTCAGCATTTATTTGGCACCCTTTTTAAGGTTGAATTAGTGTTGTATTTGAGGTTGAATCAAAGTTGATACAGTTTTGATTCAACGTTGAGTCAGTGTTGAAATATTAATGTTGATTCAATGATTGAATGTCAACGTTGAATCAAAGTTTGTATGTCAGCGTCGAATCAACGTTTGTATGTCAGCGTTTATTCAAGTTTCAAATTCAAATATATTTTCAACTTATATTTCAACATATATTGTCAACGTTTAATCGACATCAACAAACTCGTGCCCCCTGGGATCTGACTATCAGAATTCTAGTCATTCAGTATAATATGATTTCATATAGCTAGTCTCATCTATTCTGTCTTAGTAACCCTCACATAATCAGTAATCACAAATGGAAAGAGGAGAAAAAAGAAATCATTATTTAAAAATAAATTTATCATTTATTAAAGAAAATGATATCACCTACCTGTGAAGTGGACATGACCGTTTTGACTTTTGCTCACTGGGCTGTCACTGTTTGTATTCATAAACTACCAGTCTAAAAGCTGAAGTCACTAGGCCACGTAGCACAGTCAGTAATGTGTGTCTGGCTGCAGATATCTGTCTGACTGAAGATACTGGAGTCACAAATTAGATCTCCCGCCAGGTCCCATACTTTTGTGGAGATTGATAATTAATTATTTCTACGGTTATTCTCCCTGCCACTGAGCCAGGAAGGGTTATAAACATTCTTTCGGGATTGTGCTGGAGCGAAATTTCTACAACATTAGTAAAAGATAATTCGAGATCAATCCTGAAAGTAATTTTAAATGATAAACTGCTAAAAATAAAATTTTAAAAATTACTTTGAGCAAGATCTCGAAAGTTCTTTACGGGCACGATCCCGAAACATTTTTTCAATCAAAATGTTTCGGGATTGTGCCCGAAAAGAACTTTTGGTATCATGCCGAAAGTATTTTTTTTTTAATTTTATTTTTACAAATGGCTTTGGGCATGATCCGGAAAGTTCTTTTTCGGGCATGATCCCGAAACATTTTTTCAATCAAAATGTTTCAGGATCGTCCCCAAACAGAACTTTCGGGATCATGCCCAAAGTAATTTTGAATTTTTTATTTTAAAAATGACTTTGGACATGATCCTGAAAGTTCTTTTTCGGGCACGATCCCGAAACATTTTTTCGATTGATTGAAAAAAAGTTTCGGGATCGTGCCCAAAAAGAACTTTTGAGATCGTGCTCAAAGTGATTTTTAAAATTTATTTTAATTAATTTCGGGATTGATCCCGAGTAAACATCTTTACATGACAGAAAAAGCCATTAAACGCATCGGTTTTTGGATGAAGTGTCTCTTTATAAATAAATAAATTGAATTGTTCCCGTTAAATTTGAATACTGGCCCTAAAAATCGTTATAAATTCCCGAAATATTTTTAAAAGTCAATGATGAAATCAGGAAAAAAATATTTTTTCTCAATTTAAAATATTGTTTGTTAAATGTTAAATGTAACAAATAAGTGATTAATTCAAATATTCTGAATATTTGAGATCAAAATAATTTATTTCTAAGCATCCAAGAGAATGAGGCTGGATGCATTACGTTATATCATATCAATAATTTCCTTCAATAGGCCTATGCGAGCAGGGAAGAATCTGGTAAGCTTCGTGCTTAATCAAGGTCTATGAGAAAAAATTTACATTCCCTACACATGACGTCTAAACAGGGTCTTTCAAATTCTGGTTTAAATAAATGATAAGATACAGTGAGGTCATCGCGCGAGAAAACCTGTCTTGCGGGTTTCTGACTGAGTAAGACTCAAACCAGTCTGTGCAGCTGAAGAGACCATGGGTAAAATGAATTTTTGCATGAAACAAGTTAGATATTATACTTTCCATAAGTGAACAGTAAAGACGGACCTGCTCCTTTGTTGTTCACATGCGCCAAAGTCAGGTTTTCTCGCATCGAGGCTCTTTCCAAGATGTACTTATATGCATCCGGTCCTTTAATACTATGCCCGGTGCCCTTTAAAAGCAATAAAACCTAGCAAACGTCGGCACGCGATTGTAATTCGACGGTATGATTGATTTATGACGTGATAAGCCCTAATAGCGGGCTGGTGTTTTTGATAATTGATCTGAGTTTTAATCTACATCCATTATTTGTGTGCGCGAGCAGCGATGATTCTCGCGAGCCTGCGCACGAATGGACTTTGTGTAGAAATGATGGAATTTAATGGGTCTATAAATGGAGGTATTTACTTACAATACTGACTTATAGTTATGTTAAATGAGATTTCGGCATTTATCACATATGCTTAGTCATTATGCGCAACTATCTAGCAGCATACGCATACGTCTATTTGGTAGCATGCAGTTGCATGCATGCTTATCTGGTGGGGCTAGAAGCGTTAGAACTAATTTTTGTCTGAGCCTCCTTAATTGTCTCCATGCATCACTCTTCTAGTTTGTGTGCGCACGGACACTGGCAAAAATGGATCCGAGGTGCGCGTGAGCAGCGAATGTCCTGGTGAGACTGCACAGACTCGTCTGAGTTGTCGATGTTCGCATAACAGACTCGTTTGTTTTATTAGTGCGTGTATTTTAAATACTTTTGAGATTTCATGCCTGAAGAAAACGCCAATTTTAGCTCGATATCAAAGTATATTTTACACTGATTAAAGTGAAAACAAATACGGAAGACTTATAAAATGTATATGAAAACATTAATTTACATTATTTCTAGAATAAGAAATCTCATTCTAGCGTTTTAAGGCCAAATAATCGACTTATTAAGCATCTTTATGTGTTTTGACAATGCAACTAATAAGCAATCTGCCCCTTCATTTTCAAAAACGACTTTATCGATTTTTCAATTGAAGAGCGATTGCTAAGGGAGATAACAATGTGAAAGGGGTCTATCAGAAAAGATGTAACATGTAACAAAATTTGTTGTCTGCTGAAGTTGTGATTGCAGTTTAAGGGTTAAGATCAATTGTTAATAATCATGTGGTAAAGGAGTGCAGGCAAAGCTTGTAATATACTTACAATTTAAAAGATTGATTTATTTGGCCAGCACTGCAATATTAGGTACTCTTGAATCTGTGAATAGAAAATATAGATTTGTTAAGCACCATTTCTGTCTATCACTGCCTACTAGGTAACTTTACATGCTTTTTTGTCATCTGCGGATTTTTTTTCCAAAATCAAATTTTTTGAAAAGTTTTAGAGTGTCAAACAGTTTGGACCTTTGTACCATCTGATGCTAAGGACCCACAAGGGCTGGTGCATCATTAATCAACAAACAATCAATCTCTTTGCCTTCTACTGTCCTGCCAGCGACGCCATGTTTTGTTTACAATTGTTTAGTAAAACACTATCTTGTACACACCAAGTGAGCTAATGCGAATTGATAGATCACTTGTGTATTAATCAGCAGGATAGGATTAATACATAAGTGATCTATCGATTCTAAGTCCCTGATAACTTTGTAAACAAAACATGATGTCACTGTCACTCTTGGTTGGTATGACAGTAATATCGTCTGCTGAGGACTTTTGCAAGCGATTTGGACTGAAATCTTTTTAATTTATATTAAGTGTTTGTCTTCTTAATGCTGTCTTCACCTGGAAATATAAATGTTAAAAAACTAGCCTTTACCCGGTACTGTGGGGTTAGTGTGGTGGGGGGGGGGGGGGGGGGGGAGATTCATCCAAACATCTACCATGACCACGCTATCAGCTACAGTATCTCATAAGTGCATCGGTGTTGGCAGGTAGGGGTGGGGCAGTGGTTACAAACGCAGTTCACTCTTACAATGTGTGTTGGTACATGCATGCGCTTAATAACAATGGAAATGAGCATAGATGTTAAATAAAAATGTGATAAAAATAAAATAAAATAATAAAAATACTCTGAAAAAGTGAATGCCATTTAGTGTCTGTATCACAAATCGATGCATCCAATGACTGACAGTGCAGATCCTGATTATAATGCGCCTCTAGCAGCTATCTGATCTACAACTCTACCAGGTTTCCTAGACCAAGCATACATGTAAACCTTTCGATCATTCGCCCAAAAATGTTTGTTTCAGAATACAGGAAATCTTAAAATATGGAGGGTATATAATAGAGAGTATTACTTGCGTGTGATAAAAATGTTCATAGTTCTAGGATGCTTATTCATGCGCGTATCCAGAGGAGTGGGTACTGGGGGTCCGGACCACCCTCTACAGCATGGAAAAGCACAACGCTGTAGATCTCCTCAGGAACACTGGTTTGGAACCTTTGGAAAAGCACAAAGCTACCGAGGTCGGGTCATCATCCGACCGTTGGCTAAAAAAATAAATGTCAAAACTTTGGACCTGGACTCCCCCGAAGAAACTCTGTACTTTCAGCACAAGTTTATTGCAATGATTATGGTATAAGAATGCGTCAAACTCGTCATTGGAAGTAGTGATTAAGCAAACAATGTCAAAACCTTAATGCAACTGCACTACTGTAGCTAATTTCTAAGAATTTCTAGTGATTCGAAACTGGGAAAATGACCCAGAACTAGGAAAATTGGGGGCCTACTTCAAAGCCGTGGTATGACACATAGCAGAATCTGAATGATACAATTTAGGGGTATGATAGTGCTTCGAAATCTTATTTACTCAGAGCAACTATTTGGAATACACCTCAAAAAGTGATTCAGAACTAGGCAAATAACTGTTCCATCAGAGTGTCAAACAGTTTGGTTCCAGATCAAGCCAGATGTTTTAAAAAAAAAATTCAACATCCATAGAGCATGAAAGCATCACCTACAAGTAATAAGGCACTTACCTAGATCAGCGTTGGCCAACATCCAGATGTGTTAATGCTGGTTTCCCAGGGGTAAATCTTCAGACATCTATGCTGAACACTCCACACTGCAAGGTGTCCGGTAGCTGAGCCAACATCCAGATGTGTTAATGCTGGTTTCTCCTCAGACATCTATGCTGAACACTCCACACTGCAAGGTGTCCGGTAGCTGAGCCAACATCCAGATGTGTTAATGCTGGTTTTTCCTCAGACATCTATGCTGAACACTCAACACTGCAAGGTGTCCGGTAGCTAAAATATCTGAAGCTACTAAAAACATTTTATTTATACTTTTACATACAATTTTTAAAACCATAAAAATAGTGAATATAAGGCTGTAAATGAGGATGATAGAGGTCATAAGAATGACAATGATAATTAGGATGATCTGGTTTTTCAATGTTTTACCTCCCAGTAAACAACTTGTCAGTCATATAGGGATATTTCCTGAGTTTTTTGTTTGTTTGTTTGATTTGATTCTTTATGTCCCATCAATATTTCCTGAGTTTTTTGTTTGTTTGTTTGATTTGATTCTTTATGTCCCATCAACAATCTTTCAGTTATAAAGGGACGGGTCTTCCTGGGTTGAACCAGTACTAAGCTAGGATTAATGTTCTTGCTCAAGGACACAACGCAATGACACCGGTGAGGCTCGAACCCGCGGCCCTTCGGTCTCGAGTCAAGCACTCTACCACTGAGCCACTTCGCTCCCACATCAGGTAGAATGAGTTAAACCAGAACTAATCAGACAATAAAGATATTTCCTGGGTTGAACTAGTACTACTGTAAAGTCGAAACTTTTTGCAAGAATTTTATTTCCAGGAAAATGGTGTAAAGGTTTATTTGCCACATTTAAAATTCACAATTTTGACATGATTCACCTTCATCAGTGAACGACAAGAGTGAGTTTGCCATTTCTAGAGAATTTATTTTCGCTCACAAAAATTTCCAAATTTACAGTAAGCAGAGGATACACATAATGCAGGGGCTTTATGAAGAGAGTCTAAACCTGCGGTTCATTAAGTGCTGTTTGCAGATGACCTGATGGTCAATGCAAAGTCCTGGAGGGAATTGCTGTTGAACTTGAAACCTTGAAGCCTAGGCTGCAGAAGAAAGCCCTATGTGTAAACAAGGGCAACACAAAGAACCTGGCATCTGTTAGAAATATGAACCTGCTGTAGATATCTGGAAAAGACCCTTGCACAGTAAGTCTTACAGAAACTGATAGAACTGCAATCTAATGTGGTGGCTGCTTTCATGGGTGTGTAAGAAATGCAGTGGTATCAAGGACTCACTGAGCCCAAACCTTATGTTGAGATTAATCTGACCGATCAGGAAGAGTGGATTGGTTATGACAAGCTTGAAGTACTCCCAGAATTCTATTACCTCAGTGACATGCTCTCTGCTGGGAAAGCTGCAAGCTGGGTGTGGTCCCATGCTGCATGTGTACATGGGACAGGTTTCGCCACCAACTCCCTCTTCTCACCAACCACCATCTGCCTCTGTTGACCCAAGGATGGGTGTATTCAACAAGAGTGAGGAGTGAGTTGTAGCAGGAATCAGAGACATGGGTCATAACAGAAACATTGAGCCACCCAAGACGTTTCACTGGACCTGTTACATCAACATGAAGGGCCATGTTAGCTTTGACTCCCATCTCAGAAAGCTCTACAACCAGTATAATGATATGATACTCCTCACTTGGAAAACTTGGGCGACTTAGAAACATACAGGCCTCCACGAGACAAAACCCGTCTTCAGGATTTCTGACAATGCGAGACTCAAACCTTAGCTACAGAGACTAAATAGAAAATTGGAATTTCTGGTATAGCGAGTTGAGATATACTTTCCAAAAAAGGGAATAATAAAGGTGCTGATCATTCTGCTCGGATGCACAGGCTGGTCAGCCCCTTTGTTGTTCACCAACCATAAAGACAGGTTCTCACTTCAAGGACCATACATAGGAGCACAGACTGTGCCACATATGTATGCATGCTTGTCAGAGGTGGGTGGGTAGAAGAAATCAAGCAGACAATAGAAACTGTTGGAGATGTGGTTCGCAATGACAGAGTGAAGCTAGGTTATTTTTTGTTTGTTTTCTTGCTTTATGTCCCAGTCAACAGCTACGGTCATGGGGGGACGGTCAGTTCACCTAACACACTTTTTCCTGGGCAAGTTTGAACAAGCAGTTAACCAGTTATTTGTGCACATACTTTCGCTTGTGACCGACAACAATCCTTCTTGAATGAATCAGCAGAAGGCAGGAGTATGACCATGGAAATTATTTCATGGTCAATCTCCATGAAAATATTGGACCGGGCCTGGATTGAACTCGGGACCCCTGGATCTCCAGTCAGATGTGCATCTTTATCAGAAATGTTACCGACTGCGCTGCGCTGCCCGGTAAAGCTAAGTTATGAATTCAACAGACCCTACAAACCAGAGAAAAAAAGTCAGTCAGTCAGTCCTGCAGGACTCTTGGGAGAGGATAGAATCTGGCCGGCCTTTTTTTAAGATCTAATTAAGTGATCCCATATAAAGGATCTGTGGGGTAAATAATCCCATGGCAGTATTTTAAGAAAGGCTAGACAACCAAACAAAATTTGGTCCCATTATCATTCATAGCCAAACTATCCCACTTTGTTTGATTTGATTCTTTACGTCCCATCAACAATCTTTCAGTTATGTAGGAATGGGTCTTCCTGGGTTGAACCAGTACTAAGCTAGGATTATATCCCACTTTGTATCTAGGACTGCAGCAATACAGCTACAACCATATCGTTTTAGAATACACTTGCCAAATTCAAGTCAAAAATGTAAATGAGTTGAGTGAATAAGAAGACAAGCAGAATCAAGAGCCAGACGTATCCTTACAATCCAGCAAGAGATTTATCCTGGCAAACTCCACAATCACCAAGACAAATCAATGACCCTGCTTTATCTGGATGACTGAAATCAGTCTAAAAAATGATCTTACCAATCTAGAAAAAAAATCCTAAATTTGTTAAGCTGCAGCTGTTTTTTGTAGTCCTTAAACAAATGGGAAGTTTTCCTCAGAATGAGACAAAATTCAGTTTGTCATATGATTGTTCTAAAAATACTGCCACAGGATTATCTACCTGCGAGATCCTTCATACTGTTTGTTTTGTTGCTTTACGTCCCAGTCAACCGCTATGGTCATGGGGGGACGGTCAGTTCACCTAACCACACTTTTTCCTGGGCAAGCTTGAAAAAGTGGTTAACCAGTAATTTGTGCGCATATTTTTGCTTGTAACTGACAACAACACCTCCTAAATGCTTCAGCAGAAGGGAGGAGAATGACCATAGAAATTATTTCATGGTCAATCTTCACAAAAGTATGGGAACGGGCAGGGATCCAACTCGGGGTCCCTGGTTCTTCAGTCAGATGTGCATCAGTAGTCAGACAAGTTACTGACTGCGCTACCCTGCCCGGTTAGTGGTTTATTAGGCCTGCTGGATTTCTTCTTCCCATCCACTTCTAGATGCACGGTATGTTTACAAACCACCTAAATCCAAATAATGCAGAGTATCACGTCTATATCCAGATTGCCAAGCTTTGCGAGATGTCGGCCTAAGCAAACAGATCCAGGGGATCATGCCATTTAGTATGCCACAAGCCGTTCAAGGTTTCTGTTGTCATTACCCATGTCTCTGATTCATGCTTCATCTGGCTCCTCACACTTGTTGAGTACACCCAACTTTGGTTCAACAGAGGCAAATAGTGGTTGTTGAGAAGAGGCAGTTGTTGGCCAGACTTGCCCCAGCGTACACCAGCAACATGTGACTACAGCCAGCACACAGCTGCACCCAGTAAGAGAATTTCACCGAGGTTTGGAACTCATGGAGGTCTTCAAGCTTGCTTTCACCATACAACTCCTCCCTCATCAGTCTACCTTCAATCAGCTGTGCATTGATGAGGCATCCAACTCACCTAAACTTGGGGTCTGGGTTTAGTGAGCCATTGATACCACTGCATTTCTTGCTCACCCATGCAAGCAGCCACCACAGAAGATTGCACTTCTATCAGTTTCTGCAAGACAGACAGCACAGAGGTCCTTTACAAGCATCTTCAATAGGCCCACAATCCCTGCAGATGCTTGAATTTTTGTATTTCACATGTTCATATGTAGGAATTTCTTCTAAACCTCAACTTCCATGACTCCCACCTTCAATAGCAGTTCCCCCATGGACTAGGCAATGTCCACCAGGTCTTCTGCATATAGCAGCTCTTATAGTCCACCAGTTCAAAACCCTCGATAGAACCTCTAGCAGGATGATAGAGAGAAGTGGACTTAGAACAAAGCCTGGATGGACACCAAGTCCCTTACCAAACTCCTCTCTATACCCAACTGCAACTTTTACCAGGTCCACCACCATTAATGAGCTGAGACACAAAATATACACATGCATGGATCCAGGAATTTTTGCCATTTAGGGCAAGTCCAACTGCCCGAAAACAGCTCTGATGGGTTTTTTGTTGTTGTTTTTAGGCCTTAACTTACTTTATAATTTTACAAAGGGTGTCCAATGGTTATTTCAAAGAAAACTATAATTTTCCAAAGTGTCAAACAGGTCCAACATTTTCCGCGCGGGGGTGTGTTTCTATAGAAACCGCCTATCCCCCTCTGAATCCATGCATGATATACAAGTTGGTGTTTGCACCCATTGAAGACTTAGATTAGACTGCATCTCTGCAGTCTGATCAGAGTCTTTGATGGGTGCTCTATATTAAGGCATTCAAGGTAAAAACTAAGACTGATCAGACTGTGCAGATGGATTTGAATATTTGCTGGGTGCACAAACCAACTTGTACCCGGCTCATTCATATACATATTATGGCTAGTTGTATTAACAACATATTTACCTTATAAACAGACCATCTGTGACAAAATGAGACAATTACAAGAAGTATTAGTTGACTCTCAATAACTAAAATATTAATGATTCAATTAACCTGTTGAAGTATTGGAATGCTTTAGATTTCAAACATATTCTTCTTTGAAAAGTATATTTTGTGTCTTTAAAACAATATAAGTAAGATAGCTTTTAAAGTAGCAGCAACATATCTTTGATAGAAAAGAATCCAATATTTGGTAAGGCATTGTTCACAAACCAATTGCTTTAGCCTTTAGCTCTTTAACTGCTAGTTTCATCTGCTGATGAGCATCCCAAACAGTTTAGACCAAGATCAGGTTAGACCAAATTAGACACATGTCTGGCCTGATCTGTATCCAAACTGTTTGACACTGATCCTATTCCTTTATTTATTTGATAAAAAAAATGTTGCTATCAAAAATGAGAAAAACCTGAAAATTCAACAACATGTAGTGTTAAATTACTGGTTATAATTGATAAAATCTAGTTACCAAGAGTCAAATGTATTGTCAAAGCTGCAGCATGTTTGTGTTGATCCTTTATGTCCAAGTCAACAATTTTTCAGTTATGTCAGGACAATTTCCTGTATTCCTGGGTTGAACCAGTACTTAGCAGAGGATAATGTGCCTTGTTCAAGGACTAAACACACAGTTGAAACTTAAAGCCTAGGCTGCAGAAGAAAGCCCTATGTGTAAACAAGGGTAACACAAAGAACCTGGCATCTGTTGGAAATATGAACCTGCTGTAGATATCTGGAAAAGACCCATGCACAGTAAGACTTACAGAAGCTGATAGAACTGCAATCTAATGTGGTGGCTGCTTTCATGGGTGTGTAAGAAATGCAGTGGTATCAAGGACTCACTGAGCCCAGATCTTTTGTTGAGATGAATCTGACCAATCAGGAAGAGTGGATTGGTTATGACAAGCTTGAAGTCCTCCCAGAATTCTATTACCTCAGTGACATGCTCTCTGCTGGGAAAGCTGCAAGCTGGGTGTGGTCCCATGCTGTATGTGTACATGGGACAGGTTTGGCCACCTACTCCCTCTTCTCACCAACAACCATCTGCCACTGTTGACCCAAGGATGGGTGTTTTTTGTTTGTTTGATTTGATTCTTTACGTCCCATCAAAAGTCTTTCAGTTATAAAGGGACGGGTCTTCCTGGGTTGAACCAGTACTAAGCTAGGATTAATGTTCTTGCTCAAGGACACAACGCAGTGACGCCGGTGAGGCTCGAACCTGCGGCCCTTCGGTCTCGAGTCAAGCACTCTACCACTGAGCCACTGCGCTCCCTCAAGGATGGGTGTATTCAACAGGTGTGAGGAGTGAGATGTAGCATGAATCAGAGACATGGGTCATAACAGAAACATTGAGCCACCCAAGACATAATATAATAACTGTCATGATTCCCTGAACCTGTAACATCAACATGAAGAGCAATGTTAGCTTTGACTCCCATCTCACAAAGCTCTTCAACCAGTATAATGATATGATACTCCTCACTTGGAAGACTTGGGCGACTTAGAAACATACAGGCCTCCACGAGACGAAACCCGTCTTCAGGATTTCCGATTATGCGAGACTCAAACCTTAACTACAGAGACTAAATAGAAAATTGGAATTTCTCGTATAGCCAGTTGAGATATACTTTCCACAAAAGGGAATAATAAAGGTGCTGATCATTCTGCTCGGATGCACAGGCTGGTCAGTCCCTTTGTTGTTCACCACCCATAAAGACAGGTTCTCACTTCAGGGACCATACATAGGAGCACAGACTGTGCCACTTATGTATGCATGCATGTCAGAGGTTGGTGGGCAGAAGAAATCAAGCAGACAATAGAAACTGTTGGAGATGTGGTTCGCAATGACAGAGTGAAGCTAGATTATGTTTTGTTTGTTTTCTTGCTTTGTGTCCCAGTCAACAGCTACGGTCATGGGGGACGGTCAGTTCACCTAACACACTTTTTCCTGGGCAAGTTTGAACAAGCAGTTAACCAGTAATTTGTGCATATACTTTCGCTTGTGACCGACAACAATCCTTGAATGAATCAGCAGAAGGCAGGAGTATGACCATAGAAATCATATCATGATCAATCTCCATGAAAATATTGGACCGAGCCGGGATTGAACTTGGGACCCCTGGATCTGCAGTCAAGTGTGCATCTGTAGTCAGAAATGTTACCGATTGCGCTGCGCTGCCTTTTAAAGCTAAGTTATGAATTCAACAGACCCTACAAACCAGAGAATAAAAGTCAGTCAGTCCTGCATGACCCTTGGGAGAGGATAGAATCTGGCCAGTATAAACAGATAGGCCATTTTAATTGAAGTTTTAATTAAGTGTTCCCATATAAAGGATCTGTGGGGTAAATAATCCCATGGCATTATTTTAAGAAAGGCTAGACAACCAAACTAAATTTGGTCCCATTATCATTCATAGCCAAACTATCCCACTATGATTTGATTCTTTATGTCCCATCAACAATCTTTCAGTTATGTAGGGATGGGTCTTCCTGGGTTGAACCAGTACTAAGCTAGGATTATATCCCACTTTGTATCTAGAACTGCAGAAATACAGCTACAACCTTATTGTTTTAGAATACACTTGCCAAAATCAAGTCAAAAATGTAAATGAGTTGAGTGAATAAGAAGACAAGCAGAATCAAGAGCCAGACGTATCCTTACAATCCAGCAAGAGATTTATCCTGGCAAACTCCACAATCACCAAGACAAATCAATGACCCTGCTTTATCTGGATGACTGAAATCAGTCTAAAAAAATGATCTTACCAATCTAGAAAAAAATTCTAAATTTGTTAAGCTGCAGCTGTTTTATTGTAGTCCTTAAACAAATAGGAAGTTTTCCTCAGAAGGAGACAAAATTCAGTTTGTCATATGATCTTTCTTAAAATACTGCCACAGGATTATCTACCTGCGAGATCCTTCATACTGTTTGTTTTGTTGCTTTACATCCCAGTCAACAGCTATGGTCATGGGGGGACGGTCAGTTCACCTAACCACACTTTTTCCTGGGCAAGCTTGAACAAGTGGTTAACCAGTAATTCGTGCACATAATTTTGCTTGTAACTGACAACAACACTTCTGAAATGGGAGGAGAATGACCATAGAAATTATTTCATGATCAATCTCCACAAAAGTATGCGAACAGGCCGGGATCCAACTCAGGTTCCCTGGTTCTTCGGTCAGATGTGCATCAGTAGTCAGACAAGTTACCGACTGCGCTACCCTCCCTGGTCAGTGGTTTATTTGGCCTGCTGGATTTCTTCTTCCCATCCACTTCTAGATGCACTGTATGTTTACAAACCACCTAAATCCAAATTATGCAGAGTATCACATCTATATCCAGATTGCCAAGCTTTGCATGATGTCAGCCTAAGCAAACTTTGCTCTTCATGTTGATGTAACAGATCCAGGGGATCCTGGCATTTAGTTTGCCACAAGCCGTTTAAGGTTTCTGTTGTCATTACTCAGGTCTCTGATTCATGCTTCATCTGGCTCCTTCCACTTGTTGAGTACACCCAACCTTGGTTCAACAGAGGCAAATGGTGGTTGGTGAGAAGAGGCAGTTGTTGGCCAGACTTGCCCCATGCACACCAGCAACATGTGACTACAGCCAGCACACAGCTGCACCCAGTTAGAGCATCTCACCGAGGTAGCAGAACTCTAGAAGGTCTTCAAGCTTGCTGTCTTCATACAACTCCTCCCTCATCAGTCTACCTTCAATCAGCTGTGCATTGATCAGGCATCCGATTCACCTAAACTTGGGGTCTGGGCTTCGTGAGCCATTGATACCACTGCATTTCTTGCTCACCCATGCAAGCAGCCACCACAGAAGATTGCACTTCTATCAGTTTCTGCAAGACAGACAGCACAGAGGTCCTTTCCAAACATCTTCAACAGACCCAGAATCACTACAGATGCTTGAATTTTTGTATTTCACATGTTCATATGTAGGAATTTCTTCTAAACCTTGACTTCCATGTCAAAACTGCAGCATGTTTGTGTTGATCCTTTATGTCCAAGTCAACAATTTTTCAGTTATGTCAGGATAATTTCCTGTATTCCTGGGTTGAACCAGTACTAAGCAGAGGATAAAGTGCCTTGTTCAAGAACTAAACACAATGCACCCATCAAGTCTCGAACCAGTCACCTTTGATCAAGTCACATACACTCTACCAGAGCCACTGTGCTCATTTACAGCATGTTTATTGTGAAGCATGTCAATAGAACAACATCTTTATCAAAAGTGCATGGGAGATCTACACAAAACTTGTACACTTAAGTCAAAGTTAGGGGCATGAGAAATTGAAAACTGAATCCCTTAAGCCATTGTTTAACTAGAATGGCGCTTAAATTAATGCTAGGCATGTGATATTTCAAAACCAAAATTCCTCTGCAGTCAATGCTGTGGTGTGCAAGGTGTTTTATTACCTACTCATTTAACAAGCACAACTTTTTAAACTTTGTATGTGTAAGTGAGCCCCCCTTGTTTTGGAATACAAATTTGTAGAGAGATTCCTGCTCTCACGGACAAAAGATGTTTTTCTATAACATGCATATATACAATTTCATGTGGTTTCAACAAAAAGCACTGATGAAAATAAACTATTATTTAACCATTAGAGCCAATATTATGGTAAATGTTCTAAAATTTTGAACCCTAGTTGCCTGCCAACAAGGCATAGATAAACAGTGTAGATCCAGATTAACAAAAGCAACAGAGAAGACCTTGATCAGACTGCTTCTTCAGAAGTATGATCAGTGTCTTCTCTATTAATTTGCCAATCCGGATCTGCGCTTCTCCCAAAGCAGTCTGGTCAGGGTCTTCTCTGTTTGCTATTTAGCCAAAAAATTTGAGAATTCCACTAATCAACATTTCATTTGCAAATAGAAAGAGAAAAGTTTTTTTACGTTAAAAAAAACAAAAAAACATTTTAAGACCTCTTTAATGGCATAAAGAGCAATATTTTCTGTGCTTTTTATGTTTGTACATTAACTAACTGCACACAAACTTGGCAAACTTCCATAGAGTTTTGGCCACTCTATGTGCAGTATGGTTAATTTTACATCTTAAACCACAGAAATCGATTACAGCTAGGCCAGGGGAGGGGCGCCAACCCTCAAAGGAACACAGAACTATAAAAGTAGGATAGAAGAAATACATATCATTTTAGAAGAGTTAGTGTTCCTTGCTTACCCACTCCTATCTCTAAATTTAACTATCACTAAATATATACAGCAGGCATAAGTTAAGCATGTTATTATAGATATGAGGAATGAAGTGTAATATTTTCTTTTATTTATATCCTTATATTTATTATGAAACTCATTTCAAAAGATATATCCATTTTCTAATGCAGATTTGTAAGCACGGAAGATCTGACATGTTTAAGAGGTTCATGAAAGTACAAGTACTATTGATTCATTAGACCAAATTTGCCTAGCCCTTAGAGAATTTGACCATTTTGTATCAGCCTATACTATTAATCCAGTAATATCAAAATAATCAATTTAGTAAAATAATTTTCCTATTCATTAAGTGTAGCCAAAACATAAATTGAAGCTTTTAAGATTGATGCCCATGGTGATGGAACTGGTAAGAGTTGCAGTTGGGTATAGAGAGGAGTTTGGTAACGGACTAGGTGTTCATCCAGTCCACTTCTCTCTATCAATCTGCTAGAGATTATATCAAGAGGGTTTTGAACTGGTGGACTATATGAGCTGCAGAAGACCTGATGGTCATTGCCTTGTCCATGGGGGAACTGCTATTTAAGGTGGGAGTCATTGAAGTCAAGGTGGAGAAGAATCTCTTACATATGAACATGTGAAATACACAAATTCAAGCATCTGCAGTGATTCTGGGTCTGTTGAAGATGTTTGGAAAGGACCTCTGTGCTGTCTGTCTTGCAGAAACTGATAGAAGTGCAATCTTCTGCGGTAGCTGCTTGCATGGGTGAGCAAGAAATGCAGTGGTATCAATGGCTCACTAAGCCCAGACCCCAAGTTTAGGCGAGTCGGATGCCTAATCAATGCACAGCTGATTGAAGGTAGACTGATGAGGGAGGAGTTGTATGGTGACAGCAAGCTTGAAGACCTCCTAGAGTTCCGCTACCTTGGTGAAATACTCTTACTGGGTGCAGATGTGTGCTGGCTGTAGTCACATGTTGCTGGTGTGCATGGGCCAAGTCTGGCCAACAACTGCCTCTTCTCACCATCCACTATTTGCCTCTGTTGAACCAAGATTGGGTGTACTCAACAAGTGGAAGGAGCCAGATGAAACATGAATCAGAGACCTGGGTAATGACAACAGAAACCTTGAACGGCTTGTGGCATACTGATTGTGGCATACTGACTGCCATGATCCCCTGTATCTGTTACATCAACATGAAGAGAAAAGCCTGGTGGCTTGGGCTGCTGTCCCTTCTAAAGCGGTGGTTCTGTTGTTGTTGACTTTTTGTTTATTGTTACTCCCATTGTGGGAGTCTGTAATTGTTCTATGTTTAGTTGTACTTTACTTTATGTCCATTCTAGTTTTGTAATCATCTTGATGGGGAAGAGAGAGCTGGTTGCTTTGCTTAGTTTGTCTACCTGGTGTCTCATGGTGGTTGTGTGGCTCTTCTTCATGGTGCCATGGGTTTGTCTGCGGTTTGTGATTGTGGTATTTCCTGATCATACTCACTATTTTAGCTTAGGCTCATATCTCACAAAGCTTGGCAATCTGGATATAGATGTGATACTCTGCATTATTTGGATTGAGGTGGTTTGTAGTCAGATGTGCATCTGTAGTCAGACATATTACTGACTGCAATACTCAGCCCAGTAAAGCTAAGTTATGAATTCAACAGACCGTACAAACCAGAGAATAAAAGTCAGTCAGTCCTGCATGACCCTTGGGAGAGGACAGAATCTGGCCAGTATAAACAGAAAGGCCATTTTAATTGAAGATTTAATTAAATGTTCCCATATAAAGGATCTGTGGGGTAATCCCATGGCAGTTTTTTAAGAAAGGCTAGACAACCAAACTAAATATAGTCCCATTATCATTCATAGCCAAACTATCCCACTATGATTTGATTCTTTATGTCCCATCAACAATCTTTCAGTTATGTAGGGATGGGTCTTCCTGGGTTGAACCAGTACTAAGCTAGGATTATATCCCACTTTGTATCTAGGACTGCAGAAATACAGCTACAACCTTATTGTTTTAGAATACACTTGCCAAATTCAAGTCAAAAATGTAAATGAGTTGAGTGAATAAGAAGACAAGCAGAATCAAGAGCCAGACGTATCCTTACAATCCAGCAAGAGATTTATCCTGGCAAACTCCACAATCACCAAGACAAATCAATGACCCTGCTTTATCTGGATGACTGAAATCAGTCTAAAAATTGACCTTAACAATCTAGAAAAAAATTCTAAATTTGTTAAGCTGCAGCTGTTTTACAGTAGTCCTTAAACAAATAGGAAGTTTTCCTTAGAATGAGACAAAATTCAGTTTGTCATATGATCTTTCCTAAAATACTGCCACAGGATTATCTACTTGCGAGATCCTTCATACTGTTCGTTTTGTTGCTTTACGTCCCAGTCAACAGCTATGGTCATGAGGGGACGGTCAGTTCATCTAACCACACTTTTTCCTGGGCAAGCTTGAACAAGTGGTTAACCAGTAATTTGTGCACATAATTTTGCTTGTAACTGACAACAACACTTCTTGAATGCTTCAGCAAAAGAGAGGAGAATGACCATAGAAATTATTTCATGATCAATCTCCACAAAAGTATGGGAACGGGCTGGGATCCAACTCGGGATCCCTGGTTCTTCAGTCAGATGTGCATCAGTAGTCAGACATGTTACCGACTGCACTACCCTGCCCATTCAGTGGTTAATTTGGCCTGCTGGATTTCTTCTTCCCATCCACTTCTAGATGCACTGTATGTTTACAAACCACCTAAATCCAAATAATGCAGAGTATCACATCTATATCCAGATTGCCAAGCTTTGCGAGATGTCGGCCTAAGCAATCTTTGCTCTTCATGTTGATGTAACAGATCCAATGGATCATGGCAGTTAGTATGCCACAAGCCGTTCAAGGTTTCTGTTGTCATTACCCATGTCTCTGATTCATGCTTCATCTGGCTCCTCACACTTGTTGAGTACACCCAACCTTGGTTCAACAGAGGCAAATAGTGGTTGGTGAGAAGAGGCAGTTGTTGGCCAGACTTGCCCCATGTACACCAGCAACATGTGACTACAGCCAGCCCACAGCTGCAACCAGTAAGAGCATTTCACCGATGTAGCAGAACTCTAGGAGGTCTTCAAGCTTGATGTCACCATACAACTCCTCCCTCATCAGTCTACCTTCAATCAGCTGTGCATTGAGGAGGCATCCGATTCACCTAAACTTGAGGTCTGGGTTTAGTGAGCCATTGATACCACTGCATTTCTTGCTCACCCATGCAAGCAGCTACCACAGATGATTGCACTTCTATCAGTTTCTGCAAGACAGACAGCACAGAGGTCCTTTACAAACATCTTCAACAGGCCCAAAATCCCTGCAGATGCTTGAATTTTTGTATTTCACATGTTCATATGTAGAAATTTCTTCTAAACCTTGTCTTCCATGACTCCCACCTTCAATAGCAGTTCCCCCTTGGAATAGGCAATGACCATTAGGTCTTCTGCATATAGCAGCTCTTATAGTCCCAGTTCAAAACACTCTTGATAGAACCTCTAGCAGGATGATAGAGAAAAGTGTACTTAGAACAAAGCTTGGATAAACACCTAGTCTCTTACCAAACTCCTCTCTATACCCAAATGCAACTTTTACCAGTTCCATCACCATTAATGAGCCGAGACACAAAATATACACATGCATGGATCCAGGAATTTTTGCCGGGGGAAGTAGGGGGGGTCCAGGTCCAACTGCCAGATAACAGCTCTGGCGTTTTCTTGTGTTTTTTTTAGTCCTTAACTTATTTTACAGTTTTACAGAGGGTGTCCAATGGTTATTTAAAAGAAAACTATAATTTTCCAAGGTTTCAGAGGGGGTCCAACATTTTCCAGGGGGGGGGGGTCCAAATGCTAGTTTCTATAGAAACCGTCTATCCCCCCTCTGTATCCATGCATGATATACAAGTTGGTGTTTGCACCCATTGAAGACTTAGATCAGACTGCATCTCTGCGGGTGCTCTATATTAAGGCTAGGGTTCAAAGTTTCTTTAAGGTAAAAACTAAAACTGATCAGACACTGAGATGTGCAGATGGATTTGAATATTTGCTATGTGCACATGACAACTTGTACCCTGCTCATTCATATACATATTATGGCTTGTTGTGCTAACAACATATTTTACCTTATAAACAGACCATCTGTGACATAATGAGACAATTACAAGAAGTAATAGTTGACTCTCAATAACTGGAATATAAGTATATTTTGTGTACTTAAAAACAGTCAAGGTAAGGCATCGTTCACAAACCAATTGCTTTTAGCTCCTTACCTGCTAGTTTCATCTGCTGATGAGCATCGCAAACAGTTGAGACCAAGATTAGGTTAGACAAAATTAGACACATGTCTGGCCTGATCTGTATCCAAACTGTTTGACACTGATCCTATTCCTTTATTTTGATAAAAAATGTAGCTATCAAAAATGAGAAAAAAAACCTGAAAATTCCATAGCATGTAAAGTGTTAAATTACTGGTTAAATTGATAAAATCAAGTTATCAAGAGTCAAATGTATTGTCAAAGCTGCAGCATGTTTGTGTTGATCCTTTATGTCAAAGTCACCAATTTTTCAGTAATGTCAGGACAATTTCCTGTATTCCTGGGTTGAACCAGTACTAAGCAGAGGATAAAGTGCCTTGTTCATGGATTAAACACAAGGCACCCGTCAAGTCTCGAACCAGTGACCTTTGATCAAGTCACTTACACTCTACCAGAGCCACTGTGCTCATTAACAGCATGTTTATTATGAAACATGTCAATAGAACAACATCTTTATCAAAAGTGCATGGGAGATCTACACAAAACTTGTACACTAAAGTCAAACTTAGGGGCATGAGAAATTTAAAACCGAATCCCTTAAGCCATTGTTTAACTAGAATAGCGCTTAAATTTATGCTAGGCATGTGATATTTCAAACCAAAATTCCTCTGCAGTCAATGCTGTGGTGTGCAAGGTGTTTTATTACCTACTCATTTAACAAGTACAACATTTTAAACTTTGTACGTGTAAATGAGCCCCCCTTGTTTTGGAATACAAATTTGTAATGAAGATTCCTGCTCTCACGGACAAAAGATGTTTTTCTATAACATGCATATATACAATTTCATGTGGTTTCAACAAAAAGCACTGATGAAAATAAACTATTATTTAACCATTAGAGCCAATATTATGGTAAATGTTCTAAAATTTTGAACCCTAGTTGCCTGCCAACAAGGCATAGATAAACAGTGTAGATCTTGATTAACAAAAGCAACAGAGAAGACCCTGATCAGACTGCTTCTTCAGAAGTATGATCAGTGTCTTCTCTGTTAATTTGCCAATCCGGATCTGCGCTTCTCCCAAAGCAGTCTGGTCAGGGTCTTCTCTGTTTGCTATTTAGCCAAAAAATTTGAGAATTCCACTAACCAACATTTCATTTGCAAATAGAAAGAGAAAAGTTTTTTTACGTCAAAAAAAAACAACAAAAAAAAAACATTTTATGTCCTCTTTAATGGCATAAAGAGCAATATTTTATGTGCTTTTTATGTTTGTACATTAACTAACTGCACACAAACTTGGCAAACTTCCATAGAGTTTTGGCCACTCTTTGTGCAGTATGGTTAATTTTACATCTTAAACCACAGAAATTGATTACAGCTAGGCCAGGGGAGGGGCGCCAACCCTCAAAGGAACACAGAACTATAAAAGTAGGATAGAAGAAATACATTGCATTTTAGAAGAGTTAGTGTTCCTTGCTTACCCACTCCTATCTCTAATTATAACTATCACTAAATATATACAGCAGGCATAAGTTAAGCATGTTATTATAGATATGAGGAATGAAGTGTAATATTTTCTTTTATTTATATCCTTATATTTATTATGAAACTCATTTCAAAAGATATATCCATTTTCTAATGCAGATTTGTAAGCACGGAAGATCCGACATGTTTAAGAGGTTCATGAGTACTATTGATTCATGAGACCAAGTTTGCCTATCCTTTAAAGAATTGGACCATTTTGTATCAGCCTATACTATTAATCCAGTAATATCAAAATAATCAATTTAGTAAAATAATTTTCCTATTCATTAAGTGTAGTCCAAACAAAAATTGAAGCTTTTAAGATTGATGCCCATGGTGATGGAACTGGTAAGAGTTGCAGTTGTGTATAGAGAGGAGTTTGGTAACGGACTAGGTGTTCATCCAGTCCACTTCTCTCTATCAATCTGCTAGAGATTATATCAAGAGGGTTTTGAACTGGTGGACTGTAAGAGCTGCTACATGCAGAAGACCTGATGGTCATTGCCTTGTCCATGGGGGAACTGCTATTGAAGGTGGGAGTCAATGAAGTCAAGGTGGAGAAGAATCTCTTACATATGAACATGTGAAATACACAAATTCAAGCATCTGCAGTGATTCTGGGTCTGTTGAAGATGTTTGGAAAGGACCTCTGTGCTGTCTGTCTTGCAGAAACTGATAGAAGTGCAATCTTCTGCGGTAGCTGCTTGCATGGGTGAGCAAGAAATGCAGTGGTATCAATGGCTCACTAAGCCCAGACCCCAAGTTTAGGTGAGTCTGATGCCTAATCAATGCACAGCTGATTGAAGGTAGACTGATGAGGGAGGAGTTGTATGGTGACAGCAAGCTTGAAGACCTCCTAGAGTTCCGCTACCTTGGTGAAATACTCTTACTGGGTGCAGATGTGTGCTGGCTGTAGTCACATGTTGCTGGTGTGCATGGGCCAAGTCTGGCCAACAACTGCCTCTTCTCACCAACCACTATTTGCCTCTGTTGAACCAAGGTTGGGTGTACTCAACAAGTGGAAGGAGCCAGATGAAACATGAATCAGAGACCTGGGTAATGACAACAGAAACCTTGAACGGCTTGTGGCATACTGATTGTGGCATACTGACTGCCATGATCCCCTGTATCTGTTACATCAACATGAAGAGAAAAGCCTGGTGGCTTGGGCTGCTGTCCCTTCTAAAGCGGTGGTTCTGTTGTTGTTGACTTTTTGTTTATTGTTACTCCCATTGTGGGAGTCTGTAATTGTTCTATGTTTTGTTGTACTTTACTTTATGTCCATTCTAGTTTTGTAATCATCTTGATGGGGAAGAGAGAGCTGGTTGCTTTGCTTAGTTTGTCTACCTGGTGTCTCATGGTGGTTGTGTGGCTCTTCTTCATGGTGCCATGGGTTTGTCTGCGGTTTGTGATTGTGGTATTTCCTGATCATACTCACTATTTTAGCTTAGGCTCATATCTCACAAAGCTTGGCAATCTGGATATAGATGTGATACTCTGCATTATTTGGATTGAGGTGGTTTGTAGTCAGATGTGCATCTGTAGTCAGACATATTACTGACTGCAATACTCAGCCCAGTAAAGCTAAGTTATGAATTCAACAGACCGTACAAACCAGAGAATAAAAGTCAGTCAGTCCTGCATGACCCTTGGGAGAGGACAGAATCTGGCCAGTATAAACAGAAAGGCCATTTTAATTGAAGATTTAATTAAATGTTCCCATATAAAGGATCTGTGGGGTAATCCCATGGCAGTTTTTTAAGAAAGGCTAGACAACCAAACTAAATATAGTCCCATTATCATTCATAGCCAAACTATCCCACTATGATTTGATTCTTTATGTCCCATCAACAATCTTTCAGTTATGTAGGGATGGGTCTTCCTGGGTTGAACCAGTACTAAGCTAGGATTATATCCCACTTTGTATCTAGGACTGCAGAAATACAGCTACAACCTTATTGTTTTAGAATACACTTGCCAAATTCAAGTCAAAAATGTAAATGAGTTGAGTGAATAAGAAGACAAGCAGAATCAAGAGCCAGACGTATCCTTACAATCCAGCAAGAGATTTATCCTGGCAAACTCCACAATCACCAAGACAAATCAATGACCCTGCTTTATCTGGATGACTGAAATCAGTCTAAAAATTGACCTTAACAATCTAGAAAAAAATTCTAAATTTGTTAAGCTGCAGCTGTTTTACAGTAGTCCTTAAACAAATAGGAAGTTTTCCTTAGAACGAGACAAAATTCAGTTTGTCATATGATCTTTCTTAAAAAACTGCCACAGGATTATCTACCTGCGAGTTCCTTCATACTGTTTGTTTTTTTGCTTTACGTCCCAGTCAACAGCTATGGTCAAGAGGGGACGGTCAGTTCATCTAACCGCACTTTTTCCTGGGCAAGCTTGAACAAGTGGTTAACCAGTAATTTGTGCACATAATTTTGCTTGTAACTGACAACAACACTTCTTGAATGCTTCAGCAAAAGGGAGGAGAATGACCATAGAAATTATTTCATGATCAATCTCCATAAAAGTATGGGAACGGGCCGGGATCCAACTCGGGATCCCTGGTTCTTCAGTCAGATGTGCATCAGTAGTCAGACATGTTACCGACTGCACTACCCTGCCCGGTCAGTGGTTTATTTGGCCTGCTGGATTTCTTCTTCCCATCCACTTCTAGATGCACTGTATGTTTACAAACCACCTAAATCCAAATAATGCAGAGTATCACATCTATACTCCTCAAAATAATTGAAGGACCAATGCTATCAATTATAACATTGAGGCATTTTGTATAGAACGTATTTTTAAAACCAATTTTACGATCTAGCCTAAATTTTCGGACATCTTTGGCGCCCAATTGCCAAGTGAAACGGCAAAAGGAAAATGGTAGAAAATGTTACTAACAAGGATTTTTTTGTCATTTTGAACTTTGACCTGAAAACATTGGAATGTCATTTTTTTGTGTGTGATCCATGGACCACAGAACTGCATGAAATGAATGAAAAATGCTTTTAGATGATGAAATCTCTGTTTTCACATGATTGTATGGTGTTTTAATCCCGTCGATACCATCCACCTCTTCCTGTGAGAGAAAATTGCCCATTTTGGCTGTGGCGTAATGGCCAATATATGGGTTCAGACAACTGTTTTTGACATTTGTCTGTGACAATCTTTAAACAATTCGCGGGGACATCTTTCTAACACTCAAAGGCAAAGAATGACGATTGAAAATCTGATTCTTAATGGCCAAGTACACACATTGTTTTCAGAAAACAAAACAATGTCAAAACTCCATTGTCAGAGATGAAAATGCTTGCTTCCCAGTATATTAAAACTGTTTGAAGAATTTTTTTGCATGTAAGCTGAACTGTTTAAAACAAAGTTTAATTTGATGTCACTTTCATTCTACTCGATTGACCACAGAAGAATTTCTTTACCCCACCCAATGCCCTTTGAAAGTGTGTTTTTGAGGGTATGTGCATTTGAGACACAGTTATGGCAGAATTAGGCATTGAAATCAGTAATAAAGATTCTTGACTTATAGGCATAAAGAATAGAACGCTTTGTGCCAAGTTTTACAGAATTTAGATGTTTGAGCTAATTATACTCGCATTCTAAAATCTTGGTCCTTTAATTATTTTGAGGAGTATATATCCAGATTGCCAAGCTTTGCGAGATGTCGACCTAAGCAATCTTTGCTCTTCATGTTGATGTAACAGATCCAGGGGATCATGGCAGTTAGTATGCTTCAAGCCGTTCAAGGTTTCTGTTGTCATTATCCATGTCTCTGATTCATGCTTCATCTGGCTCCTTCCACTTGTTGAGTACACCCAACCTTGGTTCAACAGAGGCAAATAGTGGTTGGTGAGAAGAGGCAGTTGTTGGCCAGACTTGCCCCATGTACACCAGCAACATGTGACTACAGCCAGCCCACAGCTGCAACCAGTAAGAGCATTTCACCGAGGTAGCAGAACTCTAGGAGGTCTTCAAGCTTGCTGTCGCCATACAACTCCTCCCTCATCAGTCTACCTTCAATCAGCTGTGCATTGAGGAGGCATCCAATTCACCTAAACTTGAGGTCTGAGTTTAGTGAGCCATTGATACCACTGCATTTCTTGCTCACCCATGCAAGCAGCTACCACAGAAGATTGCACTTCTATCAGTTTCTGCAAGACAGACAGCACAGAAGTCCTTTACAAACATCTTCAACAGGCCCAAAATCCCTGCAGATGCTTGAATTTTTGTATTTCACATGTTCAGATGTAGAAATTTCTTCTAAACCTTGTCTTCCATGACTACCACCTTCAATAGCAGTTCCCCCTTGAACTAGGCAATGACCATCAGGTCTTCTGCATATAGCAGCTCTTATAGTCCCAGTTCAAAACACTCTTGATAGAACCTCTAGGAGGATGATAGATAGAAGGTGTACTTAGAACAAAGCCCGGATGAACACCTAGTCCCTTACCAAACTCCTCTCTATACCCAACTGCAACTTTTACCAGTTCCATCACCATTAATGAGCCGAGACACAAAATATACACATGCATGGATCCAGGAATTTTTGCCGGGGGAAGGGGGTCCAGGTCCAACTGCCAGAAAACAGCTCTGACGTTTTCTTGTGTTTTTTTTAGTCCTTCACTTATTTTACAGTTTTACAGAGGGTGTCCAATGGTTATTTAAAAGAAAACTATAATTTTCCAAGGTTTCAGAGGGGGTCCAACATTTTCCAGGGGGGGGGGGGGGGGTACAAATGCTAGTTTCTATAGAAACCGTCTATCCCCCCTCTGAATCCATGCATGATATACAAGTTGGTGTTTGCACCCATTGAAGACTTAGATCAGACTGCATCTCTGCGGGTGCTCTATATTAAGGCTAGGGTTCAAAGTTTCTTTAAGGTAAAAACTAAGACTGATCAGACACTGGGATGTGCAGATGGATTGGATTTGAATATTTGCTATGTGCACATGACAACTTGTACCCTGCTCATTCATATACATATTATGGCTTGTTGTGCTAACAACATATTTTACCTTATAAACAGACCATCTGTGACAAAATGAGACAATTACAAGAGGTAATAGTTGACTCTCAATAACTGGAATATTTTTCTTCTTTGCAAAGTATATTTTGTGTACTTAAAAACAATCAAGGTAAGGCATCGTTCACAAACCAATTGCTTTTAGCTCTTTACCTGCTAGTTTCATCTGCTGATGAGCATTGCAAGCAGTTGAGACAAAGATCAGGTTAGACAAAATTAGACACATGTCTGGCCTGATCTGTATCCAAACTGTTTGACACTGATCCTATTCCTTTATTTTGATAAAAAATGTTGCTATCAAAAATGAGAAAAAAACCTGAAAATTCCATAGCATGTAAAGTGTTAAATTACTGGTTAAATTGATAAAATCTAGTTATCAAGAGTCAAATGTATTGTCAAAGCTGCAGCATGTTTGTGTTTATCCTTTATGTCAAAGTCACCAATTTTTCAGTTATGTCAGGACAATTTCCTGTATTCCTGGGTTGAACCAGTACTAAGCAGAGGATAAAGTGCCTTGTTCATGGACTAAACACAATGCACCCGTCAAGTCTCGAACCAGTGACCTTTGATCAAGTCACTTACACTCTACCAGAGCCACTGTGCTCATTTACAGCATGTTTATTATGAAGCACGTCAATAGACCAACATCTTTATCAAAAGTGCATGGGAGATCTACACAAAACTTGTACACTAAAGTCAAAGTTAGGGGCATGAGAAATTTAAAACCGAATCCCTTAAGCCATTGTTTAACTAGAATAGTGCTTAAATTTATGCTAGGCATGTGATATTTCAAACCAAAATTCCTATGCAGTCAATGCTGTGGTGTGCAAGGTGTTTTATTACCTACTCATTTAACAAGTACAACTTTTTAAACTTTGTACGTGTAAATGAGCCCCCCTTGTTTTGGAATACAAATTTGTAAAATAGATTCCTGCTCTCACAGACAAAAGATGTTTTTCTATAACATGCATATATACAATTTCATGTGGTTTCAACAAAAAGCACTGATTAAAATAAACTATTATTTAACCATTAGAGCCAATATTATGGTAAATGTTCTAAAATTTTGATCCCTAGTTGCCTGCCAACAAGGCATAGATAAACAGTGTAGATCCTGATTAACAAAAGCAACAGAGAAGACCCTGATCAGACTGCTTCTTCAGAAGTATGATCAGTGTCTTCTCTGTTAATTTGCCAATCCGGATCTGCGCTTCTCCCAAAGCAGTCTGGTCAGGGTCTTCTCTGTTTGCTATTTAGCCAAAAAATTTGAGAATTCCACTAACCAACATTTCATTTGCAAATAGAAAGAGAAGAGTTTTTTTACGTTAAAAAAAAAACAAAAAAACATTTTAAGACCTCTTTAATGGCATAAAGAGCAATATTTTCTGTGCTTTTTATGTTTGTACATTAACTAACTGCACACAAACTTGGCAAACTTCCATAGAGTTTTGGCCACTCTATGTGCAGTATGGTTAATTTTACATCTTAAACCACAGAAATCGATTACAGCTAGGCCAGGGGAGGGGCGCCAACCCTCAAAGGAACACAGAACTATAAAAGTAGGATAGAAGAAATACATATCATTTTAGAAGAGTTAGTGTTCCTTGCTTACCCACTCCTATCTCTAAATATAACTATCACTAAATATATACAGCAGGCATAAGTTAAGCATGTTATTATAGATATGAGGAATGAAGTGTAATATTTTCTTTTATTTATATCCTTATATTTATTATGAAACTCATTTCAAAAGATATATCCATTTTCTAATGCAGATTTGTAAGCACGGAAGATCTGACATGTTTAAGAGGTTCATGAAAGTACAAGTACTATTGATTCATTAGACCAAATTTGCCTAGCCCTTAGAGAATTTGACCATTTTGTATCAGCCTATACTATTAATCCAGTAATATCAAAATAATCAATTTAGTAAAATAATTTTCCTATTCATTAAGTGTTTGAAGCTTTTAAGATTGATGCGCAAACATATCCCAATATGGCTGCTAAATGGTAAAACCTTAAGTAGCTTATACTCCAAGGTCATACCAAAAACGAAACAACTCAATAAGGGACAATTTTCTAACATGTTTAACTTTATGCCTTCAGTATCAAGAGTTTTTTTTTTTTTGGCAATCAGCTTAAGTTTCCAATTAGATATTCTACACAAAAATATTTTGCATCACTCATTATGAGTTTTGTTAAACTCAGACAATTATTAACACATTACATGTATATACCACAGGTTCAGATATACAAAATTTTTGAGCATAAAATTGTAAATATTTATTATCTGTTTTAAAATCGGTTTTGGGTGCTCAAAAGAACCGCCTCATTGAGACTTTTCTTTTTAATTACCCACAGCTGAAGTTTATACTAGAAATAAGAAAATATTTTTTTGTTATGCACTCTTCACTGAAGATAATTATACTCCTAAAATTTAGTTCAGCAGGTAGCAAATGATTACATTCAATTTTCAGGGGGTATTTTCGAAACAGTATATATAACAAAATAAAAAATGATAGAAAATTTGTTTTCTAGAAAAGTATTTTATAAATCATTGGGACATTACATGAGATTTTCCTATTGTATACAGTAAAACTGTCTTTAAGTGGCCACTCAAAAAGATCATAAATTGGTTTTCAAGACCGATTATCACTTAATGCAGGTCAAAAGTATTGCAGAATGCTCCAAGGAGCATTCTGCAATACTTTGGACCATCATTAAGCTACCAATCATCATTAAGATTTTCCTTTTGTCTTTTTGAGTAGCCGCCAAAATTCGACAGGTTTTACTGTTTGCTTAAAGCCACTTTTAAAATGTGCATTTACAGATATCTAGGAAGATAAAATTCTAATATTTGATGACCTGCGGCTTTCACCACTTTGAGTTATTTATGTCTTGTGTTTGTCATGCTTTCGTTTCACTTCATTGCTGCCTTGTGGTCACCTGCTGGGAAAGGGCTGACCTCTTGGCTCCCGTTTGTGATTTTTAATTGTGGGTTTGTCACTTTCCCATGTGGTACCCTGGGTAAGGTGTGGTACTTGATTGTATTGATTCCTCATCTTTGCCCCCTTTCTTACTTTTATTGCGATTGGGAGCAGCAATGGCTCTGCTGAGACTGCATGGATACAGAGACTCATCTGAGCCTTTGCTGTTCTCTGGTGCAACAAGTACCAAAATCTCATGTAATGGCTCATCAATGCAGGTTTTTGATGAAAATCTTTTTTTCTTCTGTGTTTTGGTTCTTTACATCCCAGTCAGCATTTTTTCAGTCATGCTGTGACAGGTCTTCCTGGGATGAACCAGTACTAAGCAGGGGATCATGTCTTGCTCAAGGACACCAAAAAATCTTACACCGCAAAAATGCCCTGGGACATTTCCAAATATTCTATCAACTAATCTACTACGATTATTGAGAGATGCAAAATATCTTTGATCTGAATATTCATACATTTCAGAATTCTGCAAATGCAGAATCCCTCAATGTAAAATATTTACCAGATGAAGATGAGAATAGTTGTTGTGTGTGTGAGGCAAGTCAAGCAGGCACCGACTTGTGGATGGGCAAAATACTGTTGATTGAACTAATGAGGATATATATGGCAAGTTGAGCAGGCACAGACTTTTGGATGGACAAAATGCTGTTGGTTTGGATAGACATAATACTGTTGATTGAACTAATGATAAGCTATGTGGCAAGTTGGGCAGGCACTGACTTTTGGATGAACAAATACTGTTGATTGAACTTATGAGACAAATGCACAAGCAACCCATTTATCATCAATGGAAAACTAAAAAAATGAATGCCATGTGAGGACCATCTTTGCTGTATATGGAAAAAAAAGAAAAGATCAACTGCACATTAACAGTCTGATTAACATTTTAGTTATTTGCTCTTAGTAAAGTATAAAAGATACTGGCTGCATCTAATTTTTCAAAATCATAGAATCTGCAGCTGAGCAGATGGGTTGGGGTCTTCCTGGATAGAAAACCTCAAAGACATTTTCAAAATTTCAAGATGCTTTCTATAAAAAAAATCTGTAGCTGAGCAAATGAGTGGGGATCATTCTGTGAAGCAAACCTCGAAGACAGGTTTCAAAGTTAAGATTCTTTCTAGAATCTAAACTTAGCATGTGGGTAAAAGTCTTTCTCCGTAGGAAACCTCAAAGAAAAGTCAATATTTCCAAAGATTCTCGCTAGAATATATACTTAGCATGTGGGTAAAAGTCTTTCTCTGTAGGAAACCTCAAAGAAAAGTTTCAATATTTCCAAAGATTCTTGCTAGAATGTATACTTAGCATGTGGGTAAAAGTCTTTCTCTGTAGGAAACCTCAAAGAAAAGTTTCAATACTTCCAAAGATTCTTGCTAGAATGTATACTTAGCATGTGGGTAAGAGTCTTTTTCTGTAGGAAACCTCAAAGAAAAGTTTTAAAATTTTCTAAGATTCTTTCTAGAATCTTTGGCTGACAGTTGATTGGGAATTTTACTGGGTAGCAAATCCCGAAGATCTTTTTAAAACTTTCAAGACTCTTTTATGAATCTTTAGCTTAGCAATGGCTGGGGTATTCATGGGGGTAGACCAGTGGCTGAAGCAACAGTTACTGATCTAATCCATGTACAGAGACCTTAGAAGCAGAGCGAGAGTTGGAGATGGGTACAAGGTGGAGTTTGGAGTGGGAGTAGGTGTGCACCTGGGCTCTGTCCTTAGTCTGATTCTCTCTATCATACTAGAAGCTTCATCAGGAGAGTTCCCAATATGTGCTCCATAAGAACTGCTGTATGCAGATGATCTGATCATCATTGCAGAGTCCCAAGGGGAACTGCTTTTGAAGGTTGAGGCATGGAAGGCGTTGATGGTGAAGAAAGCCAAACATGTGACCAGACATGAAACACAAAGAATCTGGCATCTGTCATGCACCGGTACCTGCAGAATATGTCTGGACAGGACCTCTGTGTTGTCTGTCTTACAGAAGCAGATAGAAGTGCAATATTCTGTGGTAGCTGCTTGCATGGGTGCTCAAGAAATGTAGTGGTATCAAGGGTCCACTGAAACCAAACTGAATTTAGCTTAATCTGATGCCCCAGAAATGCTCAGCTGATTGATGAAGGACAGATGAGGACAGCGATGGTTGGTGATGACAAACTTGAAGTTCTCTCAGAGTTTCACTACCTCAGTGGCATGTTCTTTGCTTGGAGTGGCTGCAAGCTGACTGCAGTCACAGGCTGCAAGTGTGCATGGGGCAACTTTGCCCAATGACTCTTTTCTTCCCACCATCCACAATCTGCCTTTGTTGGCCCAAGGATAAGTGTATGCAACATGTTTGAAGGTTGTGAGGCTGCATGAATCCGAGAAAAGGGCCAAGACAACAGATACCTTGAACTGCATGCCACATAATGGCTTCCATGATCTCCCAGATCCATTACATCAACGTGACGAGTATAGTTAACTTAGACTCCCTTCTCACAAAGCTTTGCACTCCGGATATAGATGTGATGTTCAGCACTAGTAAGATGTAGGTAGCTTGTTACCATATGGTGCAATACAGACTAGTTCACCCAATCACACATGCTAGTAGTGGCTAGGCAAAGAAATCTATCAAGCCAAAGAAACTGAGGAGGAAGTGATTAGGAATGACAGCACAGCATGAAGCTATGTATAGATTTAACAGACTCTCAAAAGAGGGGGTTTTCTAGGTAGAAATGTCAAACAGACCAGATCATTGGGAAAGGATTAATTCTGGCCTGTATAAAATAAATATGGTTGATGAGGATGATGCATGATCTACATATATAAACCATTTTAATGTGAATTATTTTGATGAGTTGATTGGTGAGCCATTATTATGGAACTCAGAAATATGTTTTGTTGCATTTTGTTTTAATTCTCTATGTCCCAGTCAGCATTTTTTCAGTCATGTTGGGATTGGTTTTCCTGGGTTGAACCAGTACTAAGCAGAGGATTAAGTGTCTGTAATCCCATGGCAGTATTATTAGATAGGTTAGACAACCAAACTAAATGTTGCCCAAATTTCATTCATAGCAAAACTATTCTATCTGTTAAGGGACTTCAGCAATACAGCTGCAACTTATTGTTTTAGATACCACTTGCCAAATTTAAATTTAAATTCAAGCCAATTTCAAAAATGCAATTAAGTTCAGTTAAAATTGAAGACAAACAGACTCAATGACCAGTTGTATCCTTACAAACTAGCACCCGATTTCTCCTGGCGACCTCCACGTATCACCAGGACAAATCAATCGTTGACCCTGTAGTATCTTGATTTTAACAAATCTTGAAAAAAAAATCCTATATTTTTCAACCCTTAACTAGGCAATCATGATATATGTCATCTGATTTTGTTGTCAGCTAAATTGCTTTTTTAAACCTTTTTGATAAACAGCATCTACCCAGATCAGATTGCACATGAAGCAGCAGTCTGATCTGGGTCCACACTGTTTGCCCATATACATACACTAGTCAAATACTATTAGCAAAAATGAGTGACAGATGACTTAAGCAGACAGCATTTACAGATGAATTTTTTAGGTACCTTAAACGTTTCAGCTGCAGATGATTAACTATAATATTCCTCACAAATTAGATAGTTTAATTATGAACAAAAATAAGGTAAAGTTTAGTTTGATCATCTGACTATTTTTATAATACTACCATGGGATTATGTACTGATGTATTCCTTAGCATGTGCTCTCTAACTAACTTCATGAGTATGGCTCATCCTGGAACATCACTCAAGTGTCAACTTTAATATTGCACAGAAAGTCATTGATTCATGAATTGGGTACATTGGCACTTGCTGAAAATGTTAACTTCGTGCTTATGCATAGATGCTCCCAACAATAAGGAAAACAAGCCAAATTAATTCTTGCAAAAGATTTTCGAGCCAATTTCAAAAATGTTTTTTTAAGTTTGATGAATATGAAAGATTGTCACAAAACTAGAAAAAATCCTGGATTTGCGACTATCTTTTTTATTTTATTATTGATGTCAACTATTTAAAAGCATGAAATTATGGTTTCATCAAATGACAGTTAACCATAATAAATCAAGACTTTCTTTCTAATGTTAAAAGTTTACAAATAAGAGATGTCCCTGGATGATGGGGACCCTGCAATATTAGAATTTCACTCGGACTGAGGCCTGGACTATCAAAAAGACTGTAATATGGAAAACCAAATTTATTACAGACAAGAATTAATCCTCTACCAAGGATGGGACTTGTATGTCTTGCTTTCATTGAAGAGACGCCTTCCACTCAAAGCAATTTTGAGAGTCTTTTTGAATCCATTGTAAGCTTCATTGTCTTCTTTACTACTTTTTCCTACATTTGCCTTGGTCTGCCCTACCACTTCAAGCATAAGTGTGTTGCTGATCCAGCCTGTGTTGCACTGTAAGCTAACAAGCCACTAAAATTCTACTAGTGAGGGGCATATCTTTGATGCACAGCTTTGTGAGAAGGAAGTCTGAGCTAACTAAGTCCTTCATTTTGAGGTTTCTGATCCAGAGGACACAGTTTTAGATAAACAATACATTTCAGCATAAAAATGTGAATATTTTCTTACCCATCAGTTTTAACATATGTTTTGGGTGCTCAAAAGAACCGTCTCATTGAGACGGTTCTTTTGAGTACCCAGAACATACTTTTTGGTTGAGAAATAAGAAAATTAAAATTTCATTACGCACTCTTAACTAAAGTCCTGAGAGGATCATGGCAGTCATTGCACCATAGGGGGATTAGGTGTCTGTTGTCATGGCTCAGGCCTCTAAAGCATGAAGCATCATACTCCTCATACATGTTGAGAACCCCTATCCTCTGGTCAGCAATGGTAGTTGGTGGGAGGAGAGAGATTTGATTCTTTACGTCCCAGTCAACAATATTTCAGCTTTGTCAGGACAGGTCTTCCTCCGTTGAACCAGTACTAAGCAAGGATTAATGCGTCTTGCTCAAGGACACAATGCAGTGACGGCGGTGAGGTTCGAACCCGCAGCCCTTCTGTCTCGAGTCAAACACTCTATCTCTGAGCCTATGCCTCTCAGAGAGGGAGAAATAAGCCAGACATGCTACATGCACTTTAGCAGCATGTGTCCCAGCCAGCTTGAGGCTGCCTTAGTAGAGAGAATGCTATTGAGGTAGCTGAACTTGGAGGACATCCAAGCATGTTGCCACCAACCAACACCTCCCTAATCAGTCTTCCATCAGCTGTGAATTGTTGCCCAGGTTCATCAAAACTCAGGGTCTGAGCTAAGTGAATCTTGATAACACTACCTTTCATGTGCACTCATGAAAGCAGCCACCAAAGAAGATTGGACTTCTACCGGTTACTGAAAGACAGACGGCACAGGGGTCCTTTTCAGGCTTCTTCAGTAGATCCTGATTCAAGATAGATGCCAGAATCTTTGTCTTTCCCAGGTTTACATGTACGGCTTTCTTCCCCATGTCCGACTTTTATGTCTCTACTTTCAACAGTAGTTCCCCCCGGGACTCTGCAATAACCATCAGATCTTCTACATAGGGCAGCTCTTATAGAGCACCAGCTCGGAGCTCTCTTGATTAAACCTCTAGCATGACAACAGAGACCATCAGACTAAGGACAGAGCCCTGATGAACAACTACTCCCACTCCAAACTCCTCCCTGTACCCATCTCCAACTCTTGCTCTGTTTCTAACATCTCTGTATATGGAAAGTAGCAAAGTTGGAGCCACACATGGTCACATACCTCAAAGAAAGTAATCCTCACATGGCATGGATACTTCCCCTCCCAAATAAACCTAGGGAAAAATAACCTTAAGTCTGTCAGAAATGAAAAGGGATACCTTAACTCTAAAACTCTGGCAGACTGGGGGCAAGGAACCAGCACAGGAACAACGGACGAGAAAGCAGGGATGGTATCTTGTGGTATCTCCTGCAAATCTGGGGGGTCAGGTTCCACATCTGGGGGGTCAGGTTCCACATCTGGGGAGTCAGATTCCACATCTGGGGGGTCAACTTCCTCGTCTGAAATATAAAAAAAGATCATGATAAAAAAATGTCCTGATCCTCTCATCTGCTTTGGTTCTTATGAAGCCAATATTGTAAACAGTATGTACCCAAACCAGACTACTTCCTTGGGAGCAGTCTGATCATAGTCATGTTTGCTTCCATGAAAAAATCTAGTCATGAGTGTATGGCAGGATAAGAACTAACCCAACAGCTCTAAATATAATTAGCAGATAACAGTTTGAAAAGGGTAATAGTATTTGATCATTTTTAGGACTAGATCATAAATTACAATACTGATACTTTATTGGCATTAATAAACATACAAATTGCTTTCCCCCAAAAAAAACATGTAAATATATTTCTTGAGCATATATGGGTACCAAAGAATTTTTTGTAAAAAATCCTGTTATTATACAAGAAGCAATATTCAATGGTAATAAATCTGCCATCTAGACTATTCACATGCAATATTCAGGCCGATAATGAAGCTGGGTCCAATGTGCTGTATACTTAAGACAGGATTGTTGGTAAGGTTCAAGAATGGAACCAATGTGCTGTTATACTTAGGATAGGATTGTTGGTAAGGTTCAAGAATGGAACCAATGTACTGTTATACTTAGGATAGGATTGTTGGTAAGGTTCAAGAATGGAACCAATGTGCTGTATACTTAAGACAGGATTGTTGGTAAGGTTCAAGAATGGAACCAATGTGCTGTTATACTTAGGATAGGATTGTTGGTAAGGTTCAAGAATGGAACCAATGTGCTGTATACTTAAGACAGGATTGTTGGCAAGGTTCAAGGATAGAACCAATGTGCTGTTATACTTGAGATAGGATTGTTGGTAAGGTTCAAGGAAAGAACCAATGTGATGTATACTTAAGACAGGATTGTTGGTAAGGTTCAAGGATAGAAACAAAGTGCTGTATACTTAAGATAGGATTGTTGGTAAGGTTCAAGGATAGAACCAATATGCTGTATACTTAGGATAGGATTGTTGGTAAGGTACAAGGATAGTACCAATGTGATGTATACTTAAGATAGGATTGTTGGTAAGGTTCAAGGATAGAACCAATGTGCTGTATACTTAGGATAGGATTGTTGGTAAGGTACAAGGATAGTACCAATGTGCTGTGTACTTAAGATAGGACTGTTGGTAAGGTTCAAGGATAGTACCAATGTGATGTATACTTAAGATAGGATTGTAAGTAAGGTTCAAGGATAGAACCAATGTGATGTATACTTAAGATAGGATTGTTGGCAAGGTTCAAGGATAGAACCAATGTGCTGTTATACTTAGGATAGGATTGTTGGTAAGGTTCAAGGATAGAACCAATGTGCTGTTATACTTAGGATAGGATTGTTGGTAAGGTTCAAGGATAGAGCCAATGTGCTGTATACTTAAGACAGGATTGTTGGTAAGGTTCAAGGATAGAACCAATGTGCTGTATACTTAAGACAGGATTGTTGGTAAGGTTCAAGGATGGAACCATGTGCTGTATACTTAAGATAGGATTGTTGGTAAGGTTCAAGGATAGAACCAATGTGCTGTATACTTAAGACAGAATTGTTGGTAAGGTTCAAGGAAAGAACCAATGTGCTGTTATACTTAGGATAGGATTGTTGGTAAGGTTCAAGGATAGAACCAATGTGCTGTATACTTAAGATAGGATTGTTGGTAAGGTTCAAGGATAGAGCCAATGTGCTGTATACTTCAGATAGGATTGTTGGTAAGGTTCAAGAATAGAACCAATGTGCTGTATACTTAAGACAGGATTGTTGGTAAGGTTCAAGGATAGAACCAATGTGCTGTTATACTTAGGATAGGATTGTTGGTAAGGTTCAAGGATGGAACCAATGTGCTGTTATACTTAGGATAGGATTTTTGGTAAGGTTCAAGGATAGAACCAATGGGCTGTTATACTTAGGATAGGATTGTTGGTAAGGTTCAAGGATAGAACCAATGTGCCGTATACTTAAGATAGGATTGTTGGTAAGGTTCAAGGATGGAACCAATGTGCCGTATACTTAAGATAGGATTGTTGGTAAGGTTCAAGGATGGAACCAATGTGATGTATACTTAAGATAGGAGTGTTGGTAAGGTTCAAGGATAGAACCAATGTGCTGTATACTTAAGACAGGAGTGTTGGTAAGGTTCAAGGATAGAACCAATGTGCTGTATGCTTAAGACAGGAGTGTTGGTAAGGTTCAAGGATAGAACCAATGTGCTGTATACTTAAGACAGAATTGTTGGTAAGGTTCAAGGATAGAACCAATGTGCTGTTATACTTAGGATAGGAGTGTTGGTAAGGTTCAAGGATAGAACCAATGTGCTGTATACTTAAGATAGGATTGTTGGTAAGGTTCAAGGATGGAACCATGTGCTGTATACTTAAGATAGGAGTGGAGTGCTGGTAAGGTTCAAGGATGGAACCAATGTGCTGTATACTTAAGATAGGATTGTTGGTAAGGTTAAAGGATAGAACCAATGTGCTGTATACTTAAGATAGGATTGTCTGTTATGCTCAACTGTTCTTAGCATTTTGCATAATTTTACAGGATTTCTTTTCAAAATTTGTTTTTCCAAATATTCTTTGAAGAATATGATCATTGTATCAAACCATTTGGATAAAGGTTAAGCCAGACTATTCTTTAGACCTGATCTGGATCCAAACTTTTTTGAATTGTAACAACAAACATCATCCTAAGCAGGCAAAGTGATTGTGTTATCCTGTTCTGACAATAAGTAGCATAGATTCATATGATAAATCATAAAAGTGATGTTCTGCTTAGCTGACTCAAGATATTCTTCAGCTAACAGCTAATCTGGATATAAAGTATTCTTGAGAATGGCAGTTTTAAACAGAAGTGTTCGTAATTATAGAAATTATCAAATATGTCAAGATACTATATGTGATTGCATATGCTAGCTGCGGTGACACATGTAACACTAAACATTAGCATAGTCTTAGGTCAGAATTATTTTATAAGTTGATTTACAAAACCCTCCTACTGTAATTTTCCGGAAAGTAGGAAAAAAATAAAATTTAATTTCTAAAAATATTTTTTCTATTTTATCCGCCGACTCTAAGTATTATTTGTTTTGTTGAAAAAAATAATATATTTTTGAGGTTCTGTCTGTGCAATTTTGAGAGTGACACTGTTAAAAGTGATTGTTCTGTCCAGAGTTTTAGGAAAATGATGAAATATTTAAAGATGACCTTACTAGTTTTACTGTTTTTCTAGAGATATTAAAAAAAAAAAAAAAAAAAAAAAAGCTCTGAAAATGACCAGTCAATTTCAGAGCTTTTTTATTTATTTTTTTCGTCCCCCCCGACCCTAGATCTGAAAAAAAATTCCCGTAAATCAACTAATAAAAAAATCTGGCCTAAGACTAAACATTAGCATAGTCTTATGATGTTGTTCACAAATATCAATAATAAGGCATTTAGATAAGAGTGCATAAACAAAATTTCATTTTCTTATTTCTCAACCAAAACATATGCTGTGGGTACTCAAAATAGCTATCTCAATGAGACGGTTCTTTTGAGCACCCACACCAAATGTTAAAACAGTTAAAATGATGGATAAGAAAATATTTACAATTTTATGTTCAAAGTTTTTCTTATCTAGACTTATGATAATGTTGTAATATTGAAAAAATAAAACCTACCCTGGGAGCAAACTTGACACAACCACCCTTCAAGGCCATCCCCTGAAATAAATTAACAAACAAAGGTGAAAGATGGAGACAAGTAAACAGTGATGTAAGCTTTACTCTGCCAGCTGTGGAATTTTTCATGCTGCTGACTATTCCAAATAACACTTTCTAACTAGAGGACCTGAAGCGCTCACCTGATATCCTTAATAATGTCAAGGTCAACTTAGGCTTATTATTTTAATTTTTATTTTACCATATATGGGCATGGTGGCCATTTTTGTCAAGTGACCTAAAATAAATATCATATTTTTATTGTGTTTTTTTTTCTACTGAATAGTATTATACTCTTTTTGAAATTTAAATTCAAACAGCCCAGTTTGTTTGTTTGTTTTGTTGCTTTACGTCCCAAGGCTATGGTCATTGCGGGACGGTCAGTTCACCTAACCACACTTTTTTCCTGGGCAAGCTTGAACAAGCAGTTAACCAGTAATCGTGCACATACTTTCGCTTGTAACTGACAACAACCCTTCCATGAAGGGTTGTTGTCAGTTACAAGCGAAAGTGTTTTCTGAGAAATGTATGTGGCAGTCCAAAATGAGAGGCCTTGGATGAAAGCTCAATTTGACCTTTGGTGCGGTCACATTAGGTTTAACATTTCTTGCAAGTATTATGATTTCCAAACAGCTATAGAAACATGAACATTTTAAGATTTTTCCTATATAAATGCATTAGGAATCAAACTAGCATTGCCGTAAAAAAGGTCAAGGTCAACCCATATTCATCATTTGTTCAAACCTTGTAGGGCCCACATCGCCAATGTTACATACCAAGTCCCAAGGCCATTGGTCTTTTGGTTCCAGGGAAGGAGATTTTAAAAGGGTTTTTACCTTATATGGGCTTGGCGGCCATCTTGGTCATGTAACCATTATTATTTGGTATAAATTTTACTCCTCTCAACTTATGAGTCTCCATATGAAATTTGAGTTCAATTGGCCATGTGTTTTCTGAGAAAACTGTTTTAATATATTGATGGAACTCCAATATGAGAGACCTTGGCTGAAAGGTCAACCTTGACCTTTGGAACTTATTTATAGCCATTGTCACATTCAGTTAAAATATCAAGTGAGAATAATGACTTTGGCTTCAACAGTTTTCAAAAAATCAACTTTTAAAATAATCTCATTTAAATGCTTTAGGAAGCAAATTTGATCTTGACATAAAATAGGTCAATGTCAACCTAGGATCATCATTTGAACAAACTTAGGAGGCCCCACATCGCAAATGCTACATACCAAGTTTCAAGGTCATGGGCCTTCTGATTCTAAAGAACATTTTTTAAAGCATTTTTACAATATATGGGCATGTTGGCCATCTTGGTCATGTGACCAGAACAATTTGTATAAATTTTGGCCAACTTGTCGTAAGGAGTCTTCATATATAAATTAAGTTCAATTGGCCTAATGGTTTCTGAGGAAACTAGCTTTTAATATATTGATGGGACTCCAATGTGAACTACCTTGGCTGAAAGGTCAAAGGTCAACCTTGAACTTTGGAACTTGTTTATAGCCATTGTCACATTAGGTTAAACATGTCAAGTAAGAATGATGACTTCAACAGTTTTCAAAAAATCAACATTTCAAAACTTTTCTCATTTAAATGCATTAGGAAGCATTTGACCTTGACATAAAGTTGACATAAAGTATGTCAAGGTCAACCTAGGATCATCATTTGAACAAACTTGGTAGGCCCCACATCCCCAAAGCTACATACCAAGTCCCAAGGTCATCGGCCTTCTGGTTCTGGAGAAGATTTTTAAAAGGTTTTTACCCTATATGGGCATGGTGGCCATCTTGGTCATGTGACCAGGACTATTTGAACAAACATTTGTTCCCGCATCCTAAGGAAGATTCATATGAAACTTGAGTTTAATTGGCACAGTGGTTTCAGAGAAGATGTTAGAAAATGTTGACGGACGGAGGCCGAACGGACACCGGACGGACGCCAGAGTGATTGGTATACTGCTTAGCTCACCCATTAGCCTTCGGCTCAGGTGAGCTAAAAATATTTCAGAAAAAACAATCGGAGTGTTAAACAGTTTTGATCTGACATTCTGTCAGTCCTAAATTGAGATCATTTAACTGTTTGCAAAGTTTTCTGCATACCATTCAAATGTTTTTATATTATGTCAGGATATGTCTTCCAGTGTTAAACCAGTACTTTTTGTTTGTTTTGATTTGATTCTTTACGTCCCATCAACAATCTTTCAGTTATATAGGGATGGGTCTTCCTGGGTTGAACCAATACTAAGCAGAGGATAAAGTGTCCTGTTTGTTGCTTTACGTCCCATGTAAACAGCTATGGTCATGGTGGGACCGCCAGTTCACCTAAACACATTTTTACTGGGCATGCTTGAACAAGCGTTTTACCAGTCCTTCGTGCACATACTTCGGCTTGTAACTGACAACAACCCTTCTTGAATAATTCAGATGAAGGGAGAGTAATGACCGTAGAAATTATGTCATGATCAATCCCATGAAAGTATGGGACCGGACCGGGATCGAACTCTTGACCCTTGGATCAGAAGTCAGACACACATCTGCAGCCAGACACGTTACCGGCTGCGCTATGTGCTGCCCGGTATTATGTGTTTTGCCCTTTGACACAATGCAATGCCTGGGATGAAGCTCCATACTGCAACCCCTCAATCTTGAGTCAAGCACTCTACCACTGAGTCAATGTGGTCCTCATTATTACAAATGTTATCCATAGATGATAAAAGTAGCTGCTAGTAGACAATGCCTACCTGCAACCCCTCAATCTTGAGTCAAGCACTCTGCTACTGAGTCAATGTGGTCCTAATTATTACAAAGGTTATCCATAGATGATAAAAGTAGCTGCTAGTAGACAATGCCTACCTGTAACCCCTCGATCTTGAGTCAAGCACTCTGCTACTGAGTCAATGTGCTCCTCATTATTACAAAGGTTATCCATAGATGATAAAAGTAGCTGCTAGTAGACAATGCCTACCTGTAACCCCTCAATCTTGAGTCAAGCACTCTACTACTGAGTCAATGTGCTCCTCATTATTACAAAGATTATCCATAGATGACAAAAGTAGTTGCTAGCAGACAGAGTTAAGCCTAGGGTGAAGCTCCAACCTGCAACCCTCTCATTCTTGAGTCAAGAAATCTACCACTGAATCAATGTGCTCCTCATTATTCCAAAGGTTATCCATAGATGATAAAAGTAGCTGCTAGCAGACAATGCCTACCTGCAGCCCCTCAACCTTACTATTTTTAGAAACATACTTGCATTTTATTATATATTTAGGATGTAGTATGTGATGCAGGGCTGTGGAAATACCATGCCCGACTTGTCCGACTGGTACATTTTCATTCAGGACAAGTTAAAAATTTCTATTTACTTGTCCTTGGACAAGTATAAATGAAAAATTCTTTAATGCAATTCTGTTCACGAGTTCACATGTTGCATTGACAACAGTGTGGATCCAGATGAGCTGGATCTATACTGTTTACAAAAGAGTTGAGATCTGGTTTTGTACTGTTTTCGAAAGAGTAAATTGTTTAAGCACAGAAAGGTATAAGCTAATCTGTTCTTTCGGACAAGTAAACTTTTCTTTTGACAAGTACATTATGGCCATTTACTTGTCCCTGGACAAGTAGATAATTTTGATAATTCCACACCCCTGATGTGATGGATACAAGGGGGAAGGGGGTTCTGACCTCACTCACCCTAAGAAAACCACAAAGCTACAGGGCTCCATAGCAATACTGGTCTGGAACCCCTGGAAATTCACAAAGCTACCAAAACAGCACTCAATGTTGGGCCAGTATCGGTCTGCAAGGGAAACCTCATTTAAATGGCAGTTCCCTAGCAGGCAGATGATGCCCCACTTTAGTGGTATTAGGAACCTCTCTCCCTCCATCAACTAACACAAAAGTTGTCAGAGTTGGACTCCCTCTGACAAAAAATTTCTGGATCCGCCATGAAATATGCACACAATGGCAACAGGATATTCATGGGACAGTGGATATGCTTCTTTCATAGTTTGTGGGAGGCTTTGGGTTTGAATAACTTTTTTTTTCTCCAATTTCATTCAACTATTTATTCAGTCGAACTTCGACGGCTCGAACTAATCGGGACCGTCAGTGCGAGTTCGACCCATTCATGTGTTCGAGCGATACATAGCCCGACATTTTTCAAGTAAGTTCATGAACTTCATGTCCTCATCTCGGGTCAGAGTGCTCATAGACAGCATGTTTTTTTTTGTTTGCAAAGCGCACGTGACATCTGTCACTGATCAATAACCCTTTGCACGCTAGAGTTAAAATCATAAGCTGCATGTACCTGTTGAAAGTAAAAACATTGATCAGCCTGCGCATATGCGCAGGCTGATCAATGCATTTGCTATCGAGTTAGGTGTACCGTTTGTCTTCCTGTGAGTGAATGTGTCCCAGTGAATGTTCCTGTTTGTGTGTCTTATCTAGTGAGCGAATGCTACAGTTTATCCATTTCCTTAAGAGCAATAAAATAAATAAAATATACAAGTTGATTCACAATTAACAACAATAACTCCCCAGGATGTTTACAACAAAGATGCGGATCAGACTGTAACGCTACACAGTCTGAATCCAGTCAGCACACGGTGTCGGGAAACATTTAGAAGTCGTTTCTCTGGCGGGCTGATAGTGGCCCGCTTGAAAGAACCTTTGCTCACAATGACTCTGACCAGACTGAACAGACTCATCTTAATCTTTGATGGTTGCGCAGGTATCGTAAAATGGATTAGAAGACCGCATGTTTCACTCATTTTGACATCTGAATTCATGATTACAAAACATCTCATTAATTGTCTTTAATAATTTTCGGCTGGTGACAATTGAGAACTTACTCAAAGTTTTAATCTGACAAATTGCCCCTAATTGCTTCGCAATTTCTGCTGGTCAGTAAGGTAACTCAAGGGCAAAATCATCATTGCCTCTGAGCGCTTGTGAAAATAATAATGAACTAAAATCAAGCGTCTGACTGATTCTATGGTTCGAGCCATCAAAGCGTTTTACATTAAAAAATCGCTCTGCGGACCTTGCTTTGAGTTCGAGAGTTCGAGCCATCGCTGTTCAAGCCTGGGGTGTACTTTTACATTAAATGTATAGGGAAATTGACGGGACCGACGAACGAGTTCCAGTGATCTATGGTGTTGGAGACAAGCCAGTTCGAGCGACCAAAGTTCGACTGTAATAAATACTATAATTTGACGAATAATTCATTATCCAAAATCATTTTGGTTGCTAAATACTGCTGTAAGATAGTAAGCAATGAAGACCCTGGTGTGAGGACACGTTCTGCGGGATTACTGTCTTTGTGTTTGCTTAATTATGTTCCATGTAAGAGACACTTGGCATAAATGTTAAAACCAATGTGTAAACATGATCATGAGCTGTGTACAAAAATACCATAAAATAAAATGATGAAAAACAACAACAAAGTAATTAAAACAGACACAATCATTGGATAGATTCAAACCCTCTGCACAATGGATTAAACCATTGAACACGCAGAATGGATTTTCTACTGGTGGCGGCCAGGCCTCTTTTCTTACTGAGTTTGGAAACTAACAACAAATAGCTTTCTACATTTCTAGGCAACTTTTGATAGTCCTGCAGTGCCCCTCAAATGTTTTGAATATTGCATGACTTAAGTTTTTTTTATAAACAAGCCAATGTTAGCATAATCCTAAAGAGCTTAGGCAACCTGTAACTTTGCTTGCAACCTAATCTTTTTGAAATTTGATCACTACAAAACTGCACATTTGCAGTCTAGTCTAAAATTATAACAATAAATGCCTGAAAAACAGCCAAGACAAACAGCTCAGACCCAAATCAGACTGCTTCTGAAGTAGCAGTCTGATCAGGGTCTTCCCTCAATGCTATTCTGACAATCATTTTGTGAATTCACACCCTGAAAACCAACATTTCATTTGGAAACACAAAGAGAAAATGTTTGAAATTTTAGAACATTTACTGTAGCACATTCTTTAAGCATCTATATTTGGTGAAAACAATGCTTTAAACTACTATATTCTAGAATGATACACAACAAACAAGCAAAATCAATTAATAAAGATTCCCTGTTGAATAGATCCAAAAGACACAGAAAGGATCTTTTTGTTTGTTTGGTTTAATTCTTTACCTCCCACTCAACAAGTTTTCAGTCATATGGGGACAAGTCTTCCTATGTAGAACTAAAGAGTTTTGCTCAAGGACACAACATGGTGAGTGTAGTCTTTGAGGCTCAAACCAGCGACTAGTTATAATGCGAGGCTCTGCTGTGCATTGTATCACTTATTCACCACAAGTTTATTCAATGAAATGTGCGATTCTTTTCATTTACGTAAACAGTTTTGATGTGAAAACCAAGATTTTGTCATATACGGAAATTGTTACTCCTAACATTTCCAACTGTACTTCAGTAAATGCCTAGTGTACAAATATATATTAACCCTTTTTATTCTAAATACAGATAAACAGGTACTTTGGCAAAAAGTAAAGACCCAGATGAAATGCTGCATATGGCGGCATTTCAGAGTTTTATCTGTTTGTGAAGATAAAAGCGATCTTAAGACACATTATTATTACATCAAAATTTGGAAATTTCACTGTGTGGCCCCTTAAAGCACAAGATGGTTTATCCCATATATGTATTGTTTCACTTTGTTTGGGAAAATCCATCAGAATGAGAAGAGTTGTGATTTCTGTTTCTGAAGATTTGCTTTTAACTCTACAAACTGCACAGACTTAGAGGGAACTCACCAATATGAATTTACTGTCAAAATACCAGATTCCAATAGCAGGCCTCCAGATAAGAGTGTGTACTGGAAAATTATTTTTCTTATTACTCAACCAAAACATATGTTGTGAGTACTCAAAAGAACCGTCTCAATGAGACGGTTCTTTTGGGCACCCAAAACACATGTTTAATTTGATGGGTAAGGAAATAAATACCATTTTATGTGCACAAACTATCCTTATCTGGACCCATGCAATATTTGTATATGAAGAAAAGTAGATGATTATAAGAGTTTTAATTTTGTGTCTGGGCTACAACTGGTTAAAGAAATTCATAACTTACCCCGCTTAAGGAGCCGGAAGTCCTCTTGTCTCATCGCTGAAAGAAATGGGTAACAAATAGTCAGACATTTGACAAAATAATCTATTAGGTTATAATAACTACTTAGATATTTGAAATTACAGATTTTGAACTGATCACATCATGATTACTTCATGATACATTTCTACTTCAAAAACTGAAATTTATTTCTAAATAACACCTACATATTCTTCCTAAAAAGCACACCATGTCCAAAACTTGCATTTTGTTCTACTCATCATCCCCGTTTGAAATGCCACATGACCTTGTTAAATAAAATTGACCCCCTGGGGCATGGCCCAGGAGTCAGAACAAAAATCCTATTTGAAATGTTTTATATCTTATTTGTAGGATGACACACAAGGTTTGGTATAAAATCTTTGAAATTGACTTGGTTATTGAAATTTAATGATATTTGACCTAAGTTAGATCCCTACTCAGGGCCCCAGGGAGGCAGACAAAAAAAAAATGCTGTTGCACACCCAAATCACGCGAGTAACTCCCATACCAAATTTGGTCAGATTTGTTCCAATGGTTTAGGAGGAAGCATAACTGACAGAAGGATGGACAGATGTACAGACTGACAGACGGAGGCGATAACAATATCCCTTTCGCTTTTTTAAAAGCATGGGTATATAAATGGTAAAATAATGATTAAACCCTTAAACAGATAACAATATCCCCTTCGCTTTCTTAAAAGCATGGGTATATAAATGGTAAAATAATTATTAAACCCTTCCACAGATACTTTGGCAAACAGGGAAGACCCAGGTAAAAGCATGGGTATATAAATGGTAAAATAATTATTAATTCCTTAAACAGATACTTTGGCAAACAGGGAAGACCTAGGTAAAAGCATGGGTATATAAATGGTAAAATAATTATTAAACCCTTAAACAGATACTTTGGCAAACAATGAAGACCCAGGTAAAAGCATGGGTATATATATGGTAAAATAGTTATTAAATCTGTAAACAGATACTTTGGCAAACAGGGAAGACCCAGGTGAAATGCCACTTATATGCTGCTTTTGACCAGGGTCTGCACTTTCTGCTTAGAAATAAGATCAAATATTTTGGGGAAATTATAACCGTAGACCTGGACCCGAAATCAAACTTTTTTCAGACTCAACTGAACCAAGGATGAAAGGGGTATGTGCATTAAGAGGCTATTTTGGCCCCCCTATGAGATTAGTTTATTAGAACAATAGCCCAAGTGTAAAAGTTTGGTATTGATTAAACTTTTACCTTTGTTATGGTAACAAAAATGGCCACCAAAATAGGCTGAAATAGGAAAGTGACCATTTTGGAGCATATTTTAGACATTTGACAGAGAAATTAACATAGAGCAGAAGCAAATACCCACAGCACACAATATATTAAAAGGTTTTTTGGTATTCGCTTGTGCTGATATCTAATTCTAAAAAAATCAGTCTCCAAAAGCCTTAAATTTAGCACAAAATTGCAATTTCTCTATTTTAAGCCTATTTTGTCGGCCATTTTTTGTTACCATAGCAACAGAAAAATTTAAATAAATGCCAGAATTTTACACATCAGTTATTCTTCTAATAGATTAATCAAAAGAAAATGGTTAAAACAATATTCATTTGGGGGTCAAAATAGCCTCTTAATGCACAAAGCTCTTTATCAGGCTTGTAAAGGTTAAAATGTTAATTTTTATTTGCATGTTGAGTATAATATCTGGGAAGTTTGAAATCAGTAAGTTCTTAGTTTTTCAGCATTTAAGTTCTATTGTGCAGATATTTCATACTCAGTTGAACTTGAGCGTGGAAAAAATACTTAATAAACTACAGTCCTGCTCATTCTGGCTTTATAAGAGTAATCGGCAACACCGAAACTTGACAAGCATTGTTCCCAACTGGAACAGTTGGCCCTCAGGGATTTTCCTGTTCCCATTTATCTGGCACACCTGTAACCGATTTGTGTGAAGGATGAAAAATGAACAGATATGTGATGTCAGTGTTATGTGTATGTGATGCCATCATGTAAGGTCGCATATCGATGTGATTTCAGTGTTATTTGTATGTGATGCCATCATCTTATGTTGCATCTCGGTGTGATATCAGTGTTATGTGTTTGCATCTCGGTGGATTCAGGAACTTTTGGGAGCCCCTTTTGAAATATGAAAATGTGGTATTTAATGGTGAGCAAAAAAAAGAATCATTTGTGTGAGGATTAGATAGAAAATTGGGATCACTGTCATCACTTGACAAGCCTCTTGACGTTTTTTTTTTGTTTGATTTGATTTGATTCTTTACGTCCCATCAACAATCTTTCAGTTATAAAGGGACGGGTCTTCCTGGGTTGAACCAGTACTAAGCCAGGATAAATGTGTCTTGCTCAAGGACCACACTCATGATAGAAAGTCTAATAAAATCCAATGAGCTGGCCCAAATGTGTTTGTTTTCTCTTGTAACAGTCTACAATAGCTGAGAATGCAAAGTGGAGAGAGAAAAGAAAATACTTACAACTGCAAGTTCGATGAAACAAGAGGCCACACTCCCGGCAAGTCAATTTCTGCTGCCTCGACCTCACAATCCCTCCACAACAGCTGCACTCATCGTACATCCTGAAAATATACAAGAATTGAAATGTGAGTTGCATTGAAGAACTCCAACACTAGCAATAAACTTGTCACAGGAAAACAATGGGACTAAAACTTCAACCTGTTCAGCTACCATAGATCTATAGTCCTTAGGCCAGAATTTTTTTATTAGTTGATTTACAGGAAAAAAAATTCAGATTTAGGGTCGGGGGGGACAAAAAAAATAAATAAAAAAGCTCTGAAAATGACCAGTTAACTGGTCATTTTCAGAGCTTTTTTCTTTTCTTTAATATCTCCAGAAAAAACAGTAAAACTAGTAAGGCAAACCAACAGTCTTTATTAAATTTTTTAATTTTCCTAAAAATCTGGACAGGACAATCACTATTTACAGTGTCACTCTCAAAAATACACAGACGGAACCTCAAAAAAGTATTATTTTTTTTCAACAAAACAAATAATATTTAGAGTCGGAGGATAAAATTTCAGAAATTAAATTTTATTTTTTTCCTACTTTCCGGAAAATTACAGTAGGAGGGTTCGTAAATCAATAAAAAAATTCCGGCCTTAAATGATATTGTGTGTAGTGATGTTATATACCGCTCAATGGAAGTTTTGCACAGATTTTAAAATCACATCCAGGTCTGAATGTTTTAGACTTGTAAACGCCATTAGAAAAACGACGTTAGTGGTTCCCCGAGACTCAACGTTTGGTTTAAACCCTCTTAGACTATTGAGACAACCTTTTTTCATCAGATATTTCATGATGAAATAATTTGCTCACATATAAATTCATCTTTATTACTTGTGCAAAACTTTTGTTGGGCAGTGTTGAATATGATGTTTCAATAGGTATTATGTTTGTGATGTGTAAAATTAATGCTATTCTAAATAAAGATATACATGACAAAAAGATAAAAAAAATTGTTTCTTCTACAAATACATAGGACAAGCTTAGCAGGCCCCTGGTGGCCATACTTTTTGACCAATCAAATTCTTGGCTTCTTTTTTAGGACATGCCTGCCTCAACGGCGAGTGAATTTTAAACAACAACTGCCAAAGAAAGAGAATTGAAAATCAGGGATAGTCATGCAATGGATTTCTATGTTTGAAAATGGATTCACTTTACCAGGCAGTGATGTGAAGATATTAACCCTTTTTAGGCCAATGGAATTTTCCATAAAGCTATATATGTACAATAATGTAAGAATGTCAAAAAGAAGCAGATGAAAAATTTCTATGTAATCTTTGAATTTTTAGAAAAGATTCTACATTTCATCATACATGTGATAACCCGATGATGGCCATGAGGGAGATTTGATGTTCAGATGAGGGAGATCAGGGTCTCAATGAGGGAGATTTTTCGAAGTTACAGAAAAGGTGTACTTAAACGACTTATTCAAGTCTTTAACCCCGTTCATCCTATACACAATGATATAATAAGTATAGAATAGTCCTTTTTGTACTTTAAGTTGTTTTGACAGGCAAAATTTATTAAAAATGATGTATATTTTTCCTATCTTAATAAACAGTGCAGACACTGATGAAATGCCACTGTTTGGGTCTTCACTGTTTGCCAAAGTGCCTGTTTACTAACAACTAAAATTTACCAAAGTAATACAGGCTTGTGTTTATTGTTGTGTTTTGCACATAAAAAGTTTTAACAGGTCTGATAATGATCGGACTTAAGTGTATTTTTGTTCCAATCTGGTAGGTAGTCATGGAACGCCTCCATTCAGTAGAAGAACCCTAACGTGAGAAGGGTATTTTTCTGCACTAACTTGACTGCACAACAATAGATAGTATATATAACGCCAATTTTTAAATTATAATAGCTTTTTACTTACGAGTTTTAATGCTAGTTTTATAGTGACTAAAAACTTGCAGTCAATGTCATCCTCGGTAGAATATATAATAATAAAATACTTTAAAAATGTTGAAATTTGGAAAATATATATTAAAATAAGTCAACAATCGCCTTGAAATTCATGAATTTGCTAAAACATATTGAAACAAGGGAGCTAACTCACAAAACGTCATTGCATAATTACCCTATCGGAGAAAATGGGTTTTTACGGATATTTTTTTCTGACAAAATAAACTTCAGTGAGCCATCACATGATAAAAAATACCTAATAAATAAAAGGTTTCTGTTTAAAAATGACAGATATAGATGTCTGAGAATGCAGAGAAAGGCACATCAGCGTGCATCACTCTGTTTGGAGAGAGAAGCAGGCTTTGTCTTGGGTCTCATGCGCGGATCCTTTCTCATGCCTGTAATGTCTGGTGAGTGATGCTGAAGGACGAATTGGACTCTGTCCCTTTCTCACTACGCTTGATGGAAAGTCAGCTTGAAAGGGAGACTTGTATTTTTTCTTCTTTGCGGACGGCGATGTAGCGGTCTTTCAAAATGTTCTGAGTCGCAAAGACGTCATGGTGATAAGTGTGCCATACGAGTGCCCTACTTGAGAGGTTATTGTGTTTATTTCATGCACAGTATGACACCATGTATATAATGATTATCTGACCGTTACCAGTAGCATTCAATTGCCGACAGCTGTTAAAAGTGCATGCCGATCGCCGTAAAAATGGTTGCTTGAGAAAATATAATTATAGCAAAATTCAAAATGCGAGAGATTGCGTTGCCCGCACGGGAGTGCGGGAGATAGGGTTCAAATTCGGGAGCCTCCCGCATGATCCGGGAGGTATCACATGTATGCATTTCATGCGAATAATCTGCCAGAAACCAATTGATTTACATACAATACCAAGTCTTATTTGTTTTTGAAATATGTGTATTCAAAATATTTTGAAATAGAGCAGCAGTCAATGGAACACCATCGCAAATACCCACTTTTTTACCTATAACCTTTACCTTGGGGTCAAGGTCACACAAAATGTAGCTCAGTACCTTCTACATAATGTGACCTATGCACTTGTGAAGTTTGAAGTTGCTATGTCCAATGGTTAAGGAGGACATGCATCTACAAAAAAATATATATGATGACCTTGACCTAGTGGTCAAGGTCACACAAAATGTTGTCCAGTACTCTCCAAATCATGACCTATGCACCTGCAAAATTTGAAGTTACTACGTGCAATAGTATAGGAGAAGCTGGATTTACAAGAAAGAACATTTTATGACCTTGGGGTCAAGGTCACACAAAATGTTGCCCAATACCATCCACATTATGTGACCTATGCACCTGCGAACTTTGAAGTTGCTATGTCCAATGGTTAAGGAGAAGATGCATTTACAAGAAAATACATTATTTGACCTAGACTCTAGGGGTGACTATTGCAGCCAAAAAAGACTATTGCGATAGTATTGACATTGCAGGAAGTACCATTGCGATACTATTACTATTGTGGACTACCATTGCAATACTATTGTGATACTATTGTCGGAAACATTTATGCTTGTTTGAAGGAGAAAATTAAGAATATGGTAGGACTTTTCTGCACGTACGGGTACCAATTTTTGTATAGAAACAAGAGAAAATTTCAGAATATTGTAAAAGTCTACTAATTTTGCTGTAATGCATGGGAGGACTTAACATATACATCCTATTGCCACTTAACTTTCTTTTTAGGCCTAACCAAGCAATTTTAAAGTGAAAATCCCTATGTCTAAAAACTATTGAAAGTATTGCGATAGTGAAAAGACTATTGCCGATACTATTGACATTGCCACTTTCCTATCGATGCAGTAACATTGCCTAGGTTACTATTGCGATGTATCGATAGTCCGATGTATTGTTACATCTCTACTAGACTCCAAGGTCAAGGTCACATGAAGTGTTGCCTAGTACCCTCAACATCATGTGACCTATGCATATGTTTATGAGGAGATGTGTTTACAAGAAAATACATTATTTGACCTTTTGACCTTGGCCTTGGGGTCAAGGTCACATGAAACGTCATAGGTATCTTCTACATCAGGTGATCTATGCATTTACAAGGTTGAGGTTGCTACGTCCAAAGTTTAGGAAAAGATAAAATTACAAGTAATGTGACACACGGACAGACCGACAGACGACAGACCGACTTTAGTACGAAATTAATATACCCTATTTTTCTTACAAAAAAGCGGGTATTAATAGCTATCTGCTACAAAGTTGAGATGGTCTTTTAAGGATTTCTGTAATCAATAAATTCGAAACATTACTATTTCCTTGCAAGTGTTGACTTGTCTTCTGCTGATAATCTTTGCAAACAGCTTGGACCAAGTTAAGGGCCAAATAAAGCTTGGTCTTGATTTGGATCCAATCTGTTTAATACTGTGAAAGCATTTGGAAAAGAGTATTTGGAAGTTTAACTTGAAAAAAAAAATCAGCAGATGACAAAAGCTTGAAATATTACCCAGCATGCAGTGTATATTATCAACATACCTGGCCTCGGTCACGGGTTTGCATAATCTTGGAAGTATATTGCGAACTGCCATCTGAAACACATAGACAATGGGCATGTACACAGTAAACAACAATATGTATCAACAAAGCAATGCTTCTCAAAACAACTTTTGCATCAGTTGTAACTTTTTTGTTTATCAAAAAAACACACAAAAAAACGAGCCAGTAAAAAGTTAAATGTAGTAGTCTAGTAGTACAATATAGCTATATCCTAGATGTAAAATAGGCAATCCCAATAATAAGAGTATATATAACACACTATAGGACCCTGACCTTATGCAATGTTTTCTCCAATAAATGGCGGACAAACTAAACATGCATGGTGTAACTGCTCCAAGGTAATATTCAAAGCTTTTATGTCTTATTTTGATGTTCATACTCAGCCATGTTTTAGAAAATAAGTTGTTTTATGTTTCTGTTGTCTTGGTTAACCAAATAAGGGTTATATTACCGTAGACTAGTTTCGAGTTACATGTACATGTGGTTTGCTCACCATTTCTATCTAGGGCATATTTTATTAAAGCATTCAAAACATGAAACTAAACACATTGATCACTTTTCTTTGCACAATATATACTCATGCTAAAATATGGAAGTCCACTGCCCTGGCCCCGAGGTTATACAACTTTTTTCATGCTCAACTCAACTGAGCATGAAATTTCAACTGCTCATAAAAACTAAAATACCGATGCCAACAATTGTTGGCATTTTAACATTTATGAGCAGGATAAATTTCGTGCTCAGCTGAGTTGAGTATGAAAAAAGTTTTATAACCTCGGGGCCTGAGCTTTGTATAAGGTTCGTTTATTTGTTTGTTTGATTTGATTCTTTACCTCCTATCAACAATCTTTCAGTTAAACAGGGACGGGTCTTCCTGGGTTGTACCAGTACTAAGCTATGATAAATGTATCTTGCTCAAGGACCACAACGCAGTGACTCCGTAGAGGCTCTAACCCGCGGCCCCTCCGTCTCGAGTCAAGCACTCTACCACTGAGCCACTGCGCTCCCTGTCCTCGAGGTTATAAAACTTGAGTACAGTCTTAAACTCAAAATAAAGCGCAATGATTGGCTGCTTGCGGACACCTGTCAACAACAGCAGAATCTAGGGCGAAGATTTGGTACCAGTAAAATGCATTTAAGCCCCCCAGTGGCTTAGGCTGCTGTCCCTTCTAAGGCGGTGGTTCTGTTGTTGTTGACTTTTTGTTTATTGTTACTCCCAATGTGGAAGTCTGTATTTGTTCTATGTTTTGTTGTACGTTACTCTATGTCCATTCAAGTATTGCAATCATCTTGATGGGGAAGAGAGAGCTTATTGCTTTGCTTAATTTGTCTTCCTGGTGTCTCGTGATGGTTGAGCGGCTCTTCCTCGCGGTGCCACTGGGTTGTCTGCAGTTTGTGATTGTGGTATTTCCTGATCATACTCACTTACTATTTTTCATGTGCTTACTAGTTTTATTAAGATTTACACATGTACTAACAACTGAAATCTCTAGTCGAATATCCAATTTGCTTGAAAACAATTTAAAACTTTAAAATCAGAGATTACACATTGCTACTTTACGATGCCAAGATGGACACCTGTTGAACTAAGGGGAGATTGTAATGTTACAAGCTAATGTGACGCCATTGGTGATAGCCCAACAATTTTGATGCCATGCAAGGACGATTGAACATCTTAAGAAACGTTTCTGGCAAATTGGGACAATGTCAGACTGTGTGCGTTCAAGACGTCACCGTGCAATGATGTGACGTCAAGATCGATAAACCGTAGGTCTCAACTGAGTGTTCAATCAATTTTGCCCTGTGACAGTTGACAGCTAGGACAACCCCAGGAACTCATAATCCAAGAATCAGCGCTCAAACTGTGACAATATGTTTGCAAGAGATTGGTGAAAGACCACTATATATGTTTTATATGCGGCGTTTCGTTTTTGGTCTAGTACCAAATATGTGATAAGAACAAAAATTCATGTGCTGATCCAAACGTTCATTTGAGCATTTTTAAATTATGATAAAAAAAATCATTTTTTTTTTCATCCAATGGCAATGAAACTATCATCAAATAATAAACCTGTGATGAGATATTTAGTATACCAGGGTTGGCATAATATTACCCGTCCAGGTAAACCCTTCCCATAAAACCCGGGTTGGGCGATAAGGGCATATTACCTACTTTGGGCAATATGCAGGTTTTATGAATTTTTGGTCATATAAATTCTCAGATTTCTGTCTGATGATAGGACGTATAAAAGTGTATAAATGATTCTATATAGTCATATTTATCAAAGTCTACCAATCAATGTCATCTTTTCCCTGAAAATTATCTTCGACTTCAATAATATCAAATCATTCCACAAAAATGGTCTTTTTGCTAAACCATTTTGGCAGTAAATGAAGATTTAAAATTTAACGTAACTATAATTCTATTCTGAAGTGTGTGAATAAGTCAATTAGGCCTAAATGAAATATATGTGTGGTTCCTGTTGCATACCAACAAAATTTAGGGTAGGTAGGTAGGGAAATTATTAAATTTTGTTACAATGTATAACATTTAACAAAGAAAATAGTGACACAATCTGAAAAAGTGCCCATTTTAGGTATTTTTTTCTCCAAAGACCATTTGAATGTAAATTAGGGTAGGTAGGCCAACAGGAACCACACATACATTTCATTTAAGCCTTAAACAAATTTCCCAAAATAACTGCATTAAAATCTATTCACTCTTGTTATTAGGACCAGTTTAAAGCATGACTGCATTTGACCATAATTTCTATAGCCAAGGATAATTGCTCAATTACTGCCCCAAAGGTACTAAATGTTTGCTCTACTACAAATGTACATACTGTTATTTTTCTAAATTTTGGGATAACCTAAGCTTTTTGTAATCAGGCTTAAATTTGACCACGAAGTAATGCCATCAAAAGATACAGACGAAAATGCAAACAGCTTTAAACCTGATCAAACTGTTTCTCTTTTTGCAGTCTGATCTGGGTCAGCACTGTTTGCACAGAAAAACTGTTAGGTAGCAGTAGGTTATGGGGGTTATGATTAATTTAATGAAAAACTTTCAGATTTAAAACCCCCCACATAAAACCCATAATAACCCAAAAACCTGCCCTCATAAACCTGTAAAACCCGCCTGGTTGGGCTTTATGATAAAACCCGGGTTTTATGCCAACCCGGTCAGGTCATACACAACACAAAGAACACAAATGACAGGAGATGCTCTGCTATATCAACACCTGAGATTTATAACAATATCCTTTACTCTCTGAAAGAAACTAATTCTTTTGAAGGTCATTTAATAAAAGGACACATGGCAAATTACATATGCATAGATACTAACTAGTAGAGTGCGCAGTCGATGGGGGCCATTGCAAATCCCCACGCTAAATTTTTTACTCCTCCCATCACCTGAAGTCCCACCTCCGGGCATGACCCTGGCAACAGAATGAAAATTCTGTTCAATATGTTTCCTATCGTTTATTTGTGAGAACACACATCAAGTTTGGTATAAGAATCTTTGAAATTGACATGTTAATGATATTTGACCTTTTGACCTCGCCCCAAGGTAACCAGTTTGACCCTAGGATGAAAATGTTACTTGCATTCTGTTCTGCTTGTCATCCCCATCGATTTGACATGCTACATGACCGTGTTTGAAAAAAAAAAAATTGACCCCTTGGGCACCCCCAGTGCCCCAAAGTCCCACCCCTGGGGCATGACCCAGGCAACAGAATTAAAATTCCGTCTGACATGTTTTGTATCTTTCATTTGTGAAAACACACACAAAGTTTGGTACAAAAATCTTTGAAATTGACATGGTAACCGAAATTTAATGATATTTGACCTTTGACCTCACCCCAAGGTCACCAGGGGGTAGGGCTAAAAAAAATTTTGCCGTTGCACGCCCCATTCATGTGAGTAGGGTTTAATTTCGTCCAACGATTTAGGAGGAGATAGCATAACGGACAGACAGCAGGATGGAATTTGATTTTTGACCCCTAAGCACCCCAATGGTTTAGGAGGAGATAGCATAACGATCGGACGGACAGACAGACGGAGGCGAAATATCCCCTTTGCTTTTTTAAAAAAGCGTGGGATAATAAACAGAAAGGAAAAAGTTTGCTACATGTCTTAGACAGGTTTTTTTACTTTTGACTTCAATGAAAAAATGGGGATCTGAAATGTTCGATGAAATTTCAGTCATTATTTAGGCTATTACTTTAAATATGAACATGGGTGTATTTAGGATCCATGATAGGAACACCCTTTATAAAATAGGTGACCTAAAATACAATGGCAAATATTTTTTTAAGTGTGGGGCAAGTTTGGCTGTGGGCGGAACTTGCCCCTGACAGACTATTTCCAAACATCATGTGACAGCTCCTTTAAGATGGAGAAGAAATTAACAATGTTTTATATCGAAGCACATAATCCTTTGGTTATAAAAATATAGAATTTAAATCAGAATCTTAACACATCTTTAGAAATTACTATGAGAAATATGTTTCCCAGCCCCATATATTAATGAGGCTTGTGTAGGGGTTCTAGGGATACAGGATATTTGCCATTTTACTTCCAGGGATATAGGATACTGTAGTAATTCCAAGGGGAAAATATCTGGGTCCGCCAGGATTCGAACCCAGAACTCCTGCGTGACAGTCGACCACTCTAACCATGTCGCTAAAGAGTTAACCCAACAGCGAGGCTGTTAGGAATGGCACTGTCACTACACTCTTCCCCCTTTTATTTCCTGAGAGCCGGGCATCAACCACAACCAATGGGGATCCCGCTACCGCTCCCAGAGGCCAACTCAGGCGCTACGAAATTACCGCTGCCACCAGTGTAGTAATTCCAAGGGGAAAATATCTGGGTCCGCCAGGATTCGAACCCAGAACTCCTGCGTGACAGTCGACCACTCTAACCATGTCGCTAAAGAGTTAACCCAACAGCGAGGCTGTTAGGAATGGCACTGTCACTTCAATACTATCCATTTTACTTCAAGGGATATGGGATACTGTGTTCAATATTTTAGTTACTTTCAGGGATATTGAATATTTCCGGAAATTAATTATGGGGATATTTGCTAAATTATAAGGGATACTTGCCTGTTTACTTCAAGGGATATGGGATATTTGGTACCCCCCTATACAAGCCCCATTAATTTACATGCTAAATATAGCCACATGCCGAACATGCCCCGAGGCCGAACTAGCCCCGGTCTCCCCTAGTTGTTTAGAAATTTCAGTTTGCTTTGATTCTTTACGTCCTCGTCAACTTGTTTAGTTATGTCGGGACTGGTCTTCCTGAGTAGCACCACTAAGCAAGGCTCAAGGACTCAACACAGTGACGCCAATGAGACTCGAATCCGAAACCCCTCGATCTTGAGAAAAGAACCCTTCCACTAAGCCAACCACGTGCTGCACTACCGAGAAATTTGTTGTTCTCCAAGAGAACTTTCATTGATGCCCATCCATATAAGATCTTATACACGGGTGGTAAACCTAGGAACTACCACGAAATTGTGTTAACGCAAATTTGCTCCCAAGCCACATCCGGGACACGTCGTGGTAGTTTCCAGGCCGAAAATTGGATAAAGAAAGGTTGGTGTCATGTTCATTTTTGTTTTATTTTACAACTAAGAACAAACAATGGTGAAATCCGACAATGCAGTTCCGTGTAAATATGTTTCAGCGTCCCCTCTAGCCCAAAATTTTGTATGAAAAGTTATTTTCTTTCTTTTGATTCGTGTTTCCCCACTGAGCATCGGACCAACTTCCCCCAAAGTTCGAAAGATTTTAGCCCATATCTGTCAAATTAAATGGAATTTGATATCATTTGACGATGAAAATGATAAAAAGACTCTCAATAAACGTTCCTACACAGAAAAAAACATCTGAGCATTTACTCGTAAACAATTTATGCCCCGCTCGTCCTGCGTGGTAGTTTCCAGGTCATCGTGGTAGTTAAAATGCTATTGTGGTAGTTTCCAAGACTTTGTAGGAATTTAGTAGTAGTTCGCCTCAGCAGATGTTTTCTATTCAGGGGCTACTTCATATTTTAAAGACAGGGTGTGCGGACTGAACCTTGAATACCCCTCTTATTCCTACAGAGACCTTTTCAAACAACCTTTTGTCAGATAACAAATGTCGACTGCCTGAATTTTAAATTTAGTGGGCTATTGAATGATGAGAAGAATGAAAAGAAGGGATATTCACATATTTTGTTTTTGAATAACTATGCTTTTTAATTATCAAATAATATGCCCGTTCATAGTCGCACTCACATGTATATCAAAAGTTACCCAACCCAAGGATATTCCTCTTTTTTCTGAAGCGCAAGTACTAACGATACTCTGGGCCAGTAGTCTTAGCCTGCCATTTTATCTTAAAGTTGACTGAACATGGAACAACGTAGCGAGTGACGAAATAATTAATATCATTTTTTTGTCTGTTGCTTGGTCCACCGGGACTCAACTGATGACCTTCTTTTGCTTTAGATTTCAAGAGATGTTGTTTGGTAGTCCAGGTCATGATCTCCACCTGTCACGCATTACATCGAATATGTTGAGTCTTCAGCTTTGCTTCTTCATGGAGTTAAAATGTGATTTAATTGTTTACCGTGGCAATTAATTGACGAATTCGAGGGTTGTCATGCAAAACAAGCAACCACTAAAATGTTTTTGTACCACTTCAGAAACGTATCCTGCAAACTCTTCGAAACTACCACAATAGCATTTTAACTACCACGATGAGCTGGAAACTACCACACAGGACGAACTGGGCATGAATCGTTTACGAGTAAATACTCAGATGTTTTTTTCTGTGTAGGAACGTTTGTTGAGGGTCTTTTAATCATTTTCATCGTCAAATGGTATCAAATTCCATTTAATTTGACAGATATGGGCTAAAATCTTTCGAACTTTGGGGAAAGTTGGTCCGATGCTCAGTGGGGAAACACGAATCAAAAGAAAGAAAATAACTTTTCATACAAAATTTTGGGCTAGAGGGGACGCTGAAACATATTTACACGGAACTGCATTGTCGGATTTCACCATTGTTTGTTCTTAGTTGTAAAATAAAACAAAAATGAACGTGACACCAACCTTTCTTTATCCAAGTTTCGGCCTGGAAACTACCACGACGTGTCCCGGATGTGGCTTGGGAACAAATTTGCGTTAACACAATTTCGTGGTAGTTCCTAGGTTTACCACCCGTGTTATATAGAAACTTGCCAGCCATGCTGTGTTGTACGGATTTGAAGTCGCAATCAAAATGAATTTATTAATGCGAGCAGCAACGGATCAGACGAGCCTGCGCAAAAGCACGGTCTTGCCAGAGCCTTTTCTGTTCGCAGACACAGTTAACAGGAGAAAGCGTCCACCTACCTTAGAATACGAATCTATTCTGAAAGAAAAGCACGTGCTGCCGAATATTTATAGTGAGTACGATCGATATGAAAGCCATGGGAAAAGGGAACTACTTATTCATGTGCTTCATGATAGTCAAGTGCGGATCCAGAGGGGGGGTCAGGGGGTCCGGACCCCCTGGAAAATCTCAAGTTATATGGGTTTCTATAGGGAATAAGTAATTGGAAAAGGTTGGACCCCCCCCCCCCCCCCCCCCCTGGAAAATGTTGGACCCCCCCTGGAAAATGTTGGACCCCCTCTGAAACCTTGAAAAATGATAGATTTCTTTGAAATTGACCATTTGACTTCCGTAAAAATAAGCTGAGGACTAAAAAAAAACGTTGTCAGAGCTTTTTTTGTCAGACTGACCTGGACCCCCCCCCTGACGAAATTTCCTGGATCCGCGCATGATAGTCATGATAGGAAAACCATAAAACTACTGCGTTGACTCGTCTGATCTGAATCATCGCTGTCAACATTTATTTTGCGAGGCCCTGTGCACCGCTGCTACCAGGTCAAAAAAAACACACAAAAAAAAACGGAGACTACCAAGAGGAAAAAAGAAAAGAAAAACAAAGAAAACAACAACAACAACAGCGCCAACACCTTCCAGTCCCACTGGATCAACACTTGTTGGAACTCATAGGATAAGAAGGTAGGTCCTTCAATGAGTCCCCTTTCTGGGGAATGGTTGTCAGCTCGGACCCAGTTTGTTGAATTACATTGAATCAATGTTGAGTCAACGTTGTGTGCCTGCTGGGTTGTCAGTTTTGGCGTGTCACCAGTACCAGAACTAAACTATCCTTACAAAGCATGCGCGGATCCAGAAAGTTTTGTCAGAGGGATCCAACTTTGACAATGTTTTTTTTTTTTATTTTTTAAATTGATAAGGAGAGAAATGATCCAAATACCACTATTAGCGGACCATCAACGGCCCGCCAGCGAAACGCCATAATTCAAATGGTCTTTCGCTGGGCAGGCCGATGATGGCCCAACATTGAATGCTGGATTGGTAGCATTGTGATTTTAAGGGGATCTGGACCAGTATTGCTAAAGAACCCTTTATTTTTGTAATTTTCCAGGGGGGGGGGGGTGGGGGTCCGGACCCCCTGTCCCCCCTCTGGATCCGCACATGCAAAGGACCAGATATGATAATAAAAAGGGGTATTTGTCAGCGCAAAATAATCTTCTTTGGTTTAATCGAGCCCATCAAAACTCTGGAATGAATGTTGATTTTGGCGTTAATTTATTTGCATAAAATTGGATGTCGCATCAGGATCGAACACATACCCCTTTCTGTCGGGTCAAATCTTTTATATATGAGGCCCTTCCAGGGGGATACCTGTTCCCCTGAAATAAATTGACGTGTACCCCTGTTCCCCAAAACATGAATGTTCCCTGTTTCCCATTTTGTCTTGGTTCCCCGTTCTCTTCAAAATGTGGCTTTTGTTTCCATTTCCCTGAAATAAATGCCTGTTTTCTAAACCCCTGGTAGGGTCTCATCTATACATTGCGACACTTAGTTGCATCCACGCGACGGCTAGGTAAACCGTCGGCGCATCTTCACGTTTACGTAGACTTTTTGTTACGACACACATTGAAGTAAAATAAAATGGCGTTTTTCACGCAGCTAGCACTCACACCTTTCATCAATGCCAGAGAAATAGTACCTTCTCATTTAGCATTTATGTCACTTTCCTGCTAGTTTGCGGAGGGCGATGTTTGCGTTTGTTTGCTTGTTTGTTTGGTCGCAGCCAAAAATGTTTCAGTTATGTCCGTCCGGGTCTTCCTGATGCATATCAGTACTAAGCAAGAATTAATGTGTCTTGCTCAAGGACACAACACATTAAGGCCGATGAGGCTCGAATCTGCAAACCCTCAGTCTCGAGTCAATCACTCTACCACAGAGCAACTGTAAACCCTAGTTCGTTGCTTTTCGTTCCAACAACAGCCGAGGTCATATGGAGATGGAATTACGGCTTAAAGTCACACCTAACAGACTGGAGAAGCTGGATATCGAACGTGAGATCCCTGGGTACAAGGCGAGTGGTAGGGTGGCTCCAAGAAGCGAAAAATGTTGTCACTGATATCCATTCGGAGTATCTTGGACTTAATTGGAGAAAAGTTGCGTAATTAAGTGTGCCTCTCTTCTGGTTCTCTTCTGAAAGTTAACGGTCCAGTTTGCCACCCCACCCGGCCCGCCCCAATCCAAAGCCCCTGACGAAAGAATTGTAAAGTATCTAATATCCTTTAACTTTGGAATTTTGGCATGTGACTTGCGATTTTTTGAATGGCATGCTGTCTCTGTCAGACAATAATCAAACTGATATTATTGAGGCTTTCAACTCCACCTCCAGATATTTAGATGACTTAAAGGGACAAATATTTGAGCAATAATACTGGTACCACTCATTATGACTCTCTCCAGGGGTCATACTGGGCAGATCAAAAGAACAGCCATAATGAGGTGATTATGACTTCCTTACTAGGGCAATAAAGTGGCCCCATAAAGGGATTAGGTATTTTATGATAAAATATTGATCTTTATCTTAGTGAATGAAATTGTGTTGCATACAGGTAAGTCCCCTCTTGAGGCCCCATTAATATTGTGAGATACTGAAACTGTCTCTTATCAGTTAATCCTTTAATGATCTCTATTAGACAGTAATCTTTGTCTTTAATATTGACAATCCTTATTTACTGAACTTCAGTTAAAAATAAGGCGAATTCTTCCGATACTGAAGCCCCGTTTTTGGACTTGAAATTGTCCATATCATATGGCATTGTTTCTTGATTGAGATGTTCCTCGCTCCCCTTGCCATGATGTATATATTTCGCAGCTTATTCGTTTTGCAAGAGTGTGTCTGCAGTTTGTTATAATGTTATAATGTTGATGACTTCAATAACATAAACCTACCTTTGTCTGCTACATGTAAGTTATTAAAACAAGGTTATAAATATCATAAAATTCGAAAAGCATTTTCTAAATACCACAGACACTCAGAGTTAATTGTCAAATACAACATTGGGTTAAAAACTCTTCTGAAACAGGGCATATCAGAACCTATATTTTATGGTGATTTAGTATTTACATGTAAATTCAAAAGAATTGTTGGAAAACCTAATATTAGTGATCATTATAAAAAGATTATCAAACGTAATAAAATGGTTACTTGGATATCATGCAATAGTTAGGAAGCCTCCATGCGAGCTTAACGTTTTTGTACTTCAACAACAGCAGAATCTAGGGCGAAGATTTGGTACCAGTAAAATGCATTTATAATCCCACCAGTGGCTTAGGCTGTTGTCTGTTCTAAGGCGGTGGTACTGTTGTTGTTGATTCGTTGTTTAATTGTTACTCCCATTATTGAATTCTGTATTTTTTCTATTTTGTTGTGCGTTACTTTACGTCCATTCTAGTTTAGCAATCATCCTGATGGGGAAGAGAGAGAGAGTTGGTTGCTTTGCTTAAGTTGTCTTCCTGGTGTCTCGTGATTGTTGAGTGGCTCTTCTTCACGGAGCCATGGGTTTGTCTGCAGTTTGTGATTGTGGTATTTCCTGATCTGTAAAATGGATACTTGCCTGTTTACTTCAAGCGATATGGGATATTTGGTACCCCGGCTCCTATACAATCCCTCAACAATCGGCGGAAGGGAGAAGAATGACAATAGAAATTATTTCATGATCAATCTCCAAGATTGCGACCAGGCCGAGATCGAACTCAGGATCCTGGGATCTGCAGTCCTACACGCATTGTGTCAGTAACTGACACCTGTCCCTCTGTGAATAAGATGGAATTGAAAAAAAACTGTAGATAATATTTTATGAACAAATTCAACATTAGAATGGTGCTGGACTGGAAGAGAGAACTTGTGATAGCCTGATGGACCCACAGAGTTGACACACACAGGCTCGGTGCGCGTGCATGCATAATATGCACAGACTGGCATAAGCTAAGGCCTACATTGCTCGCTAATAGATAAATATCAAAATCTCGTGTGCTTTTTTCCTACCCGTTTACCAATACCACACACGCCTACAATAAGCCGCGACTCTCTTGGAGATGCCGTTTACAGTCCAAATGCGCCTGATGGTGCTGGATGATCCTCGTCTACAAGATGGATCAACTTGCTGCTCATAAACCAACGGTGGCTAGGTGACCTAATGAAAAAAAGCATATCGCCAGTAGATATCGCAATTTCTTTTAGATGTCCGCCAATTTTCAAAAACGCTTCCTATATTTTACACTAATATACAATGTTTTTTTTTGGGAGCAAACAAAATGTCGGAATGGGACACAAGATATTCTGTCGATTTATTAGCTTTTATTCTTATATAGGACCAAGTTGATTACATGTTTTGCTCTGTCATTGTCTAGATATTGTTTATGCATGCAATGTTCGTCCAATCGACTGGTATGTACAACATAATTTAGAAAGAAGTGTCAACTAGTGGCTCTGCTCACGTATTTTGCATTTACTTTATCAACTTTTAATAGTGTAAAAACACCCTCAGAAGTGCATTTTCGCTCAAATACTTTGAACATATACGTCTACATTATTATACTAAGAAAAAGGAAGTGTCTGCTGACAACCGGTTGTCACTAGACTTTTTGGTCTGGTGACAACCGGTTGTCACAAGCAAAAAGTCTAGTGACAACCATTTGTCACCAGCAAAAAGTCTGCTGACAACCAGCTGTATTTTTCCAATACTACTGTATACTTAGCATGTTCCCTTGGAAATCTACCTGAGTCTACTGGCATTTTAAATACAGTTATAGAAAAATAAGAAAGTATTGCAGAAAAATACTAGATAAAGATTTATTGCTTATAGTTTGCATATCAATGTTCATTTATCCCCGCATTTATCTTCTATCAACTTATATGATTCTAGCACAGCTTTAAGGTAACAATTATATATTGTAAACCTATATAATACTGTTATTGCAGTTTTCACAATGAATGAACGATATCATTTTAGCAGAATAAAATTAAATCCTCCTTTTTTAAGAGAAAAAGTTTGTGCACACCAATCTGGAGGAGCAATCTGATCAGGGACTATTTGTTAACTTGTCTAATAGTAAAAGTCTAAAAAAAATCAACTGGAAAATTCTATTTACCACACTTGACCACCTTGCACTAATAGCTAGCGGGCATTTATCTTCTATCAACTTATATGATTCTAGCACAGCTTTAAGGTAACAATTATATATTGTAAACCTATATAATACTGTTATTGCAGTTTTCACAATGAATGGACGATATCATTTTAGCAGAATGAAATTAAATCCTCCTTTTTTATAGAGAAAAAGTTTGTGCACACCAATCTGGAGGAGCAATCTGATCAGGGACTATTTGTTAACTTGTCTAATAGTAAAAGTCTAAAAAAAATCAACTGGAAAATTCTATTTACCACACTTGACCACCTTGTACTAATAGCTAGCCAGGGGGTGGGGGGTACTCTGATATTTCCGCACATACGTAGGCTCGGCCCATTTTTTGGGGTTCAAAATTCTGAATTTCCATATTTTTTGGGGTTTTCAGAAAAATGAATATTTTTTGGGGGTATGAAGATTTTCTGGATATTTTTTTGGGGTCATCACAAAATTGGGCTAGTTCTAGGGTCATTTCTATGCAATTTAGGGTCTTTTTTAAGGTCAAGGTACAGAATTGGGATATTTTTTGGGGTTGCTAAAATTTCAAATATTTTTTTTGGGGTGCTTGAAATTCCTGATATTTTTTGTGGTGAAAGGTAGATGCTGGGTCCGAGCCTACGTATGCGGAAAAAATTAGAGTACCCCCCCCCCCCCCCCTGGGATAGCTAGTTCAGCTTAAATGGATAGTTAAGAATTTACAGCTCTGCATATGTTGTATGTAGACACCCTCTCTAGAGAAAGTCACAACATATTAAATTTGAAATAAGCTTGATATAAAACTGATATTTCATCATTATTGCGGTAATTCTCTAAGCACCAAAATTAAATTACTTGACAAAAAAAGTTTGCACAAACAAATTAATCATGGATCAGCATGTCCCCTAAGAGGAGCTGTGTGTCTTATCAGGGGCTATTTGTTAACTTGTCTAGTATCTAAGCTGTAAAATCCAGATAATCAACTGGAAGATTCCATTTTATAAGAGTTAAATGAATAGTACCATTAAGGAGATGTATCTTTTAAAAGCTCTTACTGAAAATTTTCCTGTATAAACAAGAATTGCTTTTTTGTCAAGGAGACGGAATAAACTTTAGAAAAAACCAATTGCATGAACATGAACTACAATTATCCGACTACAATGTTTAGAAGTATTATCGCCCAAAATGTACAAATTTCTGGTAGAAAAATATTAATTTTCAATTTTTACTTATGAATTTTTCATGGTCAAATTGATCAATTGTAAATAATACCAGATATACATAATACTTGGGTCAAAATACTTCTAAATACTGCATATTCTAAATATTGCAGAAACTTGTACATTTTGGGCAAGTCCACCCAGCGTATCACAATATTGTTAACGGTATCAAACCAGGAAGTAACTATAAAAAGACTGATAAGCATGCTGCCGATTGCTCAAAAGCTGTATGGGGCGTAAAGTGATCTATGTGAGATGTTAAATTGTTAATACAACAATGTGGTCAAAGGTATCCGTCTCCTTGATAAAAAAAAGAATTTTTTGTTTATACAGGAATAATTTCATGCAAGTAAGAGCTTTTGAAATATCATTTCATAATATACACAAATGTATTTTTGTATATAGAAAAACAATTTATAACAGAGTATGTCATTAAATGCCTGATATTGTTGAATAGGGTACACATTGGTATTGGAAAATATACAGCTGGTTGTCAGCAGACTTTTTGCTGGTGACAACCGGTTGTCACCAGACAATTTGCTAGTGACAACCGGTTGTCACCAGACCAAAAAGTCTAGTGACAACCGGTTGTCAGCAGACCTCGCCTAAGAAAAAAACAACAGCTGATTTAGGATACCTTACAAAAATTATGAATAAAACACTTTATTTGACCACTTTACACAAACCTAAAGTCCCAAAACCGCGTGCAGAACAGCTCAGTAGTTTCGAGAAATACTAGACGGGTATTCTGAGCACATAAATTACTATTCTGCGTAAAAAAACTGTATGGGTGTTCTGAGTATTGAAAGTATTTTTTTATCTTTTCAATGACTTATTTGAATCTTTGAACGCACACACTCATAAGCTAAGACATTTTAACGTTCAAAGGGCTACGTGCATTAAGAGGGTTTCCCTCCACCCTATGAGGCCAAAAATCAAAAGTTGCTTTTCACTAGTTTCTTCTTGTTAATTTATTAGAAAAACAGCCCAAGTGTAAAACTCTGGTATTGATTCGAATTTTACCATTGCTATGGTAACAAAGATGACCACCAAAAAAGGCTGAAAATTGGGAAATGGCCATTTTGGAGAAAAGTTTGAGATATTTGGCAGAGAAATTAACACAGAGCACAAGCAAATACCAAAACGATATTTTAACAAGATGATGAGAATTATCACTGCACACAACATATTAAAAGGATTTTTGGTAATCGCTTCTGCTGATATCTAATTCTTTAAAAAATGGCCCAAAAAGGCTTAAATTTGGCCTAAAATGGAATATTCTCTATTTAAGCATATTTTGTTGGCCACTTTTGTTACCATAGCAATGGTAAAGCTAAAATTAATGCCAGAATTTAACATTTGGGTGATTCTTCTAATAAACCAATTGGATGAAATTGATGAGAGGCAACATTCAGTTTTTGGCTACAGAGTGGGCAAAATTTGCCCCTTAATGCACGCAGCTCTTTACCCATGCTTTATACAATAATTGTTTTTACTTAGATTTTCATTTTCTGTTATTTCCTATACAAAGTTTCATTGATTGGGTAGTTTTTTGTGTGCGAAAATATGTACAACCAGGTATTTTAATTTTTCAGCTTCAGTAGAACACCACTGAATTTAAACGTGAATTAATTATGTTACAATGATAAGTTAACATGTACAAACCAAAATTTCTTATATGAGGGGAAACTTTAAGAGATTCTGTAACTTATATTTCTTCTTGGACATATTATTTGTCAGAAAGCTCATCATATAAGATTTTTGACATATTTTAGCCTCTCGGCATAGCCAAATGTCGCAGGGTATGGATTCGTTTAGCCAGGGATCTCAACGACAGATGTTGTTTAAAGGTTTATTTTACAGATGTAAATAAAAAGGGTGTCCTAAAATACAAAACAAACAATGAAACAGTACAGACAACACAGACAGACAAATGAACAGACACGGACAACGGAATACATTGCACCCGTATGCAATACATATTTACAACACAGACAGACAGACAGACAATCGGACACGGACAACGGATATACTTGCAACTGACTGCAAGTACGATAATTCGTTTGGTACCTGAGCAGTGAGCATGTCATGTCTATTTTTAGACTTGGGTATTTTGCAGTGATAAAATTATATACAAAGAGATTAAAATATTAAAACCACACCTTTTGCATTTAACTTACATTTTATGCGTTAGCTCAATTTACTAATTCCTCCATTTGCAATGTCCATAAAGATCCAAACGATAGCCATGCCTATTTCATAAAGACAGAACACTAGTCGAAGGCAATGTAATTTGCGTAAATACGTCATACAGAAATATTGTGAACTACGTCACAGGAAATGTACAGAATGTAGTTCCTGGCGAAAACCTCCCTTTGGTGTTTTCATCAGAAACGACAATCTGTGATCTGTATGATAAAAAGAATATAAATTCACATACCTGCTAATAATAATGTTTCCATATCATTTCCGTGAAGGAATAATATATAACTAATATAAATTTATGTTCTACAGCCTGTAGATCGATGGAGTCGATCTAACTGCAAAAATGAGAATGCCTTTTCCAAATGTCGCGCGCATATGTATTTGTGAGGTTAGGCGCATGCGCAAAGTAAGTTAATAGAGGTGTGTTCATTAGCAACCAATCACCTATCATCTTACATCCTTATGTCTAACTAAAACGGCTACTGATTGGACGATAAAATAGAACAGCTCAGTTTCAAGATACCCCATAAAAAAACAATGCAAGACAGGTTAAACCAGTTTTTCCCACGCTTGGTATGATTTAAGTAAATCTCAACACTACTCACGGTGGCACTAAAGGAGAAAAGGTACTTTTTGCGTTAAGCAAAATAATCACAAAGTTCACCTCTGTGACATTCTCCCCTGCTTTGAAAAAAATGTCTCCTGACATTTCCGAACAATCGAAAAACTTTTTAATAAACACAGACCACCTCAGCAATCACAATCATGTACAAATATGATGCATTTAGGTTAATTTTAACCTACAGAAGTTTCACATTTATCAACAAACAATTCTACTTTACTAGTGAATTGTGAAAATGTTATATATAACTTCAGAACATCCAAAAATAAAGACATGTATTTATTTGAGGGGTCGCTCTCAATAAGAGAAATATACTATATGTATGAGACAATCAAAGCAGGAGAAAATATAATATATATATGCATTTTTATATATGTTTGGGAAAACATATCATATATGCATAATAATAATATTGGAAGATATTCTTCCTATCTGTGACATTCTCCTCTGATATTTATGAAAACTAATATATATACTTAAACATACCAAATCTGTGTTTCGGGGTTTGAAACTTGCTGAGTATTTACCCACTCGCCATACCGGTTTGGCGCTTGCCGTACCCTACCTGTACGTCTAGGTAACTGTGGAGTAGGTACATTATCTACACTACCTACATTACCTCCACTGAGATCTCTGGAACTGCCAGTGGTACCTACATCTGCACTAGCAAAACCACCACCTGCACTTGAATTAAAACCACCTGCGCTATCTGACCAACTGAACTATCAGATCTATTAAAATCTCCTGAACCATTAAAAGTATCGCCATGAACTGACACATGAGACTTTTCTTTATTTGAAGAAACTGATTTCGACCCATTGACATTTGAACTGTGTTTCCTTTTAAGGGGAAGCATATATCTTGGGTAAAATAATTCTTCTGTTTCTGAGTCAGAAGAGTCAGACTCAAATTCAGGTTCTTGGACAGGTTTTGATTGGCTATGTACAGGGGCTGCCGGTTTGCTAGGTTTACTATGGGGACTGTCATAAAATAGGCCAAGATCTAAACTGCTAGGTATGGCAGAAAAAGGAAGCAACATGTTCCTGTGTAAAGTTTTCACCGCTGAATCACCTGATTCACGCTGAACCCTATACACAGGTACACCTTCATTTGGCACTTCAATTACAATATATGAATGCTTATCCCACCTATCTGCCAACTTATTTTTACCTTTTATGCCCACCTTTCTAATAAGGACTCCGTCCCCTACACCAAGGGTTGCTTCTCTGACCTTACCGTCATAATTGGACTTATGCCTTGTAGCATTTTTATTTGCTTCTTTTGAAGCTACCTTGTAGGCAAAGTCCAACCGTTTCTTTAACTTACTGGCATAGTGCTCTCTGGATGTACATTCTGAATCCTGTGAAGAATTCAGACCCAGATAAGCATCTATAGCCCCACGTTGGGTGCCAATTTGTCGCAGGGTATGGATTCGTTTAGCCAGGGATCTCAACGACAGATGTTGTTTAAAGGTTTATTTTACAGATGTAAATAAAAAGGGTGTCCTAAAATACAAAACAAACAATGAAACAGTACAGACAACACAGACAGACAAATGAACAGACACGGACAACGGAATACATTGCACCCGTATGCAATACATATTTACAACACAGACAGACAGACAGACAATCGGACACGGACAACGGATATACTTGCAACTGACTGCAAGTACGATAATTCGTTTGGTACCTGAGCAGTGAGCATGTCATGTCTATTTTTAGACTTGGGTATTTTGCAGTGATAAAATTATATACAAAGAGATTAAAATATTAAAACCACACCTTTTGCATTTAACTTACATTTTATGCGTTAGCTCAATTTACTAATTCCTCCATTTGCAATGTCCATAAAGATCCAAACGATAGCCATGCCTATTTCATAAAGACAGAACACTAGTCGAAGGCAATGTAATTGGCGTAAATACGTCATACAGAAATATTGTGAACTACGTCACAGGAAATGTACAGAATGTAGTTCCTGGCGAAAACCTCCCTTTGGTGTTTTCATCAGAAACGACAATCTGTGATCTGTATGATAAAAAGAATATAAATTCACATACCTGCTAATAATAATGTTTCCATATCATTTCCGTGAAGGAATAATATATAACTAATATAAATTTATGTTCTACAGCCTGTAGATCGATGGAGTCGATCTAACTGCAAAAATGAGAATGCCTTTTCCAAATGTCGCGCGCATATGTATTTGTGAGGTTAGGCGCATGCGCAAAGTAAGTTAATAGAGGTGTGTTCATTAGCAACCAATCACCTATCATCTTACATCCTTATGTCTAACTAAAACGGCTACTGATTGGACGATAAAATAGAACAGCTCAGTTTCAAGATACCCCATAAAAAAACAATGCAAGACAGGTTAAACCAGTTTTTCCCACGCTTGGTATGATTTAAGTAAATCTCAACACTACTCACGGTGGCACTAAAGGAGAAAAGGTACTTTTTGCGTTAAGCAAAATAATCACAAAGTTCACCTTTGTGACACAAAGAAGGTTTTTTTTATGAAAGTAGCATACAATTCAATTGTAATTATATCATAAATGCAAAAAATACAAGCGAGTATGACCAGGAAATACAACAATCACACACCACAGACAAACCCAAAGCTTCATGAGAAAGGGCCACATAACCATCACAAGACACAAGGAAGGCAAACAAAGTGGAGCAAATAGCTCTCTCTCTCTCTCTCTCTCTCTCTCTCTCTCTCTCTCTCTATATGTCTATCATAAAGATGATTGAAAACTATAAAGGACACAAAACAATGCATAACATAACATAGAGCAAACACAGAACCCCACAATAGGAGCAACAATGAACCCCACAATAGGAGCAACAATGAACAACAAATTAACAATAGAACCACTGCCTTAGTATTGACAATAGCCTAAGTCACTGAAGGCTTATATGCATTCTTCCAGCACCAAATATCTGTTTTGAATGTTTACATTCATTTTTAAAGAAATAACCAGAAGACCAGAAGACAATGGTAAGACCGTTCCAAGGCGGTTCTTCTTTTGTGGATCTTTTATGTTTTTGTTCTGTCTTGTGTTTGCTATGTCTTTGGGCGCGTCTGTTTATATGTGTTTTGTGGTCACCTGCTGGGAAAGGGCTTAACTCTTGGCTCTCGTTTGTGGTGTCTGCTGTGAGTTTGTCACTTTCCCATTGGTATCCTGGGTCAGGTGTGTTACTTGATTGTATCGATTCCTGATCTTTGCATCCTTACTTACTTCAAAGAAGAAGTTTATAAATTATAAGAATCATTTTGAGGGGGGGGTCTGATAACAATAAATTGATATTTTGTGTAAAGAGCATTGTGCATTGTGACAAAATGTGGGTAACGTAATTCACATGCCTAGGACTGCTATTTTCTTAGATGTGCATGAACAAATATTTCTCTGTAAAATGTCAGGTTCAAGTTTGCTGCTTAAATTATTTACGAACCCCTTTGCAATTTAGAAGTGAGCCATTGTATTTGATATTAATTTAGGTTGCTTAAAAATATAGAAATAGAACAATACTTGAAATTCTGTATAGTTAAAAACTTGTTGTTATCTACTAGCCCAGATTACTAATTGTGGACCATCTAATTTCAACAAGCGTCTATTCATATACATTTGTATGCACAAAACAGAAAGCTTTTAGTATGCACAAAATTAATCTAACCCAGAAAAATAGCGAGAAATTTCTAGGTTATGTAATTTGCACAGTATATTTGCTGAATTGTATTGAACTTTATGGGGTATGAATTTAAATGTACAGGTTTATTTTTCTTTTAAAGCTGCATACTCTGTTACTATGAATATTTTTCGATTTTTTTTTTATTTTTTTTTTAAAATCATTTGTAAAAGTAGAAATAAGCTGTTTTCACAATAAAAATGTTCAGTACAGCTGAAAACTGCATGGAAAAGTGAATTATCTTATCAAATAGGTGTGTTTTTTCTCTTGTTGGTAATTATTTGCGTCCCTCCAATAATTCTAGACCGTTGAATTTTAACATATATGCAGTTGTTTTGATAGTGATAACTTGTTAAGATTAACGATAATGGTAAAATATTTACCTGAATTTGAGTATTTTTACTGTGTTCTTGAAAAATAAAACATTATTTTTTAAATTAGAAGATCAAAAGTTACAGACTATGCAGCTTTAACTAAGCAAGTTATAAGTATATCAACTAAGAAGAACAATATAACTTTGCTGTACACGCTTCTGTAGAATGAACTGGGATGTCAAAGAGAGGGTGGCTATTTCAAAGGCTGTATATAATTAATTATTAAACTCTCAGTAAAAGCAGTCAGGCCCGTTGATTAAAAACGATTTAAAATAATGATTACAACAACTGAAATATTGCTATAGTCCGGAGAAAATTCAGTGTTAGCAAGCTTAAGTCGCCGTCCAGGCAAAAATACCGCGTTTTGACTTCTTGACGCAGGTACACGTGTTGCTGACGTGTGACGCAGTTTGGGCGTGATGAACAAACACATTATGGTCTGCAAACACGTTTCCGACAGCCTGGCAGTAAAAATGACAACCCTCCGTCAGGGAGACCACGAATAACGACGCCACTTGAAGTTAGGGCCATAGTGACGTCAATATGACGTAATCGCTTCATGGCCGCTTAAAAACTTCTTAAACACCTTAGGCATGCAACAGATACGAGAATTTCCGTCTAAACTGCCAGAAATCGTCTAAGGGGCGCTAGATTGACTTTTGAGTTTTGAAATATGAATTTTAATATTGACCCCTATGTGTAATTTTGATGAAAAAAAGGGTATATTTTCAGAATCTTTTGTTAAAAATGGTCACATTTGTAAGAAATTAAATAAATTTTATGATGAGTAAGGTTTTTGTCAATATTAAGACTGTCTTACAAAATCATTGCACAGAGTGTCTGTACTGACTAAACTTTTTCTTCTGAGTATATATTTAGATCATAGGTATTATACTTAAATTCTGTGAGTAATTTATTTGAAAAGTTTAAATGCCTGAAAAGCCCCTTGCAGATTGAGGATATAGCAGAACAGAATACTATTGGAGAAAAATCCTTTGTTTGTGTATTTTTATATAGGCTAGATAATGCATCATGTACATATTGTATAATATTCGACACAAAATAAAATTTCTATGTCGATGCATGTCTATGTCATCAACTTTATGTGAGCAAGACTGCTGTTGCAGGTCTACTTGTAAATCGTGAGTTGTCTATCATACATGTATCGTTCTGGATATCTCAAAGCTGACTGGCATTTTAATATCTATGAGCGTGGACAGTTTGATTCAAATAATTTCTAAACCACTGGAAAGATTTGGATCAGAGGTGACCCATCTAAGCTTGTTACAAACACTTTAGAATACGGCAAGTATATTGTTAGTAATCAGACTCAGTATTCACCATGTCTACATTAATTGCTGGTTCCCGGTCTACAGGTGGCCAGTAATGTAAATACAGGTAACCAGAACCCCCCATTTCCAGGTATTGGGGGGGGGGGGGGGTACTGGTTACCTGGTTATCCATTACTGACCACCTGTAAACCGGTAACCAGCAATTAATGTAGATATGGTCAATAGTGGAGTAAGCTAATTTCGCTAAGAATGTAATTTCACCTATTGAACATTCCCACCGTTTTTCACTTGTGTGACCACAGGGGTAACAAGTCGTTTATTATTATATGATAATTTAATTTTAACGATGAACACACTTCAGTAATAATGAAAGCAATTCCAGATTTATCTCTTTTTGTACACCAAAAGCCATCTGATCAGGATCCACACTGCTATAAATTATTTGCTTATAATTGGTTTGGTGCAGCCTCGAGGGTGCAGGTGTCCATGAAAAAAGTTTGAGAGGAGTGTAACGCATGTGGGTGATTTCAATAAAGATGCATCCAAAGTGTGACATTGGGGGTCAAATTTCAAAATTGCTCTATCATTATCTTTTTTACGTCATCCTAACCACACACCCAGGGAGCGGAAGTGACTGGACTATTGCGAGTGAACAGCAAAATACGGCACTTGCGATGTTGTACATTGGAGGTTCAGTCACTTGCTCTCAAACTCACTACTTACATTGTGTGAATCGACAGGAGCTGACATTGTCATCGGAACAGAGTCCTGGCTGACAGATCAACACCTCAGCACAGAGATCTTCCCTGACAACTACAAGGTCTATAGGCATGACAGAAAGAAGAAAAAGGGTGGCGGGGTTTTCGTCCTTGTTAAATCAACAATTCCGAGCCTGGAACCGGAAGAACTTAGTGCAAACGATGATTGTGAAATGATCTGGGTGCAAATCCAAGTTATAGGAGCAAGCCATCTGTACGTTGGTGCCTTTTACCGTCCGCCTGACATTGACAACCCAGATTATCTATCCCATTTAGATGCTAGCTTGTCTCGGATACCTGAAGGAGCACATGTATGGATTGGCGGTGACTTCAACCTGGCAGATATCAACTGGACAGATAACAGTGTTTGCCCATCAGCAACGAAGCCTACACTCTGCTCACAGCTCATTGACATTACTAATGACCGGTTCCTACAGCAGCTAGTCACAGAACCAACCAGAATCACAGAAACTACAGAATCTATCTTAGACCTGTTTTTTACAAACAACGGTTCACTTATTAGTAATGTGGAGGTCATTCCTGGTATCTCTGATCATGAGGCGGTATACATCGAAGCCAGCTTACGCCCGCATTGCAACCCTGTCCAACCGCGGAAAGTATTTTGCTACAATAAGGGAGATCAGTCTAGCATGAAGGAAGACCTACATAAGCTACACCAAGAGTTGCAAGAGTTACCATCACCTACCGCTGACAGCCTCTGGAACCTGTTTAAGAGACGAATAACTGGCTTAATGGATAAACACATACCCTCTAAGATGCTAAAAGGACAGAAAGTTAGGAAGCCATGGGTCGACAAGAAAGTAAAAGCCGCAATCAGAAAGAAAGCCAGACTTTACACGAGAATGAAGAGAAGCAAGAATGAAAAAGATATAAGAAAATACAGGCACTGCAAGTCAGAAACGCAGAAACTGGAACGGCAAGCTTACCGACACTACATAAATACCATCATCGAAGTGGGGGACTCAGAAGATGAGAAGCCTACAAAACAGAAACGCTTTTGGAATTATATCAAATCTCTAAGAAAAGACAACACCGGAATTTCGCCACTAAAAGATAAAGGAAGACTATTGAACAACCCAAAGGACAAGGCCAACATTCTCAACAGACAATATGTATCAGTACATACTCATGAAGATCAAGACCAAGTACCCAGTCCTCCAGGCACACCCTTTCCTGACATGGACGCCATACAAGTGACAGAAGAAGGTGTTCGGAAGTTGCTCTTCAAGATGAACCCAAGGAAAGCAACAGGACCTGACTCTATTCCTGCTCGCATCCTGAATGATTTTGCCACAGAGATAGCACCAATCCTGACTGTCATCTACAATAAGTCGCTACAAGAAGGCACCGTGCCAGATGACTGGAGATATGCCAACGTGACAGCTATATATAAAAAGGGTGCCCGTCATGATGCTGCCAACTATAGACCAGTCTCCCTCACAAGTCTGTGTTGTAAGCTCCTTGAACATGTCATTGTGAGTAACATGGTAAAACACCTGGAGAAACATGACATTCTCAACGACTGCCAGCATGGATTTAGGGCCAAGCGGAGCTGTGAAACCCAGATCCTCACACTCTATCACGAACTGGCTGCATCCCTCGACAAAAAGACACAGACTGACATGGTGATCCTTGACTTCAGTAAAGCTTTTGACCGCGTACCTCACCAGCGACTACTGAAGAAGATCCATCACTATGGGATACGTGACAACACCTTCCAGTGGATATCTTCATTCCTCAGTCAGAGAACACAGCAAGTTTTAGTGGAAGGCCAGTCATCAGAGAAAGTACCTGTGATAAGTGGTGTCCCTCAAGGCTCAGTGTTAGGACCCGTTCTTTTTTTGATTTTTATCAACGACCTACCTGACAACCTACACTCAAAGGCACGAATGTTTGCTGATGACTGCATCGTCTACAGAGAGATAAAGTCTAACAAAGACCAGCTTACTCTGCAAGAGGACCTTGACACACTTGCAGCATGGGAACAGAAGTGGGGAATGGACTTTCACCCTCAGAAATGTAATGTGTTGCGTGTTTCCAGAGCCAAATCACCCATGACGTTCAGCTACAGACTCAAAGGCATAGTCTTAGCCGAGGAGGCAACATCCAAGTACCTTGGTGTGGACCTGCAAAGCAACCTATCTTGGAATCAACATGTAAGCAGAGTTACAAAAAAGGCAAACAGCATGCTCGGATTTCTACGCCGTAATTTGCGAAAGGCCAGCGAAGAAACCAAGGCTCAAGCTTACATGTCCATGGTCAGGTCAAACATCGACTACTGCAGCACCGTCTGGAACCCTCACCAAAGAGACCAGAAATACCAAGTGGAGATGGTGCAGCGTAGGGCGGCCCGATTTGTGACAGGCAGATACAGAAATACAAGTAGCGTGACGGATATGTTGGACTACCTTGGATGGGAGACACATGAATCCAGAAGAACAAAGCTACAACTGACTGTCTTCTACAAAATCGTTCACGACCTGATAGCCATACCACACTCCAGATACTTGACACCAGCCAGCAAGAAGACAAGAGCAGCACACTCTTTCAAGTTCCAACAGTACCCTACATCTACAGACTGTTTCAAATTCAGCTTTTTCCCCAGAACCATCCCAGTATGGAACAGACTGCCAGCAGCTGCTGCTGAGGCTCCCTCTTTGGTATCATTCAAGAGGGAGTTGGGGAGCCTTACCTTCTAAATGGGGATTTCTGCCTGGCCATGAAGTAAACCTAAATGACGAGTGCTGAGCTGTGCCGTCGGGCCTGGTGCCCAGGTACCCCCAGGGAAGGCGGATTGGTCACACTCAGATAGGCGAAAAGTGGCTGGGCACAACTTTCTACTACTTCTTCCTTTTACTTAATTGCATTCTCCTTATCTGACTGTAACTATACTTCTCACTTTACTTTTTTCTCTTTAGTTTCTCCCTTGCGCACCATTAAAGAAATGTCAAGTTTGACAGTTTAATGAAAAGATGTAGATGTAGATGTAGATGAAAACACAGGGTGCATAAATATGTCAACGGGTCTGGGGAATCTCGGAAACACGTGATCGTAAATTATCGCTCAAATGCGTGATAGCGGACTGTCCATGTAAAGGGAAATCAATCTAAACGTCATCAGGGGAAATAAGTTTGATGGTCAACTTCCGGTTTATATCGCGCATTCCCGCAACGACCATCACCACATGTCTCGCCTTTTGCGAGTTGGTGCCTTAGTTTCAGAAACATTACAACACCCAAATAAAAGATTACAAATTAATATTTAACCATCAGAACCTCGGCCACAAATCAATGATAAAATTGATGTAAAAATGGTAAGAAAAAAAATTACGGGTTTCTGTCAGAAGAGGCTTCAATTTGGTGATTTTTTCCTGAAAATTTTGTTTGTTTACCGTTTAGCTTCTCACCCCTTGGTCCGAATGCATCTGAAAAAAGACCAATCGAATCAGCGGAAACGGGCCCAAATGAGAAACCAATAATCAAATTTCAATCGCTCAAAACCGCGACGCAGTTGTAGGATAACTACCTCTGTTAGCAAGTCTGCCAATTTCAAGCGTGGTCGCGCATTTGAGCGATAATTTCGATCGCGTGTTTCCAAGATTCCCCAGACCTGGTCAAGACAGCGACCATTTGTGTATCTGTCATGAATTCATTCATACTCACGTAAGTTCCCAGATAATTATCCTGTAAATAGGTAATATTAAAACTGATATTTGTCATCGTTCTCTTAAAAATAATGACACTGATCAATCCATTGATGCTTGGTTTCAATGTGATCACTTTGTAAAGTTGGAATGAATTATAGCATAAAAATAAAGTTTGTACGTTCTTCTTATTTATCTACCTTCTAAAATTACATATGTTTATTCTTGAATAAAAGTTGCTTAAAGAGTGTTAACTGGAATAATATGTAACAATTTGTCATGCCACTTTTTTTACACCTTGTGAACGGGCATTATATTGTTAGTAATCAGACTCAGTATAGACGAGTCCAAACCATACGTCATCAGTCACATGATCGATGTAGTCACGTGACCGGAAATAGCGACCCGGCAGGCTTTCAAGCTGGCCCTACTTTTCCTATTTTTCCTACTTTTCCCTACTTTTTTGATCAGCTCCTACTTTTCCCTACTTTTTCATGAAAATGCCCTACTATCCCTACTTTTTCACTCTAAAATGTCATTTACACGTAAATATCCAGAAATTTTTCCTCGCTCGCTTTGCTCGCTCAGATTTTATAAATTAACTTCTGTGTTCATTCAAGGAGTGCGCCGCTTAACACCTCAAAATTTAATATTTAACCTAAAAGTCTCTCTGTTTGGCTAGAAATATTGTCACAGGTATTATCCGGCCCATTCAATCTGAAATTTCTTATTTCAAACAGCTCGTTGTAATGAACTTTATATTTGGAAAAGCCCTACTATCCCTACTTTTTTACACAGGTAATCCCTACTTTTTCACTACTTTTTTCCAAATTTTTATCCCTACTTTTTCCCTACTTTTCTGTTGATGGGCACTTGAAAGTCTGCGACCGGTTGGCAAAACACGACCTCGGGTCATTGAAGCTGTACAGTTGGCTTTTGCAAGACTTTACGCCCGGATTTCGACCTTATTCTGTACTGTACGACAAGGGCCCATGCATAAATTTGCAACATCAGCCCTGTATAAACCTCTCCCACCCCACCCCTACTTTGCAATGCCTTATCATGCAAGATACAGTGCCAAGTTTCCACACCCCCTTGTGAGGCATGATTATTTGCAGTTTTGTCTGGAATTAAACAAGTGAACGTCGAGTTGGAACCTGGATTAAAAGAAAACTTGCATTGAAGATGCTGGTTACTTATTGTTACAGTCTGTTTCATTAGTTTTCTATTCATTTTCATTGTTTCAGTTGTTTCGAAGATGTCCAATTTTTTTAAAGCCTGTTTCATTCGTTACACTTGTTTCAGTAGTTTCAGGCAGATTGTGACTATAAAAATTCTCTTGAATATGCTGGTTACTTATTGTTACAGTCTGTTACATTAGTTTTCCATTGAATTTCATTGTTTCAGTTGTTTGGGTAGAAGATGTCCAATTTTTTAAAGTCCGTTTCATTCGTTACACTTGTTTCAGCAGTTTCAGGCAGATTGAGTCTATAAAAAATTTCTCTTTAGATGCTTGTTACTTATTGTTTCAGTCCGTTTCATTAGTTTTCTATTGAGTTTCATTGTTTCAGTTGTTTCAAGGGAAGATGTCCATTTTTTAATACCCGTTTCATTCGTTACACTTGTTTCAGCAGTTTCAGACAGATTGAGTCTATAAAAAATCTCTTAAAGATGCTGGTTACTTATTGTTACAGTCTGTTACATTAGTTTTCCATTCATTTCCATTGTTTCAGTTGTTTTAGTAGAAGATGTCCAATTTTTTTCAGCCCGTTTCATTCGTTACACTTGTTTCAGCAGTTTCAGGCAGATTGAGTCTTTAAAAAATCTCTTGAAGATGCTGGTTACTTATTGTTGCAGTCCGTTTCATTAGTTTTCTATTCATTTTCACTGTAACACACAGTTTCAGTCATTTCGGTAGATGTCCATATTTTTTTTTCGCTTGTTTCATTCGTTACACTTGTTACAGTAGTTTCAGGCAGATTGTGTCTATAAAAAAATCTCTTGAAGATGCTGGTTACTTATTTTTACAGTCTGTTTCATTTGTTTTCCATTGAATTTCATTGTTACATTTTTTTCAGTTGAAGATGTCCATTTTTTTTCACTTTCATCATTATTTTGTACTTATAACGCTGCAATGTAGTGCTTCAATCTTGCTAATGGCAGCTTACACTGTTATATTGTTACACCGTTACAGTGTAACGAAATGTGTCCTTCCGGAAATCTGCTCTCTTTTTATGCCCTATATGTCCAGACCTATCAATAAACGAACGGGCAATTCTTCGTAAATTTCTGGACACTGTAAATACTGACAGTGAAGATAGTGATGATGATTTGAGCAGTGTACATTGTGCTAGCTGTAAGCGCCTGCCAGAAAAAGGAGAGGAACTTAAGCGGTGTTTGCGCTGTCATATAGCCCGCTACTTCAGCGTTCAGTGCCAGAGGAAAGATTGGGACTTTCACTGGTTTGCTTGTTCTGTTGTGGCCGAGAGGTCGGACACTGTAAAAGCTTAAAAGTTGCTACTGCTGAGACCTGTATATATTCCTGATATTAGTGTGTTTTTGTGTTCATCCAGACCTTTTATAACATATTGATGCTTTAGCTGATATTGCATCCAATTCGGTGGTGGTTTTAACTAGAGTCAAAAGGATACTGTTTATGAAAACTCTTGTACAAGGTGGTGGGGTTATTGTATTTTCACAGACTTGATATATTTGTATGTTTTAAGAATTTTACTCACGAAGATTCTACTGGTTTATACCAGGTGTGCCTATAAAGGCAGAATTTATATAACAGAACAGAACAGAACATGGCAAAATTATTTGCGGAGTCTTGATGATAAGAATCAGGACCCAAGATCATAAAACTGTTTTCATGCGCTACTCAGCTGAGCGTCGAATTTTAACTGCTCATAAAACTAAAATACCGACAAATAAAGAAGTGTATTTATCATGCAAATAAATGTTAAAATGCCAACATTTTTTGGCATTTTAACATTTATGAGCATGGTAAATTGCGTGCTCAGATGAATACAGCATGAAAAAAGTTTATAACCTCTCGGCCAGGTCTATGGTTAAATGGGGCAATTTAAAGGGAATCCAGCCTGCAGATCTGCTAATCCTCTACCCCACAGGAATAGAGTTGAAATATGGCACTCAGACCATGCTGGGGCTGTGGGGAAGCTTGGTATCATAATGGAAGAGATATGAAACAAGAATCCTGGGACCAATACCCGTAACCCCTTTCAGGCACAACTAAAGACCCCCTTTCTAGACAAAAAATAGATGAAAGTAAACATCATTCACTACAAGCACTAGTATAGTGAGTGCCCTACCCCTCCCACTGGTCTCAAGACTAGTCCCAGGGGAGCAGCATCCAGAAATCACTGGTGCATTACTGCAGCGTTATTCATTTAGTTTATAGCAACTTAACCTTTATAGTTTTCAGATCAGCTAATCTTATTGGTGCACTGCACTGTCTCCATATGTTTTTCCCTCTAATGGTGATGCCAGCTGATCAGAATCCAAACTGTTAGTCATTAACACAATAAATCCATTTTGAATATGAAAGTTTACAAACATATTGACTGAAAACTGGAAGTTCATACGACATTTATTGTATAAAATACAAAGTACCCAGTGTGAGCTTCTGGGAAGAGCATGTGTGGTAAAAAGGTTGAATATGGTATGTCCTCTTGTGAAAAAATATGTGACTGCATTGGAAACCAAGGGTTCAAATCCACAATAAAGTTGTTATCACTGTAGTTCTGTGTCCTTGGGCAGGTCACTGCTAAGGCCAAATAAGAAAATAAGTGTGTTTCGGGTAACAGGTCTTAAAATTTTAGACAGGGTGGGCACACACATTTTTTTCTAAAAAAAATAATTTTTATGCATCTTGAAAGGCATTTTGCCTTTTCAAAATGCATAAAATTATACATTTTTCCAGAAAATCTGGAAAACAAACCTAGGTTTCACTACTAAATTGAGGTAGATTCTAGTTACCCTAAACTCAGATATCTGTTTATTTGGCCTAATTTCATGTATCAAAGCTAGGAAGCTTCCTGTCATGGTTAAAAAATTGTTGAATGGGATGTAAAGCATCATCTGGCATAGCTTTGGCAGTCCCACCCTTTAACAAAAATCATCATCATTTTTTTTCTGTTTTCAATATGAATATATCACTAAGAAATGCATGATTTATTTTCAGGCAAAGCCTCCAAGGATAAGAGCCACCCTGACTATGTCCCTAGCTGGTTCAGCTGTTCACCTATATCAGACAGCTCAAGATCCAACTCAGTTAAGAAGCTTGATCGTTATAACAGAGTGAGAAAACGCAATCCTGTTGTTAGAAAAGCACTGTCAGCAATGCTTTCCGATAATGTTGATGAAGCAGACTGGACTTTAGATGATTGTAGAAATACAGAGGAGTCCGTATATTTAGATAGTCATGTTGATTGTGACATTTTAAATGTAGGAAGTGAGGAGATATCTTGTGCTGACAACAGTGAACCAGTGCTAAATGTTTCAGTGGATACACAGGACCATAACTTTTCCTTAGTTACAGCTACTTCTGAGGATATTGGCATTCATGAAGACAATACCAGTACTGATGTAGATGTTCTATCAGATCCAGGAAGCCCCAAGAGTTTAATTGCTGAGCCACTGTTCAACATTGGTCTGGTGGAACCTGATGATGAATATGGTATTGATCATTTGATACAAGATGAAGATGGAACAGGTTTGTGTTCATTTTAATTTGAATCACAGGGTTTAACTCTGTTTCATCACAATGTGCACACATTTTATTTATTGTGAAAAAAACAATGTTCACGTAAACAAAATATAATCCCGATAGTGGGAACACTGTACACTGTTTATAGGGAGCGCAGTGGCTCAGTGGTAGAGTGCTTGACTCGAGACCGAAGGGCCGCGGGTTCGAGCCTCACCGGCGTCACTGCGTTGTGGTCCTTGAGCAAGACACATTTGTCCTAGCTTAGTACTGGTTCAACCCAGGAAGAACGTCCCGCATAACTGAAAGATTGTTGAGTGGACGTAAAGAATCAAATCAAACAAACAAAAATACACTGTTTACAAATGCACACTGTTTCTCTTGACATGGCTCATTTTAACCCATTTCAGTCTGATACTGTGATATAAATGAAGAGGTACTTTGGCAAATAGTGAAGACTCAGATAGCACAGAACATTTTACGGCATTTCATCAGGGTTTGCACTGTTTACAAAGTTAAAAATTCAGGGACAGAAATGTATTAAAATTTTCAATTTTCTATCTGTGAGGCTGTGACCACGACTTAAAATGCAAAAGGGTCGATTCCATACTTACATCAAAATTATTTGGGGCAGCCCATCAGAATGAAAAGGTTTAAAATTAAATCAATGTTATGCCTTTGTTTAAGATAAAGAAAAACAAAGCATAATTGTGAATATGTCAATCCATCTGCTTTAACTTGCTAAAAGAAAGATTGTAAGATGTCAAATTGAGACATTTCTTTTGAGTAACCACATGTTTTATTTGTGGCATTTGATTGTATAGGTTCCTGATCTTTGCATCTTTCCTTATAAGATTTATTTTTGATTAAAATACACCCTTGATATGTTGAGGCGTGAAATTTACATGGCGTCACAGGGTATCTTGATTTCCTTTTTAATGTAATGATTACAAGTAACATTGTGTTTATATTAACATACCAGAACATTCCAATAAGTGCCCTGTAGAGAAACATGGCTCATATATTGGTAAAACATTGCCCAATTGAACTCAAAATGGTATTGTATGTGCCTTGTTATGCTCATTTCTACCCCCAGATGTCATTTTGTACTAATTGGCTGCAAATCTCATTGGATGCTCATCAGAATAATTATGGTATAGATGCAAATGAGAAACAACAATTTTTTTAACAGATGTATGGTTTTATGATCATTTTTAAACATATACATGTCTATAAGAACTGAAGATGTGACACATGTTAACACAAGGATTGAATGAATCTGTTTTTCAATTCAATACAACAACTACCAGGATAGCAAAGAGGTAGTTCATGAATACAGCTGTCATGCAAATATAACATTTTTTCGAATGAGCCACAGGTATTTAAATGGGTGTTTAAAAGAGGCAGAGACACTGGACATGATACTTGGTAAGCATGGAGTAAGCTAATTTCGCTAAAATGTAATTTTGCCTATTGAACATTCCAACCGTTTTTCACTTGTGTGACCACAGGGGTAACAAGTCGTTTAGCCCCACGACCAGTTCGCACCTAGTCGTTTTGCCCCTAGTCGTTTTGCCCCAAATTTGATGCCTAGACATTTCGCCCCTACACCCTAGTCGTTTCGCCACAAGACCCTAGTCGTTTCGCCCCACTTTTTTACCTTACTTGTTTGCTCCACTTTTTGTAATCCCTTTACTTCATTAAGATATTTCAAGCATTATTATATGATAATAATTTAATTTTAACGATGAACACATTTCAGTAATAATGATAGCAATTAAGCCTTGTGTGACCCAGATTTATCTCTTTTTGTATACCAAAAGCCATCTGATCAGGATCCACACTGCTATAAACTATTTGCTTATAATTGGTTTGGTGCAGGCTTCAGGGTGCAGGTGTCCATGAAAAAAGTTTTAGAGGAGTGTAACGCATAAATGTTATAAGCATGACTAGGATAAACCGCGATAACAAAATGTAATGCTTACAAAAAAAATAAAATATATATATATATATATAATTTTATATTTCCTTCACCCCTGCACCAATACGCAGGGTGGCACTGGTCTGCTCATTGCATTAAGAAAAGGGACTGATCAACCATTTAAAGTAATTGAACATTAATTGTCTCTTATTAAAGTGTGCGCCGGATAATCTTTAATCTGTGAGTCATTAACGGGATTGAGACTAGGGTGTCGAAAACACACGCCAATCAATCAGCTTCAATTCAAATTTGATTGGTCAATGAAACTTCGATATGTCGGTGACATGCTTTGACTTCGTCGGTGAATGTACTTTTTTTTATCTGATCATACTTGATCAACGAAGGCTTTGACCAACCTGTGCACACCCGCAGACTGGACGGAGCCTTCGCCAACAGAGCTCCTGTTTGTATATTTTATAACCAACACAAAATATAACCCACTAAGCTCCAAGCAGGTTTCATATTAATATACATAGTATATAGCATTTTACGAGTCTGTCACTTCTTTTTAGACATGGAACAAATGGATTCCATTACCGAGCATTTTGGGATCAAACGTTCCGCCGTTTGTGCAATCTACCCTGATGCGCAAAAAGTGGAGACTCTTTTGTATTTGAAATTGACAGTTTTGTACTGAAAATAAACCAATCATTTTCTGAAAACATGAGGAACCCAGCCAGCATTCACTCTCGTGCGACTATCGGCGGTCAGTGAAATGCCATTCAAATGGCGTTTAGCTGATGGCCAATAGTGGCACGATTTTACGTGCTTACTGGGAAGTGGGCGGGCATTTGGCTAAACCATCCACTATCAGCCCGCAGGTAAAGATTTGCAGTCTTTTCGAAATTAATGACCAACGTAGGTCAAAGGATAGAAGATAGACGGCCTAATTGTTGTCTGTGATCTATAAGTAATATGTTTTTTTGTTCGAGCTGTGATGTTTGTTTGTTTGTTTGTTTGTTTGCAATGAGTGAATTAAACTGATGAAAAGTGTTATCTTGTCATTATTTCGTGTATAAATATGGTTATCTGTTTTACCCATTCGAAAGACATGGAAACACTTTTGCCATGTGTAAGATTCTACAAATGTCTTCAGCATGATTTGTCATAATTGCAAGATATAATATCGCTTTACGTAGCAGAAATGTTAGATGAAATGAATGTAATTAATATCAAATTTGTTAGCATTATCTTTATAATGGGGAAAACGGATTGTGTGATAAACGGCATGTGCGATAGTTAAAATGGTCTACATGACGAGAACTCAGAATTTTCAGACCTCAAAATCCTAGGAAATTCTACCTGGCAGAAATTTGTAACTAAACCATAACATGAGCATTTGATACAAGTTTATTGCAAAATAACACAGACTCATCTACAGAGCCCATGTTGATCGCACATAAAACTTATGGATTAAAGACATATGCGGCTATTTCCCATGTGCACCTTTCCTGCGTCTGGAAACAGGTAAAGTTGTCTGGGTCCTGCCTACGACCTTTCACGGATTCGGATCAACATAACTTTCAGATATTCTTATGATATATCCGTGTTCCGACATTTTATTGACAAAATAAAGTAATTAAAGTGTGTCCGAAATATCTATTGACCTTTTATCAGAACTTATATTTTCAGTACCAAAGCCAGATAAATGTAGCTCTGGCGAAATCAAAAGACGAACACAATTATCCTGGTTACAAACACGAATGTGGCCGAGTCTCTACTATTTGGACGGTTATTTAAAGCCGCGCACGACCTGACCTCGTGGCCTAGTGGTTAGCGTGTCTGGCTACAAAGTCAGAGGACCTGGATCGCTTCCCGGGTGCGCACCTACTTTCAGTGTGTTTTTTTCTTTCTTTTTAACATTTTAATGCTAAATTGCTTCATATACTAGTAAAATGGCATCACCAAAACGACCGAAATTGGCATTTCTGAACGTTTTATAATGAATAACGCATGAAACCTATGGTGGTGGGGTTAAATTTGGCCCTCCTGAAAGAGAATTAGTTCGGTGACCCCCGATTTTTTATTCTTTTTTCTGAAAGGTAGTTTAATAGTCCATGAAATAAAAATTAATTCTTAAGATTTTCAATGTCAGATTTTTTAATATTATGATTTATTCTAAAAACGAATTCCAATTTTCGACGAATTGCCAAAATATATCATGCAGTATCTTGTCAAAACATGGGATAAAAACTAAACTTGCACATTTTCTTAAAGGTTTGATGTCATGGGCACTAAATGAAGTTAAAAGAAAGAAGCTGGCTGAAGATTACAACAGATTTAGCTCGATATTAAGGATTAGTGTTACGGTAAATGTTCTAAAATTACGAACACTAAAAAATAATTATTTTTCCTGCTGTTCGTAATTTTAGAAATTACGTTTATGAAAAAATGCCAGTGTTCGAAATTTTATAATGTGGACTTTCTCAGGAGAAAAACGGTATATATCCATGTCAAAATGAGGTAGAAGCGTGTTGAAAACACGGCGATATGATTCTGCGCTATCTACTCATTTTTTCTTTTCTCTAATCTTATTAAAACCGCCGCTAAATGCATGTGGACTGAGTCAGTAAAATGTCCAGCGCGTGCAGTATTCGCCAAGTCGAGAGCCAGGCACGTGCATATTATGTCACTCAATTTACTTACAAGTCATAAAAGTCCACTGATTTAAACTATTCGATAAACTGGGTCTCCTATGTTCACTCGCCTCGGACTACCGATGAATCACTACACTATTTCGTTCTTCCTTGTACCCAAGAAATTAAAGCGCTAGACATCCAGGGCTCGAAAATAGTACTCGTCTGCTTGTTTTTACGAGTGTCTCAGTCTGCAGGGCAAGTGAATATTTTGATATTTCTACTGAAAATTAAATTTTCCCTATGTATGCCAATAAATTTTGCGATGCAGGGCAAGTGCCTATTTTCAGATATTTCGAGGCCTGACATCTCGTACGATCAGATTTTTTGCAAAGATCTACACAAACTTTGAAATACGTAGACGAGTTCCCAGAGTAAAAAAATCTGGCGAAATTAAAAAGAACACACGCATCTCTCTCTCTCTCTCTCTCTCTCTCTCTCTCTCTCTCTCTCTCTCTCTCTCCTTGTCGATCCGCCGATGGAATGTTTACTTTGATGTCTCTCTCTCTACATTTGCGAACACGGTTTAGATCCAGATCAGACCCGAATGGTATTCAGAATAGAATGTTTCGTCATTTAAAAAATGTGTGCATACGGTTGAAAGTACGCATAAAAGCGTTACATGTAATACTGTGGAATGTCCTTCTTTGCCGTACAAAAGTCGACGCGCACGATAAGTTTGGGTTTTTGGGTCCTCGTCGAAAGCTGTTGTAAGAAGATTGATTGACTGACCTAAACATTGCGTTTCGATATTCTAAGAAACCAAGCCAAAACAAAAGATTCGTGTGCAAACACCGTGCAGTCTCTCTCTCTCTCTCTCTCTCTCTCTCTCTCTCCTTTTACGACCTGCTATCAAAGTTTGCAAACAGTTTGGATCTAGAAGATCTTCCGATGTGCCTGATCAGGGGCAAACATACATACCAAGGGTTATAATCTAGTCCGACTTTGCGTCCGATGATCACCACACGCTGAAAGGAACCTTTCAGACAAGTACCTTCTTTCAGATGCATGCCATTGGCGGATCCAGAGGGGGACGGGGTCCGGACCCCCCTGAAAAATCACAAAAATATAGGGTTTCTTAGCAATATTGATCCGAATCCCCTAAAATCACAAAGCTACCAAGCCAGCATTCAATGGTGGGCCATTATCGACAATGGCGTTTCGCTGATGGGCCGATGGTGGTCCATTTTTAGTGGCATTTCGGTCCTCTCTAACTACCCCCTCTGACAAAATGTTCTGGATCCGCGCATGCATGCAGTGCGTGTGAACCGGCTCGACTGAAATTAAACTGTCGACGGACATAATTCATGCGCGGATCCAGAAAGTTTTGTCAAAGGGGATCCAACTTTGACAACGTTTGTTTTTAAAGTTGATGGGGGGAGGGAGGATCCAAGTCCAGTTTTAAGCGGGCTATCATCGGCCCGCCAGCGAAACGCCATTAAAGACGTTTTGCTGGCATGCCGATGAATGCCCAACATTGAATGCTGGCTTAGCCGGATCCGGACCTGTATTGCTAGAAAACCCTATATTTTGTGATTTTTCAGTGTGGGGGTCCGGACCTGGATCCGCACATGTAATTTCACGATATTTTGGTACTTACAACGTGCGACAAAGACTCAGACGAGCCTGCGCAAGTGTGCATTTTCAATACAGCATTGATGGCTCAGGAATGTCAAGCATCACCGCTTTTATGTTGAATGGTTCATTAATTTTGTGTCTCACGACTCAAACCACAACTTGGAAAAAAGGCCCTTTTGTATATAAGTTTGTATAAGCAAACTTACTTAGAAAATTTACTCAGTTGTTTAACGCTGAGGTTTGCATGGCTTTTTTAAAGTAACAACATCTACTGTTACATGCAAATGCTCAATTATGACGACCAGGCAGCGTATGACCAGTGACCTATATATATATAGGTCACTGGTATGACCTAAGTTCTTCACCTTAAATGTGCGTTTTCTCGCGGTAATTGTAACTCCTAATCCTTGCCCGAGGCATGTCTGTTTAATGTCTGTGACAATATACTGACAAAGCAAATCCATGTTAATGACCATTGCTGAAGAATTCCGATGGATCGGATGCTTCTTATAGGTAAAAATTTCGCCAATGAAGGGTTTTAAAAAATATTTGAACACGCTGCAGGTGGCCTGCACTGATTTCCGTCGATAGATGCATAGACAGCCGATACCAATAACATGCATGAACTTTGTCACATACTACATGTAGGAAAGTCCGTGCTTTTAATGCGCTCTTGCCTTTGATCTTATCTGAAAGCATTTAGCCCATGACCCGCCCACTTCCTTTTGTTTTCAGCCAATCAGTAGCAAGAAAAGGACCATATTCAGCGTGGTATATTTTCCATAACCCACACTTTTGTGAGACTCATTCCCATAACTTGATGAGAGGAAATTGCTGTCCAGTTTGAGAACCCTAAATAAAACTGAGAAGAATATTGACACAAAATGATGTATTCAAATGTTAGCTGTTTCACAGATAAGAGGCGACGGCAGAAAACACTGACCAGGCTGCACATGTACATTGAAGCCTGTTCAGAAATTACACTGCTTGCCCAAAAATGCTTTTGATAAAGACAGCATGACCAAACGGCACATGAATATACATGCTGATCTGAGTGTCTCCACTGTTTGAGAATCAGGGTAGAATGCACAAACAGTAGGGACTGATCAGCCTATACATCTGTAACATGTGATCCATGAAATGCTTCCCAGATAATTTTGGAAAAAACATCTCACAAAAATTCTGCTAATAAAATCCAATTGCCCCATGTGAACGCATCAAGGGCTAGACTCCTAAACGAAATGCAGCAAAATGCTTCATAATGTGTACATTTCAGGATGTGAAACCAATACAGGAAGCAGCTCGGTCAGGGCTAAATAGGTTATACAATGTTTTGTGTTTGTTGTGAAATATACACTCGGGAGCTCCGCTCCCTCGTATATATTCCATAACCAACACAAAACATTGAATAACCTATACGTATCGCACAATTAGCAGACAAAAAGTATAGTCTTGCAAAAAGAACGTCACGTGCCAGAGTACCCATTTAAGTGGAATGGAACCTTCCAAATGTCACTACCGCTCACGCGCTGTACGTTAAAAGTAAACCGAGCACAGATGGGACAAAAAGATAAACGAACATCGATTTTCCGCCGAAAATAATTTGTGTTCGTAATTTTAGAAATTCACTTTTCAAAAAAAGGTCAGTGTTTGATTTTTTAGGATGTTTTAAAAATTATTTTCGGCGATAATTTTAGGTGTTCGTAATTTTAGAGTGTTCGAAATTTTAGAACATTTACCGAAATCTTTCATATTTTTAGAAAATTGGTTAAATGCTGAAAACTTCCATATGAGATAGTGGAAAAATAAGCACGGTGACATAATCCTTTTTATTTCATAAATGGATAGCCCATGCATAAAACAAACTGTATGCAAAGTATTAAAAATATTTCAACATGGGAAGTATTTGGTAGCATATGTCCTTAAGATGGAGACTTAGGCCAAAAATTAGACCTAGCTTTATATAGGCAGAAAATATCTTTGTCATGAGAGGTAATATTATTGATATTTCTTTAGGTATAATCGCATATGCGATAAGTATTCAATTCTCATGAACTGGCACAATAGCTTTGTACGAAAAAAAATGTGCACATAATCTTTATCCAGCCAAAAGTGTTGAAGATTTTAACTGTTAAACTACAGTACATGAGCAATGCAAATATATTTGCACGAACTATTCACATATATTTCAACAAAATATGTTGATTTTTCTTCTTGGGGCGAATCAATCAGGGGCAAAAGGACAAGGGGGGGCAAAACGACAAGGGGGGCGAAACGACCAGGAGCGAAACGACGCCATTCGAAACGTCTAGGGGGCAAACTGGATCTGGGGCGAAACGACCCGGATTCACCACGGGAGCTCGAAGTTTGATCCTTATATCACTTCTGAACCCTAAAACCGAAAATTTCATAATGTCTCCCTGGCTTAATGATCAAAATTTGATTGTGCCAGTATTATGAGAAAGTCTAGACTACAGGTACGGGCCCATATCCCTAGACAACGAGTCTAGAGATACGGTCTCAAATCTCTAGACTATGAGTTTAGGGATACAGGCCCGTACCTTCAGACAGTCCACTGAGGACTGGCTACGGGTACGGCACTCATCCATCTACCCAACCTTATCTGTAGCTATGCACAAGCCAACTGATGAGTACTTTAGCAAGTACGAAACAGAGTTTTATTCTTCTAAATTTTGGCTTTATTAAAATTAAATGTTAAAAAATTAGACTTATACCTTAAACTACGATAATCAACTGATAGCTTGATAAACAAATCAAATTGAAATATCGAGTCTAATAACCTCTATTATTGAAATTATCTATCTAAATGTTGAGTGTAAAAATTCCTGGGTTGTAAATCATATTTGCCAGTATTTCCCATTAATTGCCAGTATTTCACGGTATTTCCCGGTAAATGCCACTGGCATGGCAAATATGCTTTTTTGCAGGCATTTTGCCAACCTTGCTTAAAGCTAGAGACTGTTATATTAAGTGAAGCTATGGTCTTGTTGGGACCTCAGTTCACCCAACCACACTTTTTCTTGGGCTCAAATGGGAGCCCAGTGGCTCAGTGGTAGAGTGCTTGACTCGAGACTGAGAGGCCGTGGGTTCTAGCCTCACAGGCATCACTGGGTTGTGTCCATGAGCAAGACACATTTATCCTAGCTCAGCACTGGTTCAACCCAGGAAGACCTGTCCCTACATAACTGAATGATTGTTGATGGGATGTAAAGAATCAAATCAAACAAAAAAAATCCTGGTCTCATGCTGTGATATCTCTCGGGGTGGGGGTGGGGAGTAATCAGACATTTTAGTAATATACGTAGGCTCAGACCATTTTTGGGGTTCAAAACTTTAAATTTCAATACTTTTTGGGGTTTTCACAAAAAAGAAGACTATTTTTGGAGGGGGTGGGGGGGGGGGGGGTATGAAGAAACTGTTGATATCTTTTTGGGGCCATTACAAATTGGGCTATTTTGGGGGTCATTTCTATACATTTTAGGTTTTTTTAAAGATCAAGGTACAGAATGGGAATATTTTTGGGGGATCACAAAATTTCAAGTGTGGGGGGTGTGCCTGATATTCCTTTATTTTTTTGCGGGAGGGGGGGGGGGTAAACAGAAGATGCTGGGTCCAAGCCTAGGCATGAAGAAAAATTGTGAGTAGCACCAATTAATGATACCTACTCAGTATTTTCATTTTAAGCATATAAATTGTATTAAGAAAGTTCATTCCAGCAATAAAATTATGTTCCTATTATTTTAGTTAAAATGTGTGTAATGACATAAAGGTTACTGAAACTCATTTAACACACATGATAAGAAATAAAAAATGGGATGATAAATCAAAAATTTTGTCACAGAATAAATGATCTTCAAAATCTAGTATCCTTCGAACATTTTATGCTGAAGGAGCAAAATGGGGGTATGACAAAAAGCTTTTGACATGTAATGGCCAGAGTGAAAAGAATAATTACAAATTGGTTAAGAAACCCTAAATGGAGTTGTTATCATCCTAAATAAGCCTTTAGTACGTTTACTAAACTGCAAGGCTGTTTTCTACAACAATTGAATTACATTACACAAAAGTAAACATAATTATGTAAAGACATTCGATATCAAATATGATGCCAAATGCTATAGAGCATCACAAGGAATAACAGGCTCATGGAAAATGCAATTTTTCAGCATCAATACCTTTTTAAATGAATCGAAAGCGGAATGAACTTTCTTAACACCCTTTACATGACCATAGTATGATAGCCATTGCATCTGACTCTGAGCAAGTCAATTTGGCCTTGGATAGTAATATGATACGAGAACTTAGTTAAATATATCATCCAACATTCAGAAGGAACAGGGGATCAGACTTGACACCCCAGTACAAAAACGTATTTATAAAAGTAAAAATCAAGAACAAAATGTATTAAAGTACATTGTCGATTGGGGGGGTGGGGGGAATAAAAACTTGATCAAAGAGATTATCATGCCTTTGATAAATTGGACTTAGCGCAAGAAAACCTGTCTGCAGAGCCAAATCATGTAGGACTCCAACCAACCTGCTCAGTTACAGGGACTAGCTGGAAGATTGAAATATTGTAGCAAGTTTACCCAGCAAGCATCCTTTTTGGACCATTGTCGGCCTGCCAGCGAAACGCCATTAGGATGGCATTTTGCTGGCATGCTGATAGTGGCCCAATTTTACATGCTTACTGGGTATCAATTATACTTACAATGGTGTGAATTACATTTTAGCTCCCCTGTACAAATTTACAGAAAGAGCGGCGTTGGCAGGGGCGGCGTTGACAAAATGTTTTGCAAACGTTTTCAGCAGATGGCATTAGTAGGCAAAAGGTAAAAAATTTAAAATATATTTAGATTCTTGAATGTTTGGGTAGATCTATAATAAATCAGGCCCTCATTTAAGAGAGTGTTTTTTTTTTGAAAATTAATATTTTATTTCTCAACTAAAAAATGTTTGGGTCCTCAAAAGAACCATCTCCATAAGACGGATCATTTGAGCATCCAAATCATGTTACGAGACGAGTTGAACCAGAGCTAAGAAAGAATGTGTCTTGCTCAAGGACACAACCCAGTTAATCTGTTTGGCCTCCAACCTGCAACCTTCAGAGGCGCTGCGCTCAATAAAAAGAAAGAGATAAAGAGAGAGAGACAGAGAGAGAGAGTATAACAGGATCACGTTCAGAGCAGTGCTCTCGAGCCAATACAATCAAGTGTGGTGTAGAAAAAAATATTTGAAAATTTAACCCATCAAATATGCTTTTGACAAATAAATTACAGCTTATGAGAAACACTCTCATCCACTGGTGCTTCTACAACAATAACAATTTTATATAACAGGCAAGTGGGAGATTTGTTTTGAATAATTGCTGGTATGAGAACATGCACTCAGTGTAATGCACTTTCATCCGGTACATTCACACCTACTATTTCGGAGGGTTGGAAGGTGTATTGCACCAAACACTGCAATTATGACTCGATTCCCTAGAACACTGGAAGGTGTACACCTGTAATACTACAGTAAATACTGATCAATGTCTATACTGTTCCTCCGCGTTGTGTTCTTTAAAGTTAATGATTAACAAACCCTGAATTTGGACAATTTATTTTACAAAGTCCAAAGTGGAGTTATTTATTTATATATAATTTAAATAGTAATTTTTAGAAACCTGACTGCCAAATCCTTTCCCAATTTCCCTCTCTTAAGTCAAGCCGAAAAACTGAGATAGAAGAGGGTGCACCCCGGTTTTGAGGTATCTCCAATACCATCATGCATTTCTCTCTTCGAGTAGCATCTGGCTACTCCATTGGTCATTGGTAGAAGGTTTGGTCAGTAGAGCCATTTCGATTGGTCGAAATGAGATTCACAAATATCTATGATCAAGTTCAACCCTTGCTATGCCGAATCCCTTAACCAATTTATGTTTTTATCCAATTGTCATTCTAATGACGCCTAACTATGACAAACGTTTCCATTTGAAACACAAATAGTGCAGACCTGATCAGACAGCTTCACCAGAAGCCAACTGTTCTGAATCTGCAGTGTATTGAAATATTGTTCGGCGCAGCAAGGTTGGCTATGCAACCTTTTACTTGAACTTTAAAGTCTCTCATTTATAGCCTTCCAGCTAGCCGTATCAGTGTTTATTGGAAGCACTAATATTTCTAATAGGTTGACCTTTGTTATCTTCAGTTTAATGGGTGTCCACTTGGATATTTCATAATTGCAGAAATTGGGCACATACATGCCATTACATGAATAAAAAGTACCTACACACAAAAGTGTTACATCCCTCCCAAAAAAACCTACAAGACAATCGCATGAGGCATAAGATTTACGCCTCACGCGATTATCTAAAAAAATAACATTCAGGAAGGCATGTAACATGTAAGTCACACATTACACTGATACAATATAAGTTCACAGTGGGGTCTCTTCATTTGTCGTTTCGCTGTCCTGGAGGTCCTCGGTAGATGTAGCTTTAGTGGCTCTGTCAACGTCATTCCTGGTTTTCCATGCGATAAGCGATTCGAATAGTGTGGATTCCTCTCCCTTGGTTTATCTTTTGTTCAATGAATTCTGTCACCAGATGAATTCCCAGAATACATGGTCTAAGTGGTTGTATCAAATCAATATTGTAAAGCTGGTACAGTTCTTCCAATAATTCTTTAGCCCATACTGGATCAGTAGGCGTACCTGGGCTGGCTATCCCTCGATACATGGCTTCTGAAAGAATAATAGTCATTGTTCAACATCATAGGTTGTCGTTGTTTTTTTGGCAGTCTTCTCATACCAGTGAGATTGATGGTATCATACACTGGTACTCATTGTTGCTCATGCATAGCCTGAAATGCCATGGACCACATAACCCTTGTTTCTATGAAGTAGGGGTCTATATATGATTTAAACTCATACTCTGTCTCAGAAAACATCTGACTACATAAATGGAAACATAATAGCCAGTACAGGTATTTCTGTGAAACCCCTTGAATCTCAAGCAATGGCAACGCCTTCTCTATTAATTCCTTGGCATGCATACACATGCCAATCAATGTATGTACGTCGTCAGCTTCCTTCGGAAAGTTTGAAGTGATTTTGTCAACCACAACGTCTGTGAACACCTGCTCCGGCTTACTCATAATCAGACAATGCTCATTCTCTCGAAAGTTAGAGATGTTCAAGGTTATCCATTGTTTCAGCTCTTCTTTCCCTTTACTCAGGTTAAGCAGCATGTTAAAAGTGTCCCAGCAATTTATATATCTAGCGTTTAGTTCCATGACCTGAAACCAAGTGGAGGTAAAGCATCTGGTTTAGTAATTTTCAATTATTTAGTGTCCAACACTACAAACTTCTCTTTTATGATTCTGTTAGATGTCATCGGTCGCTCTATGTCCGTCAGTAGAGATGTGGCAATTTCCACCTCGTTGTCACCATCCTCTTCAGCTGTCATGTTTGGTTTCGTCTTATGACCTTCCCTTGTTTTGGGCTTTCTCATGACAAAGCAGGGCATGTTTTTGAGAATTTTGAACTTACATTGCAGTAAGCATGTGGCCAAAACACAAAGAATAATGATAACAGACATAACAATTATTAAGTAACCCCATAGTGGGAAATGTTCTGTTGCTATAGGTTCAATCTGCCATTTATTTTGTAAGTCTTCAACCAAATTTCCCAATGGAAAATCTTCTCAGTTAGCCAATTTAGGTGGAATTTTAATAGTTTCATTGCTAAATGGAACAATTCGATTTATGTCATCCCAAACCCCTTAGTCTGAAATAATATAGTCCTTCAACATATCACTTGCAAAGGTTTCGATGTTCTCTGTTGAATGACCCTCAAAATACCCTAACAATGAAAAATGATTTGACATAGCCTGACACGACTTATGTAATGTCAAAAAACCAAATGGTGGATCAACTTGCTGTCTTCCACTTTCTTCTTTCTTACATGACAAGTGAAATACTGTTGGCTTATCCAAAATAACTAAATAAACATCATTAGACAAATAAAACGCAGTTGGTAAAGTGGTTTGATGTATCCATACATTGCACAATTTCTTGACATGAACCTTATCCTGATTGAAGTTGCTTAAAAGACAATTAAGCCCAACATTAGCATTTCTTATAGGGCTTTTTACGTTACAGATTTGCAAGCCTGATTGAACACAATCTTTAACTTGAGTTCCTGTTAAATAAAATATACTGTGATCTATCAGAGTTGATTGCCAAATAATTAGATTATATGCTAAAAGTTTATAATATGCTAAAAGTTTTTTATCCTCCTTATCAACCCTTGTCCTGCCTAACAATGGCATAGGTAAAGAATAAGCACGGAAAATATCAAATTGTTGTGAATATTCCACCAAGGGAACCCTTATTGAAATAATAATTTGTTTACCATCAAAAATAGGTATACACGATAAAAGTTTATAGTAATCAAATAAATGTGCACGTGGATCACGTGGCAAACCCACTGTCTGTGGTAACTTGTCCTTAATTTTGAGTAACATATTGCGTAATCGCTCTGCAGGAATTGTCGTTGGTGAAAGTTTCTGCATAGCTACTGCTTGTATTTGGATTTGGAAATGTACATAGAAGTACATTGATCTTGATAAGGCAAGTTTTAGTTCGCCTCTTAACGTATTAAGCCTTGAAAACAATACCACGATTGTCCTGGATTCTCTTATTTCTTGCTCTAAATGATTAGACATATTAATAACCTTATCCTCAACTGACCCAATACGCATTAACAAGTCATTAATTCTTTGTCTGTTTTCCCTTATTTCCATTCTGGATACATTAAGTATAGATAGCGACTCTTCCACAACATGCATCAAAGTGTCTTGATTAGCGGCCAATTTATACACATTCCTTTGAATGCTAGAAATTTCAGCATTTGTAGCAATATCAAATACGTCGCTCATTAGGTCGCCAAGAAAGCCAAACACCTTATGCTTGTGTCTGCCCTGTCCGTCCGTCTCTTTTAATAGTCTATAGTCATTGAAACTTTCTACAATGTCAGCGTGAACTACCTTAATGACAGAAATCTCTCCCCGCATACCATCAAGGATGGCCTTATATTCATTTCTCAGCCTTGAAAGCTCAGGTGTATCTGCAGCATTCAACACCTTATCAGTCATAATGGCTACCTTATTTATGTCACCTGTTAAACGCTCCAGGAAACGCTCATATGTACTAAGGTCTATTACAAAGGAAATAAGCCATTTTGATCTTGACATTGAGAAACTCCCAATCTTATGAAAGAATACATTTTCATGCATTAATGCGCCTGCACTTGTCAATAAGAAGAGCATCAAAATGTTAGTCCTTAACATCCTGCTCAACCTGCAATATAATATATAATATAACTCATTAGGACCCAAATGGGCAGTCGTTAACATCAACCTTTACTTTTATGCAAAACCATGTCCTTACGCGAGACCTTACAGTAAGTAGACGTTAACTACCATCTAACACAAAATATGTCATTATGCTTGTTCTTTAACAACTTACAAGTCTCTTTCTCAATAATCCCATTGACCTATTCAAGTAGCTTGACCATAAAAATTGCCAAAATGCTAAAACATTAGCACCGGAAAATATCCGACTACTAAGTCAATAAATATGCTTATTATAACAGCAAACTACTGAGTGCCAAATATATAGAACTGCTTCCACAAAGCTTACCAATTGAAACTTCTATATACACGAAAACAAACTACACGCTTCCAGCAACCATTCATACTCATAACAAGGACTCCGAGGGTTGTCGACTAATTTCGACTTCTAATGTATGTACAAACCCTAATCCTTACTCAGAGACTTCCAGTAAGAAAGCGTCAACTACCGCTTTACACGAAATATGGCATCATGCTTGCTATATAGCAACCTACAATCACTATATTAACATTGACCTTTCAAAGTGGCTGATCATACTTGATCAATACAAAACAGCTGTACCAGATATAATAACTGACCACTTAAGTCAAAACACAAGCTTGCGCAAAATCAACATCACAGATTCACAAGGTTAACAAGGTACACAACACCTTCAAATTACTTTTGACAAAAAGTAAACAACCATTCTACCTTTCAAAGAATATCAATTACATACTGCTATTACAAATTTCTTAAAAAAAAGCAAATAATTATTTTACGTCTAACTGGTCATGATCTACCCAGTTTTATTTCCTAAAACAAACTTGAACAACATTTGAAAACCCAAGCTGACTGAAGCCTTTCGTAGTTTTACATGCTTTTATTTTCTTTAATATAAAATTTCCAACTAATTATGTCCAAAACAATCCACCTTATTTTATAATTAAAATCAACCCTATCAATTTTAGCTACTTATTTATATGCTCTCAAAACCGGCATCAGTATATTAAATATTTTATAATTAGCCCTAGTGTCTGTCCGTATGTCTGCCTCTGTCATTTGGTCTATATTTGTCACTAAAATCTTTGCCCTTTTTCTCATCACTGGCTATTACTACCTTATTACTCAAAAACGCTATTATTTCAATTTCTTTAACCAAATCTTCATCCAAATTCCCTCAAAGATCATTTTATGTTTACCCCTTTCTGGTTTATCTTTATTTCCAAGCCATGTTAGGATAATACTTAGAAAAATTAAACATTGCGATTTTTCATCACTAGCTTCTCCTATTGAGTGGTGAAATTCTGCCATTTTCTCTTCAATTCAAAAATAACAATGATTATGAATAATTATAAATGAGTGAGCCTTCTTTTTACTGAATTCTAAAAAATAAATAAAACTTAATTCTTGAAAAAAATTGTGAGTACTTATCATTTTTTTTAAAGAAAACAAAAACACCTGTTAAAAAAAAATACTGAAATTAATTAATAAGGTACTATTTATCAAGTAGCAGATTAAGCCTATATATGACAACTGATAATGATAACTGTCAAATATTTTAATTTTGTTCAATGTATAAGAAAGCCCAGATAAGTAGAGTCAAAAGACTTACCAATGCAACTTCCAGCGACGTCTGTATGGTTCCAAAGTTCGATCCTGGAGTCACGGTTCACCAAAATAATATATGTAATACCGCAGTCACTGATACAGTTTTATCCTGAGAACGACATCCAAAATAACAAATGTAGTACCACGGTGTTCACTGATCAAGTTCTGTCCTGGTCATGTGGTACCGAAATAACAAGTGTAATACTACAGTAAATACTGATCAATGTCTAAACTGTTCCTCCGCGTTGTGTTCTTTAAAGTCAATGATTAACAAACCCTGAATTTAGAAAATTTATTTTACAAATTCCAAAGTGGAGTGATTTATTTTATATAATTTAAATAGTAATTTTTAGAAACCCGACTGCCAAATCCTTTCCCAATTTCACTCTCTTAAGTCAAGCTGAAAAACTGAGATAGAAGAGGGTGCACCCAGGTTTGAGGTATCTCCAATCCCATCATGCATTTCTCCCTTCGAGTAGCATCTGGCCACTATATTGGTCATTGGTAGAAGGTTCAGTCAGTAGAGCCACTTCGATTGGTCGAAATGAGATTCACAAATATCTATGATCAAGTTCAACCCTTGCTATGCCAAATCCCTTAACCAATTTATGTTTTTATCCAATTGTCATTCTAATAATACCTAACTATGACAAACATTTCCATTCGAAACACAAACAGTGCAGACCTGATCAGACAGCTTCACCAGAAGCCAACTGTTCTGAATCTGCAGTGTATTGAAATATTGTTCGGCGCAGCAAGGTTGGCTATGCAACCTTTTACTTGAACTTTAAAGTCTCTCATTTATAGCCTTCCAGCTAGCCGTATCAGTGTTTATTGGAAGCACTAAAACTCACTTGAAAGGGATCGTTATATTTCTAATAGGTTGACCTTTGTTATCTTCAGTTTAATGGGATGTCCACTTGGATATTTCATAACCGCAGAAATTGGGCACATACATGCCATTACATGATTAAAAAGTACCTACACACAAAAGTGTTACACACCAAACAGTGAATCAAATGCGCCCATAAACTGCTACCTAGGGCTCTGCTTATGCAACGGTTCGTTTCACATATCGCTTTCCACGAGACTGCTCAAGAATAGTTTTTTTGTTTTTTAGCTCACCTGAGCCGAAGGCTCATGGGTGTCAGAGCTAATAGTATACCAGTCACTCCGGCGTCCGTCCGTCTTCCGTCCGTCCGTCTGTCAACATTTTCAAACATCTTCTCCTCTGAAACGACTGGGCCAATTAAACTCAATTTTCATATGGAGACTCCTTAGGACGCAAGAACGAAAGTTTGTTCAAATGGTTCTTGTCACATAACCAAGATGGCTGCCACGCATATATATGGTTCTCCAGAACCAGAAGGCCGATAACCAAGGGACTTGTTATGTAGCATTGGGGATGTGGGGCCTACCAAGTTTGTTCAAATTATGATCCTAGGTTGACCTTGACCTTCTTAATGTCAAGGTCAAATTTGCTTCCTAATGCATTTAAATGGGATTTTTTTTGAAAAGTTGATTTTTTTTAAAACTGTAGAAGCCTTAGTCATTATTCTCACTAGATATGTTAAACCTAATGAGTCAATGGCTATAAATAAGTTCCAAAGGTCAAGGTGGACCTTTCAGCTAAGTTGCTGATATTGGAGTCCCATCAATAGCATAGTTTTCTGAAAACCATTGGCCCATTTGAACTCAAATTTCATGTGTAGACTCCTTATGCTAAGTTAGCCAAAATTTTACAAAACATTTTGGTCACATGACCAAGATGGCCGCCACACCCAAATATGGTAAAAACCCTTTAAAAATCTTCTTCTCCAGAACCAGAAGGCCGGTGGCCTTGGGACTTGGTATGTACCATTGGGGATGTGGGACCTACCAAGTTTGTTAAGTTGACCTTGACCTACTTAACGTCAAGGTCAAATTTGCTACCTAAAGCATTTCAATGGGATTTTTTTTTTAAAGTTTTTTAGCTCACCTGAGCCGAAGGCTCTGAGGTGAGCTATTAGTACACCAGTGACTCCGGCGTCCGGCGTCCGTCCGTCCGTCAACATTTTCAAACATCTTCTTCTCTGAAACCACTGGGCCAATTGAACTTAAATTTCATATGAAGACTCCTTAGGATGGGGGAACGAAAGTTTGTTCAAATGTTCCTGGTCACATGACCAAGATGGCCGCCATGCCCATATATGGTAAAAACCCTTTAAAAATCTTCTTCTCCAGAACCAGAAGGCCCATTAACTTGGGACTTGGTATGTAGCATCAGGGATGTGGGGCCTACCAAGTTTGTTCAAATGATGATCCTAGGTTGACCTTGACCTACTTAATGTCAAGGTCAAATTTGCTTCCTAATGCATTTAAATGGGAATTTTTTTGAAAAGTTGATTTTTAGCTCACCTGAGCTGAAGGCTCATGGGTGAGCCAATAGTATACCAGTCACTCCGGCGTCCGTCCGTCGTCCATCCATCCACAATTTCAAACATCTTCTCCTCTGAAACCACTGGGCCAATTAAATTCAAATTACATATGGAGACTCCTTAGGACGCGGGAACGAAAGTTTGTTCAAATGGTCCTGGTCACATGACCAAGATGGCCGCCACGCCCATATATGGTAAAAACCCTTTAAAAATCTTCTTCTCCAGAACCAGAAGGCCGATGACCTTGGGACTTGGTATGTAGCATTGGGGTAGTGGGGCCTACCAAGTTTGTTCAAATGATGATCCTAGGTTGACCTTGACCTACTTAACGTCAAGGTCAAATTTGCTTCCTAATGCATTTAAATGGGAAAATTTCTGAAAAGTTGATTTTTTGAAAACTGTGGAAGGTTTAGTCATTCCCTTGATATATTCAACCTAATGAGACAATAGCTATAAATTAGTTTCAAAGGTCAAGGTTGACCTTTGACCTTTCAGCTAAGTCGCTCATATTGGAGTCCCATCAATATATTAAAACATAGTTTTCTCACAAACCATTGGCCCAATTAAACTCAAATTTCATGTGAAGACTCCTTATGATAAGTTAGCTTCAATTTATGCAAAATACTTTGGTCACATGACCAAGATGACCGCCACACCCATATATGGTAACAAGAAATATTTTTAAAAAAGATATTCGGCGGCTCTCAAATACTGACGATAAACGCAACCAAATTCGCTGGTTTAGATGAGGGTGCAACACCCTTGGGCCCTTATAGTGCAACGAGAGGATTTACATGGTAGTAGCACGACTGATATGCCGATAGTCGGTCGGTTGAAAATGTCCGATAAACAAACAATTTTAACACAATTTACTCGAAAAAAACGTTGATTTTTTCTTTGATATTTTCCGACTTGAAAAGGGGATTTTTCATCCGAACATAGGAGAAAAGAAACGTTTTGGCATTGGGAATATAACCGTATAACGGCCAAAAAAGACTATAGTCGAAATATATGAAACAGACTATAATCATGTCCAGATATGGGAATTGGAAAAGTTACAAATATTTTATTTAAATAACGTAATATTACTGTAAAGTCCTTTCGAATTTAGTGGGTTATTTTATAATGCACTTCTTTACTGTGTGCAAGGCATGTAAACAATGATAATGACAGCAATTTACAAATACTGTACATCGGGGGTTGACCTATATTCGAGACGAGGTCGTTAATACATTTGCATTTTTAGACCAAGTGCACAGACTGGTTCTCTGCCATTTACATGTATGTTTTCAAGTTTAGTTTCATGTTTAATAAGATTGTAAGGACATTCTGAGTATCAACCAATGAGAGCATCTTTTTCCAGTCGGTGATATGAATATTACAATTTAAAAATGCTTCTGATTGGTGAATAATTTAGAGCTAAAGCGATATTAGAACGGCGGCCTTTTGGCCGCCGTAAAAACCCTTTAAAAATCTTCTTCTCCAGAACCAGAGGGCCGATGACCTTGGGATTTGGTATGTAGCATTGGGGTAGTGGGGCCTACCAAGTTTGTTCAAATGATGATCCTAGGTTGACCTTGACCTACTTAACGCCAAGGTCAAATTTGCTTCCTAATGCATTTAAATGGGAAAATTTCTGAAAAGTTGATTTTTTGGAAAACTGTGATTATTCTCCCTTGATATATTCAACCTAATGAGACAATAGCTATAAATAAGTTTCAAAGGTCAAGGTTGACCTTTGACCTTTCAGCTAAGTCGCTCATATTGGAGTCCCATCAATATATTAAAACATAGTTTTCTCACAAACCATTGGCCCAATTAAACTCAAATTTCATGTGAAGACTCCTTATGATAAGTTTGCTTCAATTTATGCAAAATACTTTGGTCACATGACCAAGATGACCGCCACGCCCATATATGGTAAAAACCCTTTAAAAATCTTCTTCTCCAGAACCAGAAGGCCGATGACATTGGGACTTGGTATGTAGCATTGGGGTAGTGGGGCCTACCAAGTTTGTTCAAATGATGATCCTAGGTTGACCTTGACCTACTTAACACCAAGGTCAAATTTGCTTCCTAATGCATTTAAATGGGAAATTTTTTGAAAAGTTGATTTTTTGAATACTGTTGAAGCCAAAGTCATTATTCTCACTTGATATGTTAAACCTAATGAGACAATAGCTATAAATAAGTTTCAAAGGTCAAGGTCACCACACCAAAATATGGTAAAAACCCTTTAAATATCTTATTCTCTGGAACAAAAGGCCAGTGGCCTTGGGACTTGGTATGTAGCATTGGGGATGTGGTCTCTACCAGGTATGCACAAATGATGAATCTAGCTTGACCTTGACCTACTTTATGGCAAGGTCAAATTTGATTCCTAATGCATTTATATGGGAACAATCTTGAAATGTTCATTTTTCTATAACTGTTTAAGCTGAAATCATAATACTTTTGAGAAATGTTTACTTTTATGAGACAATGGTTTTATATAAGTACCAAATGTCAAGCTGACCTGTGACCTTTTATCCAATGCCACCCATTTGGACTGCCACATACCTATCTAAACATTGGTTTCTCAGAAATCACTGAGCTGTTTGATGGAGTATTCATTAGATTGTTTTAGGTCACTTGACCAAAATTGCTGCAACCCCCATATATGGTAAAACAAAACATGTTTTATATATTAGCTGTAAAACTTTGACCTATTTTAACATTTTTAAAGAGATCAGGTGAGCGCCTCAGGACCTTCAGGTCCTCTAGTTTGAATACTGTTAAAGCCAAAGTGATTATTATTACTTGATATGCTGAAACTAATGAGACAATGGCTATAAATAAGTTTCAAAGGTCAAGGTTGACCTTTGCCCTTTCAGCCAAGGTCGCTCATATTGTGGTCCCATCAATATATAAAAACATAGTTTTCTCACAAGCCATTGGCCCAATTGAGCTCAAATTTCTTGTGAAGACTCCTTATGATAAGTCAGCCAAACTTTATACAAAATATGTTGGTCACATGACAAAGATGGCCGCACGCCCCTAATGGTAAAAACCTTTTAAAAATCTTCTTTTCCAGAACCAGAAGGCCAGTAACCTTGAGACTTGGTATGTAGTATTGGGGATGTGGGGCCTACCAAGTTTGTTCAAATGATGATCCTAGGGTGACCTTGACCTACTTAAGGTCAAGGTCAAATTTGCTTCCTAATGCATTTGATTGGGAAATTTTTGAAAAGTTGATTTTTTGAATACTGTGGAAGCCAAAGTCATTATTCTCACTTAATATGTTCAATCTAGTGTCTATAAATAAGTGTCAAAGGTCAAGGTTGATCTTTGACCTGTCAGCCAAGGTCGCTTCTATTGGAGTCCCATCAACATATTAAAACATAGTTTTCTCAGACAATTTTCGGCCATTTAAACTAAATTTCATATGACAACTCCTTATGATTGGTTGGCCAAAACTTATACAAATTGTTATGGTCACATGACTAACATGGCCACCATGCCCATATATGGTAAAAACTCTTTAAATCTCTTCTTCTCTGGAACCAAAAGGCCATTGGCTTTGGAACTTGGTATGTAGGATCGGGGATGTGGGCCCTACCAGGTTAGCACAAATGGTGAATCTAGGTTGACCTTGACCTACTTTATGGCAAGGTCAAATTTGATTCCTAATGCAGTTATATGGAGAAAATCTTAAAATGTTCATTTTCTATAACTGAGACGAATTCATAGTAGTTAAACCGATTGAGACAATGGTTTATTAAGGTGACCTGTGACCTTTTATCCCAGGCCACTCATTTGGACTGCCACAAACCTATCTAAACATCTTTTTCTCAGAAATCACTGGGCTGTTTGATGGATTATTCATTAGATTGTTGAGGTCACTTGACCAAAATGTATATGGTAAAAACAAAATTTGTTCCATTATTTAAAGCTGTAGTTGACCTAGACCTATTTTAATATTATTAAGGAGATCAGGTGAGCGCCTCAGGACCTTCAGGTTCTCTAGTTTTTAATACCGTTGAAGCCAAAGTCATTATTCTCACTTGATATGTTTAACCTAATGAGACAATGGCTATAAATAAGTTCCAAAGGTCAAGGTTGACCTACCTTCAACTTTTCAGCCAAGGTCGCTCATATTGGAGTCACATCAACACATTAAAACATAGTTTCCTCAGAAACCACTTGGCCAATTGAACTCAAATTTCATGTGAAGACTCCTTATGATAGGTTAGCCAAAATTTGTACCAATTGTACTGACCAAGATGGCCACCATGCCCATATATGATAAAAACCCTTTAAAGATCTTCTTCTCTGGAATCAAAAGGCCAATGGCCTTGGGACTTGGTATGTAGCATTGGGGATGTAGGCCCAAACAGATTTGTACAAATGATGAATCTAGGTTGACCTTGACCTACTTTATGGCAAGGTCAAATTTGATTCCTAATGCATTTATGTGGGAAATATCTTGAAATGTTCATTTTTCTATAACTGTTTAGGCCGAAATCATAATACTTGCAAGAAATATTTAACCTAATGTGACAATGGTTTTATATAAGTACCAAATGTCAAGCTGACCTGTGACCTTTTATCCAAGGCCACTCATTTGGACTGCCACATACCTATCTAAACATCTTTTCCTCAGAAATCACTGGGCTGTTTGATGGAGTATTCATTAGATTGTTTTAGGTCACTCCAAAATGGCCGCACCCCCATAAAACAAAATATGTTTCATTATATTACGTAGTTGATCTTGACCTATTTAACATTATTAAGGAGATCAGGTGAGCGCTTCAGGACCACTAGTTTTATTTAATTTTTTTATAGTTTTGTAGCTAAAAACGTTCCAGAATATTATTAGAACATTTGTTAATCTTATTGGTTCTTGATTTGTTCTAAAATATTCTAGACTATTTCAAGTACACTTTTAGAATAAAAACAAGTTCTAGAAATTTAAGCATATTTGACTGAATTAGAACAATGTTCTAGAGCTGTTGTAGAACAAGAGTTCTAGAACAAGCATATTTGACTGAATTAAAACTGTCCTAGTACACCTACAACTTTTAGAACAAAATTTCGAAGGGGAGGTCACCAGAGTTGCTTATAGCGAGCGTTTTGTAGCGCCTTGTTGCACTTTGCAATGCACTAGGGTATGTGAGGATATAGCCTGTCTTCAGGCCCTGTATTAAGACATCTAAATGAAAGTTCTATAACTAGTACAGAGATAAATTTATGATACTTTATTACTTCCCCATTGCTCAGAATACAGGGCCTGTTGAATTACGTTTTGGAAGCAACCTGTTTTCAGACCGGCTATTATCTGTGATTATTACCTGACCTCTCTAGCAGACGGTCACAAACAGTTATAATGGGTATTGTCTCAGAAATTAATTATTTTACAACTGGTTCTGCTGAATCCTGTTTTATTGCAGAAGCATAACTAATGCTGTGGTCAGACTTTATTTTGGCCAGTTAATCCTTAAAGCGCAAATCAGGACTGCAGCAGACGACAAAGTTTGTGACACCTTTCTTAATTTTCGAGAAATGATATTTCATGAGAATCATCTGCTGGCAAAGGATTCTCATGAAATATAACTTAATTGTTATTTTTGAAAAAGCCACAAAATTTGGAATCGTCAGCTGCTGCCAATTATAGGTGGCGTTTTATGGGTTAACTCTTTGCTTGCTGGGTAATTTCTCATGCTTTTGATGTAGCCTGCTGACATTTTTTCTTCTTCAAAAAATCATCCAGAAACATGCCTTCCAGAAACACTAACAAAGTGTCAAATAGTTTAAATCTAGATCAAGGCTTATGTTCTGTCAGTTCTGATCTGGGTCCAAACTGTTTGCAAAGATTATCAGCAGACAAATGGTTTTGATCCACATCAGGATCAATGTTATGTTGGTTCTGAATTGGATCCAAACTGTTTGCAAATGTTATCAGCAGACAAATAGTTTAGATCCACATCAGGACCAATGTTCTGTCGGTTCTGATCTGGATCCAAACTGTTTGCAAAGGTTATCAGCAGACAAATGGTTTCGATCCACATCAGGATCAATGCTCTGTCGATTTTGATCTTGATCCAAACTGTTTGCAGAGGTTGTCAGTAGACAAATGGTTTCGATCCACATCAGGACCAATGTTCTGTTGGTTCTGATCTTGATCCAAACTGTTTGCAAAGGTTATCAGCAGACAAATGGTTTCGATTCACATCAGGAGTCTCTAGACCAATGCTCTGTCGGTTCTGATCTGGATCCAAACTGTTCACAAAGGTTATCAGCAGACAACAAAGTTTCCACTAGAACACTATCTGAGTTAAATATGCAAATGCCTTGTTTATTTTAAATAAATGCCCCCTCTCCAGTTATTGCACCCCCTATATCTATGTGATTTAAATATATTTACATTTTTAAAGCAAGCCTTTAATATTTAGAATTTTTGCAACCATTCATAGCCTCATGAATGACACAAAATTTGACTGACAGCTGCCCAGCTCACTAGCCCATGCAATTCGCTTCAAACATTGAATTAATTCCCCAGAAGTGACACTGGTGTTGTGATTCACAGCGAGCCACACATGAGTTGCACGTGCAAAACAAGCTTCTTGTTTGCTCCATTGGCTGTCCGTGTCCATACTGGCTGTTCCTCTTTACTGTTTTACACTCCAACAAAAATAGTTAAGACTATGAAATGTTAAATACAAAATTGTTTTATCTCCTAAATTATAAAGAAGTTCTATATATTAGTTATTTAAAACAAAATGTAAATATATGCAATAAATTCAATTTTTGGAAGTTTCATGGAATCATGAATAATTCGGGTCTCTTGCAAAGTTAACATGAAGCCCTTCGAGTTTCCCTTACTTTGCAAGAGACCCGAAGTATTTATGATTCAATGAACCTTCCAAAAATAGAATTCACATCTTAAATATGCATTTGGACAATAAAATGAGATTTAAACTTACCTGGCCGAATCAATTTTTGTGTGCAGACCTACAATTTTTATTTCCATGTAAAAAGTAAAAAAATATCATACTATTCCATGCTTGTTTTTACATTATTCCAATGAATATAGTTAAATTAAGGAAAACATGCATGATTTCAATTAAAAACATTGGAATCTGAGGCCACATGGAGAACTGTAGATTCTGATCAAATGACATGGTCAGATGCCAGCTGATCTGGATCTACATTATTTAGTTGTAGTAAAAGAGGGTATTATAATGTTCAGCAGGGCAAGAGTTAATTAGTAGAGCTAAATTCAAATACATATACGAATATTTTTTCGGCATATCAATGTTTCAGACTGGAGCCAGTCTAGAGCATTTCTAACAGTATCGGTTCAAGAAATTTCAAAACCCTAAAAGCCTAGAAAATCTTGACTGATAGTCAAATCAACTGACCACAAAGCCATAAACCTTGAAACATTCTGCTGCTACTGTATATTTCTGATTAGTCAAGGATTATTAACAATGACCTCACTGGATGGGATGAAAATTTCCAGCTTTAGAGACCGTTAGGCAATTCCATGCTCCAGCGTAATTCCCCAGACCAGTAAATAAGACAGTCAGTGATTTTTTTTCTTCAGAGATGTAAATACTTGTTTATGTATGTGCACATATTTTACTATTTTTCTATTTACTGGTCTGATACCAGTCTAGTGAGGATATAGCGTTTCGTAGTAAGGAATGCCATTGAGCAGTAGTTACATTTCCCTAGCCCTAGTAGATCATTTGGAAATATGATTCCATGAAATGCCACCTTTATATATCTTAAATACTGCTGACAAAGTGTTAAATCCCAAAAAAAGTAATCTCAAAGAGTCTGTTAGCCCAGGCAGGTGACACAATAAATAAATAACATCAACTGAAGAAGAATTATTATTGAGGAAACATAAACAGAGTCCCTAAGTTGGCCGGAATGCTCTCAGTTATTGCCACACTGCTACCCCACCCATTTCAAAACATTGCCATGTATTTTAGCTTGGAAGACCAGCAACCACAGCAACAATTAACATTTAAAACCGTAGAAACTGTGTCTCAGGCCTACTCACCGTCCAAGACGATAATACTATCATATCTACCATCTAGAAACTGCCACAAATGCTTTTTTGGGAGCCTTTATAATCCCTCCAATTCTGGCAGCCATGTTTTCCCCATCATCTATCTGGTTATGACATGCTTGTTCTTGAAATGTTCTAGAACATTTCCTAACTTTTGTAGAACTTGCTGGGTCAGTGAATTTCAGAAAAATATTTCTTCAGAATATCAGTGAATTGAAAGAAACATACAATTAGACGTCTAATTGTAGCATTCATTGCAAAACTGCTACATTGCATTTTTAGCAAACTTGATGTTAACTGCTCAACCCCTGTTTATAATATTAGCCATGCCATCTTCTCATTGTGGTAACATGCCCTCCTGTCACCCCGCCCATTTCAAAACATTGTCTTACATTTGCTAAAAACAAACAAACAACAATCCCAGCAATGATCAACATTGGAAACCTTAGAGAAACTGTTTCTCAGATCCACTAACTGTCTAAGGCAACTTTGTCAATTAGAAACTGTCAAACAAATGTTTTTTGAAGAGCCTCCATATTATCCCTCCAATTCTGGCAGCCATGATTTTCCCATAATCCATCTGGTTATGACATGCTTGTTCTGTTAAGGTTGTAAAAATGTTCTAGAATTTTTTAGCACATTTCTCGAACTTGCTGGTTCTAAAAAGTACTAAATACGTTCTAGAACTTAATTTGAATAGTAAGTATAACAAAATTCCTTTAACTTATTTTGCCTTTGAGATGTTCCAAAAAGTTTCTAGAATAATTCTAGTATATTTGTAGATTTAACTAGTTCTAAAAAGTAAGACAAATGTTCTAGAACTTAATTTGAATCATTTAGCAAACTAAGATTAAAAACACTTAAAAAAATGCACAAATCGGCTGTAAAATTAAATGATATTAGTCAAAGGAAAATTTAATATATGTAACGCATATAACACCATTTGAAGCTGTAATTTTGTTTAAAATGCTGCTTTTATGTAGCTTAGGCATCCAACTTGCACACTACATAAGAAATATCTCTTAAAAAATGTGGCTTGAAATTTTCTTCAAGATAGGATTTAGCCTGAAGTCTAATGATTTTGATTTTGAAATAGTAAATTTCCCATTTCTTGATGGAGATGTTCCTCGCTCCCCTTCCTATGGTGTATATATTTCGCAACTTATTCGTTTTGCGAGAGTGTGTTCTGATATTGATGATTTCAACAACAGAACCCTATTTTTGACTGCTAAGTTATTAAAACAAGATGATAGATATCATAAATTCGAAAAGCATTTTCTAAACTCTACCTCAGACACTCAGAGTTAATTGTTAAATACAATATTGGTTTAAAAACTCTTCTAAAACAGGGCATATCAGAACCTATATTTTATTGTGATTTAGCTTATAAATTCAAAATAATTGTTGGAAACCCTTGTTTTAGTGATCTATTCAAAAAGATTATCAAACGTTATAATAAAAAAAGTTGGATATAACTTGGATACCATGCGACAGTCTGCATGCCTGGTTGTAAACCCAATCACATTTTTCAGCCGTGGTTTCCTCTTCAATTGCACGACGGTGGGTCAGGCCTCGGACTCAATGACGGCTCTAACGTAAAGCTTTCTTTAATCGGTGGGTCGGTGCCTGATGCTTGTCTGTAGCTGGGGCCCACCATGGCTAAACTTGAGGTTTTCTTCAGCTCTGGCTATCTGAGTCGTGAGCCCTTTTCTCTGTTTCATCATAGTGCGTTTATTTGACTGCTTGTCTCTTCGATGATGCACTGTAATAGTTAGGAATCCTCCATTCGAGCTTAACATTTTTGTGCTTCAACAACAGCAGAATCTAGGGCGAAGATTTTGTACCAGTAAAATGCATTTAAGCCCCCCCCTCCCCCAGTGGCTTTGGCTGATGTCCGTTCTAAGGCGGTGTTTCTATTGTTGTTGATTCGTTGTTGATTGTTACTCCCATTGTGGGATTCTGTAATTGTTCTATGTTTTGTTGTGCCTTACTTTGTGTACATTCCAGTTTTGCAATCATCTCGATGAGGAAGAGAGAGCTGGTTGCTTTGCTTTGTTCGTCTTCCTGGTGTCTCGTGTTTGTTGTGCGGCTCTTCCTCACGATGCCACGTGTTTGTCTGCAGTTTGTAATTGTGGTATTTCCTGATGATACTCACTTACTGCTTTTGTTTTAGAATGGTCAGCACCCTAAGCTATGCGGGACTTAAGTGCATTTTATAGCCGCCAATTCTTTACCCTAGATTTTGGTGTTTTTAAAACGCAAAACTGTTTAGCTCGCATTTAGGCTTCCTAACTAATGCAACATATCACCACAGAGAAACTAGAATTGTTTTAGGACTCAAAAAAATCACAAAAACGTGTTACAAGAAGAATAATTTGAAAATATACATGTAAGAGTTATGGTTCTTGTGAATTACACATCATCTGAATGCGCATTACAAATGTATGAAGTTTCCTTGAAATACCTCTAACGGTTATCAAGTTATTGACCGGACACGAAATAGCATTGCAAATTATCAAAGGGAAATAACTCCAAAAATATCTGAAGCAGAGTTACGGTTCTTGTGCATGACATATTGTCTTATTGTACTCTAGAAATGTATGAAGTTTCAATCAAATAGCTTTAATAGTGTTCAACTTACAGAGCGGACAAAAAATTGCAATTAGTTATGTTACAAGGGGAATAATTTGAAGAATAAAAATGCAAGAGTTATGGTTCTTGTGCATGATACGTCGTCTGAATATGCTTTACAAATATATGAAGTTTCGTTGAAATATCTCTAACGGTTATCAACTTATAGAAGGGACACAAAATAGCATTGCAAATGATCAAAGGGAAATAACTCCAAAACATACAAAGCAGAGCTATCGTTCTTGTACATGACGCATTGTCTCATTGTGCCCTAGAAGTGTATGAAGTTTCAACCAAATAATTTTAACAGTGTTCAACTTACAGAGTGGACAAAATGCCCTTATTTATGTTACAAGGGGAATTATTTGATAAAAAAACGTGCAAGAGTTATGGTTCTTGTGCATGACACGTCGTCTTAATGTGCTTTACAAATGTTTGAAGTTTCGTTGACATATCTCTAACGGTAATCAAGTTATAGAGCGGACAGGATTTTGTGACGGACAGACAGACGCAAGGGGAAAACAATATATCACCTGACCCTTACAGGGGGAGGCATAATAACACATTAAAATGAAACAAAGAAAAGGGCTCATTTCTCACAGATGTGAGAGCTAAAGCAAACCTCAAGTTGAGCAAAGGTTGACGACGATACAACAAATACCATGCGTGCACAAACTTAAAATGGTAGATATTTACAAAGGATGTCATGGATTTCCCTGACGCTTATAAAGTACAAACAATAACTGCTCCCCAATGAGATATATTTAGCGGTTTTTAAAGCCACGGAAACCCGCTGCCTTCCAAAAATGTCAATGTCCAAAGGCTAGCCGCGGATTTCCGTGTGATTCCTACCTGATAACTGTTTAAGCCGAAATCATTATACTTGTGAGAAATGTTAAACCTAATGAGACATTGGTTTTATATTAAGTACCAAATGTCAAGCTGACCTCTGACCTTTTATCCAAAGCCACTCATTTGGACCGCCACACACCTTATCTAAACATCTTTTTCTCAGAAATCACTGGGCTGTTTGGTGGATTATTCATTAGATTGTTTAGGTCGCTTGACCAAAATGGCTGCAACCCCATATATGGGTAGTGTTTCCCATAAAGAGGAATAGCAGGGGGGAGCACCCTGCTGCCCTAAAGTTCCCCCCTGCTGCCCTAAAGCTCCCCCCTCCTGCCCTTATTTTCATTTTAATATAAAAAATAGTCATATTTTAATTTTTACTGTATAAAATTACTTTTTGTTATCCCAAAGACTCCTATGCTCTATTAGAAGCTTTTCTAACCTTTTAAGGTAGTACCGGACTCACCAGCATATGTCCAAAAAGTTACCATCTTTTGATATGTTAAAAAATAGCTCAAAACTCATCTATTTTGACAAAAATAACAGGACCTTACCGTGCTTTTTAAAAAGTTATTAAACTTTAAAAATCGTAAAATACGAGTTTTTCAAAATATCAATTTCTCATATTTTAAAAAAATTGAAAGTGAGAAATGCAATATTTTTTCCTGGGAATACGCTACATGCTATTGGCTAATAAAAGAACACAAAAACAGCGAAAAAAAGGCACGTGGCTTATTTTTTTAAGCTAAAATCTATTTTGTAAAAAAAAAAATTAAGGCCAAAATATCGTTTAAATCTTGAATAAAAAATGTCACACAATGTAACTACAGAAACAAAAAACTTATTATTTTGAAGGAAATTTTGCATAGAAACTTATGATTAATTAAAAAGCGTATGTCACCGTGCTCGTTTTTCTTTTTTGTGCTATTTTCTTTCTGTACCTCTGAATTAAAAACAGGCATGGAGTGCCATACCTGCTTCATTGTTTAATTTAGGTCCGTGTGCGTAGACAGTGTACTGTTTGAGTTGATGTTGTTTAATTTAGGTCCGTGTGCGAAAAGCCTATTATTTGTCTACTCCTCATTCGGCACGTTCTATGACTCCTTAGGACCTTTATAAGTGCGTTCGTGCGCGCGCTTGTGTGTGTGCCAAAATGAGGGTGAGTGTATGAGAGAGAGAGAGAGAGAGAGAGAGAGAGAGAGAGAGAGAGAGAGGGGGAGGGAGGGAGGGAGGGAGGGGGCAATTCACGTGCTGTTGATTGATAGCATTTTGTTGTTGCTTTTATTATTTTCATTTTTTTTTCTTTACTTTACATACAGTATTCGTATTCTGGATTCGTTACAAAATTGACGTCTTCAGCAGTAACGCGTATTGAAGTGTCGTCAGGATGACGCAAGTCTTGGATCTGGAAATATGTTCTATTTCGAAAACATTGTTGCAAGAATGACCTTAATGTGCAATAATGGTTTTCTGATACACTGAGATCTGCTAGACCCCTCAGGGGTAGTCATAACCCTCGCCTTTCTGGTTTGGGTTTCAACACCACCCTGGTGTTCTAGCAGGTGGTAATGCATAGAAAATCACGTTTGATCCCAATATTGAAGTTATTCAAAGAGCTGTAAAAAGAGATGAAATGCGAGGCTTGCCAAGAATTTTGTCACTTATTCGTGACAAGCTTAGTAAATTTAATAATACAGGAGCACGACTGTTAGGTTCTATTTATTGTATGACCCTAAAACTACTTTATAATCGCGTTTAGAAATTGTGTGGAACTATGCTTTGATGTTGCCATATAATTATATGAGAAACCATTACGAACGTCATTACATAGCGTTACTAAAATTTGTAAACTACTAGTGGTACATGTCGTTATGTCACTCCCATGATAAATACAAACGAACAAACAAATAAGTAAACAAACAAACAAGCAATAGGGCTCAAACCAGGGCCTACTTGGTCTCAAGTTGAACGTTCTGCCACTGCGGCAATGGGTAAAGAAGGGATGATACACAAGTTTAGGTCTTTTCATAAATGCAATTAGCTAATTCTAAGACAAGCATGCATATGTGAACGGCCATACTAGATTATTCACAGCTCGCATATATATATATATATATATTTCATCCAGGCTAAAGAAAGGGAGCCCTCCCACCTACGACGTCATATTTACAAAGATAAGGGCCTTAAGAAGCACAGTAGCTCAGTTCGTAGAGTGTTAAACTAGTGATCGAAGGAATACTAATTTGTGAATCACCAGAGTCATATTGTTATGTCATGGGGCAAGACACTTTATCAGCGAATAGTACATACATTGAATACGCATGAATATTACTTTTTCTGACCAGAATTGCCTGACCAGGCCTCAACGTTATAAAACTTGAGTGTAGTCTCAGACTTAAAATAAAGTGCAATGATTGGCTGCTTTCGGACATGTGTGCGCAAGTAGCCAATCAGTGCGCTTTATTTTAAGTCTGAGAATGAACTCAAGTTTTATAACCTCGAGGCCAGGTATTAATAGACTTTTCGCTTACTGTAAAGGGGGTAACTTTAATATTCATATCTGGGCGTTGTTCGGCTAATTCATCTGCTAAATAAGTATTTGGTGAAGAATTAGTAAGTTGTTTGAGCCGCGCAAAGTGCGTGCATTTCATGAAAATCCTAACCGTATGCACACTGAACTCACATTTATTAACCCTTAAAGCGCATAAATACAAAATGTATATTTTTGTCGTCCACTAAAATATGTGAAGCCTCAAAGACAAACAGTGTGGACCCAGATCAGACTGCTCCTGTATGAGCAGTTTGATCTGGGTCCACAATGTTTGCCTCTATATGCTTATGTTAAATAGACATTTTCAGATGCAGTTATTTTGCTGGCGTTTTAAGGACTAAATAATGTGTTTTGCGTCTATACTGAGATAATGGCGCAAGACGATACAGTTACTTTTGAATAAAACCATGCCTCATTTTCAGCTTTTACCTATTCCTAAGGTTGACCAGTCCTAATTACGCGTTCATGAGGCGCCGCCTTTACAGTAAGCGAAAAGTCAAAGAATATAACTGGAAACGCATTGAGGGGTGAAACTGGACCAGACGGTCAAAATATATTTGGTCATACAGATGTGTTGATAAATGATATTTTTTGTGAACGCCAATACTTGTACGTTTTAAGACAATAAATAAAGATAACTCTTACTCTTTTAAAAACACTCTGTTATCGTTTCCATGGGTCCCGTACTACGTTAACAGACATAAAATCCTTTATCTAACTCACATTTGAAAAGACTGTTCTAACATATAGACCTTTTTGGGTGAATTTCGCGCATCAAAAGTGCCCTTTTTCTGGCCAGCACCCTGCCCCTTTTTCAGGCTGTGGGAAACACTATATGGGTAAACAAAATTTGTTTCATTATAAGCTGCAGTTGACCTTGACCTATTTAAACATTATTAAGGAGATCAGGTGAGCGCCTCAGGACCTTCAGGTCCCCTAGTTTTGTGATTTATCAATAGGACCACCTGTCCCCCCCCTCTGGATCCGTCCATGCCAGTCAAGAAATTTTCAATTATGTGGGGACGTTTCCTGGGTTGAACCAGTACTAAATAGAGTATAATGTGTCTTGCACAAGGAAACAATATGGTGCCTCCAGAGAGACTCAAACCAACGGCCCCTTTATCTCAAGTCAAGCTCTCTATTACTGGTGACTCTACAGGTATTATACAGCTATTTGATCGCTGTATCACCACGTAGTATGCAATGCTAACGGAGATAGGAACCAGGTGTCGGAGTGGCTAGACAGTGACCCAAAAGCCGATTAATAACTACAGTTTTTGAAGGCGTCATTCATGCCAGCCTGTTTGTTGGGTTAGTTCAATAATGTGTAATCACTAATTTAACCTATATTACATGTATGCCCTTTATATCCGTATACCATATGTAAAACATTTCGACCTCCGTACCAGTGTATGCAGCTTTGCGTTTTAGACCGTTACTTGAGACATGGCTGTATAGTAAATACAATACCAAAGGAAATTACAGTTAAAAGCACACTACATGCAATCAGATCTTCATTACATTGTGCAACCTGACTCTTGATCTTTATACATGTAGCAGCAACAGCCGTTCTAACACAGACCAGTCTGCCTTGATCTTGACTAAAATCCACATAGGTTCTAGAAGGCCCTGATCAGTGAGCAATAGCATATACCAATGTGTCTGTAAACAAGTAAGACTAAGATTTCTGCGAACATTTGCCAGGCATACTAACCGTATAAAGCTGGTCGCTTTTGTCGCCTGCGGCTCAGCCGTTTTGCACGATTAAAGCGTACCTATGCTGTTTTACCCAATTTACTGTAGACCAGTCTTAATTGACAGTGAATGGCAGTGTCCAACGTTCATTACCTGGTCCCACTATAATCTACTCATTATCTACTATCTGCTGACTAAGTTTGAAGCTCCTAGCAGTTATACTTTTTGAGATATCTTGATTACGACCCTTTAAAAGGGGCATAACTCCACAAAGGGAGATAATATGGACTAAAAAAAACACGGGTTAACTATTTTTTAATATGCTACTTAATTTTTGTAACAGGCGCACAGACGGACGGACGAATGGGCAGGCCCAAAGCAATATGCCCCTTCAACTTGTTCAAAGTAGTGTGCATAAAAAAGCTATCTGATCAGGATCCACACTGTTTGTTGTGATTTTATGAGACTGGACTGGAGGATATTATCTTTTGTCTGCTAGTGTCGTCTGCAGACAACATTTGCAAATAGTTTGGATCCACATCAGGCCTAACAAAATTTCTGGCCTGATCTGGATCCAAACTAAACGAGGCTCAGATGATATTCCTGATGATTGTTTTAATTGTTAACTTTGAAAAAAAATCAGCAGATGACCAAAAAATGTCCCCACTTGCAAATAGTTGTTTTGTTCAGCAGGACGAAGGTTTAACTGTACTTTGCAATAGCTAATGCCTTGAGGCTTGGATTTAATCCTGTACAATGCAAGTGCATTCAGAGATGCATGATTTTTTATAAGAAGATTTTTAAACTGCTTGCTGACCTTTGAGTTTTGAATGAAAATATGTCATGAAAGGATATGTGAAATAAGGTAAATTATATTTGACAATGTTTTTGGTAGTTATAATATGTTGGAGGTAACATCACTCTTTATAGGAAATATTTCTTTAATGTGGAACTCCTGGATCCTCTTGGTAACTGATTACCGTTGTAGCAGGTCTGCCTAAAACTCCTAGTTGAAGGACTTATGGATATGTTATCTTAAGCCCCAGTTACACATTCATGATTTTGGCCACGGTAGAGCTACTACTCACCCCGATTTAAGTCGTTATGCATCGGCATTGGTCATAGCAGCACCATAGAGACATCAGCGCCAGTCCTAGTAGTACTGTGGTGATTCATGAAGAATCCTGGTGATTCAGGAACCTCCACGACAAGGCTACGACAAGTTTAAACCATTTAAGCTCGTCGGGTGAATCGTGTTGGATTGTGGGCGTGGCCTAAATCGTAGCTCTACCCTTGTGGGATTGGGATCATTCCTAGTGGTACCGTGGTAGTATTCTTGGTCATTTGTGGGCGTTCGTATATATATATAGTGAATCGGGTTATCACTGACACAAGATTCTGGTATAAAAACAGAGCAATGATACATTGCTGAAAATCATTTTCAAAAGACAATTTTAGTGAAGCGCATCATGGATTATGTCCAGAGACTTCAAATTGCTAATTTGCAGCTTGAACTGGAGGTCATCTGATACCCTGGACATGGCACTGGACTTGGGACAGGACTGAGCCTAGCCTGTAGGTTCGGTGACTATTTTGATATTGCCACAGCTTTTCTTTTTGATGGCATGACTGACTTTGTCAAAGGTTGAAGGGATAATGATATATGGTGTCATAATTTGGCAAACTCCCAGGGGGGTTACTCTAATATTTTCATACAGGCTCGGGTCATTTTTTGGGGTTCAAAATTTTGAATTTCAATATTTTTTAGGGTTTTCAGAAAAATGAATATTTTTTGGTATTAAGATTTTGTGGATATTTTTGGGGGTCATCACAATATTGGACTATATTTAGGGGACATTTCTATGCATTTAAGGATCTTTTATAAAGTCAAGGTACAGAATAGGGAATATTTTTTTAGTTGCTAAAATTTCAATTTTTTTGGGGGTGCTTGAAACTCCTGATATTTTTTGGGGTGAACGGTAGATGCTGGGCCCGAGCCTACGTATGAAGAAAAAATGAGAGTCCCCCACCCCCCCCCCCCCTAGGACTGTCGCATGACAATCACTAAATCATGCTTGTTCGTGGGAGGTCGTGAAGCTACCCTAGCGCTACCGGCTTGAATCATACTAGCCCCGTATCGAATCGTGGAGGCATCCTGAGCATTCGTAGCTCCACCATGGTGAATCGTAGCGCAACCATCATGAGACGTAGAGGATCCGTACCCGATTTTACCATCTGGTTCAAATTGGGACGAGTTGTGATGAATCGTGGCCGGAGTCGTGACTCTGTAACTGGGGCTTTACTTTTTTTGGTCAACAATAAGGGGGTTATGCATTTTGAAGCCTGGTCCAGCAACATGTACTTTAACAGTCAAAAACAAAGCCAAATGATTTTTTTTGGTTTTCTTTTTCCAATTTTCAAAATAGCAATCCCTGGAATAATGATACCCGTAGGCCATTCTCAACAGCTATTTCAAAGTGCTATATTAGGCCACCAAAATTGATTCTTTGCTCACATAATGAAGATAGACATCAGACTTCAGCAAGGCTGTCTTCCCTGGTCCCCGGTATTCGGGCCGGACTACTTTTTTGAGTATGCTTTCCACCGTGTCCTTTTTTGGGATCATATTTAATTGTGCTTACTTCTGATTTTATTCAAACGTGCCGTCATGGCAGCCCTTAGAATTACACTTGTTGCATGTGTCATCAATCATGTAGACCTAGGGAAGGTGTGAAAAGAGCAGTCACAGAGATATGGACGTTATGTCCAGAGAAAACCTGATGTAGCAGCATGCCAACAATAAAGGTGCAGACTAGCCTGCACATCTGGGCAGTCTGATCAGCCTCTTTATTGTTTATTCTCTGGAAAGTATAATTGAAAAACTTGATACACACAAAATTTCAGCATTCTTGATAATCTCTGTAACTGAGCAGATTGGTTTGAGTCTTGCATGGTCGAAAACCCCTGATAATTTCTGTGATCCAGTTTTATTATAGCCCCGTTTGGGATGTCTGTCATTTCGTCCGTCCGTAATAATTTCGTTGTCACTCAATATCTTGAGAAATCTTTTATAGGATTTTTCCAAATTTGGTTTGTGCATTGATATTGACATGATCTAGCTTGGTATTGTTACATGTCATTTTTCCCAAATTTGTACCAGAGTCATGGCCCTTGATTTACGCCAAAATTTCGTTTCCACTCAATATCTTGAGAACAAATGGACAGAATTTCACCAAATTTTGACAAGATCTAGTTTGTAACAGAGCTATAGCCCTTGATTGATGTCAGAATTTGTTCCAGCTTAATATATTTAGGCTTTCATGCAAATTATCTTTAGAACTTGGCCTTTTTCATATATGAAAGCCCTGCAGCAAGGCTAGAGTCGTTCTCTGACAATTCTAGTTTACCTCAAATTGGCGATGTGCTTTTTATAGCCCCGCTTTGGAAAAGCGGGGGCTATATAGGATTTGGGTTGTCTGTCATTCTGTCCGTTCATCCGTCCATTTGTTCGTTCGTCTGTCATAATATCTTCTTATAGCTCCGCTTTGAAAAGGGGGGGGGGGTATATAGGATTTGGGTTGTCTGTCTTTCTGTCCATTCGTCTGTTCGTCTGTCATAATTTTTTCGTTTCCGCTTAATATCTTGAACAGTTTTATAGATTTTAACAAAATTTTGAATGTGCATTGATATTGACATGATCTAGATTGGGATAGTTACACAAATTTTTTTTGTTATTTGTACTAGAGTTATGCCCCTTGATTTACGCCAAAATTTCGTTTCGGCTCAATATCTTGAGAACAAATTGACAGATTTTCTCCAAATTTTATAAATGCACATCATTTTTCACACATTTGTACCAGAGGTATGGCCCTTGATTTACACCAAAATTTCTTTTCCGCTCAATGTCTCGAGAACAAATGGACAGAATTTTACCAAATTTTATATATGCATTCATATTAGATCTACGTTGGGATTGGTAATTAGATGATTTTTATTCAAACTTTGATGAATGTTGATCAGATATTATTAGCTCCTCTGAGCCGAAGGCTCATGGGTGAGCTAATAGTATACCAGTCACTCCGGCATCCGTCCCTCCGTCTGTCCGTCTGTCAACATTTTCAAACATCTTCTCCCCTGAAACCACTCAGCCAAATAAACTCAAATTTCTTATGGAGACCCTTAGGACGCGGGAACAAAAGTTTGTTCAAATGGTCCTGGTCACATGACCAAGATGGCCGCCATGCCCATATATGGTAAAAAAACTTTAAAAATCATCTCCAGAACCAGAAGTTGGATGACCTTGGGACTTGGTATGTAGCATAAGAGATGTGGGGCCTACCAAGTTTGTTCAAATATGATCCTAGGTTGACCTTGACCTACTTAACGTCAAGGACAAATTTTGCTTCCTAATACATTTAAATGTATTTTTTTGAAAACTGTGGAAGCCTTAGTCATTATTCTCACTTGATATGTTTAACCTAATGAGACAATGGCTATAAATAAGTTCCAAAGGTCAAGGTTGACCTTTTACCTTCCAGCTTAGGTCGCTCATATTGGAGTCTTGTCAATATATTAAAACATAGTTTTCTCACAAATCATTGGCCAAATTGAACTCAAATTTCATGTGATGACTCCTTTTGATAAATAAGCCAAAATTTATACAAAAAAATTCAGGTCACATGACCAAGATGAACGCCACGCCCATATATGGTAAAAACCCTTTAAAAATCTTCTTCTCCAGAACCAGAAGGCCAGTGACCTTGAGACTTAGAATGTAGCATTGGGAATGTGGTGCCTACCAAGTTTGTTCAAATGATGATCCCAAGATGACCTTGACCTACTTAACGTCAAGGTCAAATTTGCTTCCTAATGCATTTAAATGGGAAATTTTTTGAAAAGTTGATTTTTTGAATATTGTGGAAGCCTAAGTCATTATTCTCGCTTGATATGTTCAATCTAGTGTCTATAAATAAGTTTCAAAGGTCAAGGTTGACCTTTGACCTTTCAGCCAAGGTTGCTTGAATTGGAGTCCCATCAACATACCATCAGATTGTGAGCTTGGATCCAGGTCAGGCCAGACACTTTTTCAGGCTTTTCTTGGCCCAAACTGTTTCCAAAATTTATCAGCAGAAACTTGTGGGTTAAGAATTAATTCGAGGAGATGCATTTACAAGAAAATACATTATTTGACCTTTACTTCATGAAATATTGCCCAGTACCCTCTACATCATGTGACCTAACTAGGTACAAAGTTTGAAAGTGCTTGGTCTAATGGTTTTGGAGGAGATACATTTACAAGAAATGTGACGGAAGGATGCACAGATGGATGAATGGACAGACAATATAGGGACTTTGGTACAAAATTAATATATCCATCAACATATTAAAACATAGTTTTCTCAGAAACCACTTGGCCAATTGAAATCAAATTTCATATGACAACTCCTTATGTTGCGGAAATACCGCAATCTGATGGTATGAATTCCTGAAAGAAATTTTTGAAAAGCTGCTTGCATGAGTTATGGCCCTTTGTCTATGAAAATGCGCCATTTGAAACGATGTCCGCTCTCTAAGTCAAGTACTTTTGATCAGAATTTGATGAAACTTGGTCAAATTGTTTAGTACCACGATGTCTTCTTCAAGATTGATTATGGTCCATACTGCACGATGCTTTCAAGAGCTATGGCTCTTTGTTTATGAACATTCATCGTTTCAAACAACGTCTGCTCTCTAAGATGAATAGTTTTGATTAGGATTTTATGAAACTTGGTCACATGGTTTAATATTATAATGTCTTCTTCAAGCTTGATAATTGTTCATATCGCAACATGCTTTGAGGAGTTATTGCCCTCAGTTTGTGAAATTCATCTTTTGAAACAACATCTCTCTAAGATGAATACTTTCGATAAGAATTCTATAAAACATTGTCACATTGTTTAGTACCATAATGTCTTCTTCAAGTTTCAGAATGGCCCATATTGCATCATGCCTTCAGGAGTTATTGCCCTTTGTTTATGACAATTTCAGTGACATGCTTACACACACAATCACAGCCTCAAAGGCTGAAAGTAAAACTTGTTCAGTGAATATCACAACATTTGTAACCCCATTTTGAAAACAATTTCTGTGCAAGGCATTCATATACTTTTCTCTTTCCTTTTTTTCAGATGAATGATGTGTGGAATCTTTCAGGCTAGCTAAAAAGAAATTTCAGCTTTAAACAAGAGATTTGCAGCACATTAAATCGAGGTAACTCTTTGCATGCTGGGTAATTTTGCCTAATTTTTTGTCATCTGCAGATTAATTCAAAATCAGCTTTTCAAAAATTTCTTTCAGGAATTCATACCATCAGATTGTGAGCTTGGATCCAGGTCAGGCCAGACACTTTTTCAGGCTTTTCTTGGCCCAAACTGTTTCCAAAAGTTATCAGCAGAAACTTGTGGGTTAAGAATTAATTCGAGGAGATGCATTTACAAGAAAATACATTGTTTGACCTTTACTTCATGAAAGATTACCCAGTACCCTCTACATCATGTGACCTAACTAGGTACAAAGTTTGAAAGTGCTTGGTCTAATGGTTTTGGAGGAGATACATTTACAAGAAATGTGACGGACGGATGCACAGATGGATGAATGGACAGACAATATAGGGACTTTGGTACAAAATTAATATATCCTTTTTTTCTAAAGAAAAAAGTGGGTGTAATAAAGAACTGTCTCATTGAGATATTGTACTTTTAAGTATTCAGAAAGTATGTTTTGGTTGAGAATAAGAATATTAATTCTTGCACTCCTGCCATGACAATAGCAGAGGCATTAAGTCTTACCTCTATCCAACCATCTGTTTGTGTGTACGTCTTCCTCTGTTAGTCCGTCCATACATCTGTCAGTATGTCCCTACGTCAGCTCTCTAAGTTGAAAAGTTTTGATCAGAATTTTACATACATGCCATAATCTCACGTGGTCAATCTGTGAGATTTGAGAAAAATTTAAGTGAGATTTCACAAAAATATGTGAGATTTTTTTTCTCTACGCTATACATTGTAGGAAGTATTTTTGAAATTAAAAACAGTCTATTATTTCATTTTGGAGATTATTTTTTAGTTCCGAAAACACCAGGTTTTAGTGATTGACAAATCGTATGTGTTGAACTATATCAAGTGGTCAGCATAGTATTTATGAACAAAACATATGTCAGGAATAGGTTTTATTGACAAAAGCGTATGCCAGGATCAGGTTATGCTGATATCAAGTGTCAGCATTGTGATTATGAACAAAACATATGCCAGGGATAGGTTTTGTTGACAAAAGGTATGTCAAAAATAGGTTAAGCCAAAGGTTGATTTGTTCTGTCAATCAGTAAAATCTGATGTTTTCCCTACAAAAAACCAATTTCCAAAATGAAATAATAGACTATTTGACATGATGATTTAAAGCTTATTTATTTGAAAGGCATAAATGCTGCAAGGTTCTTTAAATTATTTAATAAATGAGAGCCTGAAAACTTTTATCATTCAGGCTGTAAGTAAGTAAAGTCTTTATTTAAAGAGGATGACAATTAACATTTAGTAGAACAACTTATCTTCCATGAGGCCCTCAAATTAAATGATCTGAAATAAAAGGTTACACAAACTATCAAATTTGAAATTGTCAAACCCTGTTACTACTGAGCAAATCAATCCCAGAGCTTAACGCTAAATTTTGGCTAGAGAATGAACTGAATGCACAAAAGTGGATCCTGCATGGTCAGCTGATCAGTTTCCACACTATTTCAAAAACGGGAATATATCTAGGTTCAGCAGGACAAGGGTAAATTTGATATCCTTTATTAATACCATTAGAGAGTCAAACAGTTAGGATCAAGATCTGGCTCAACATTTTGTCAGTCCTGATCTGGTTCTAAAACTGTTTACAACAGTTATCGACAGACATCAATTGCAGGCAAAGGGTTAGCTGCATCTACAAGTATTAGCTTTTCTAAAAAGCTGGTGGTCGTTTAGCCCTTTCATTGTATGTATTCTTGCCCACTGCATGCTTCCATTTTGAACTTCTAGAGCTTGTACATGTAGATTTATTCTAAGCTCTGATCATAAACATCTGAACTGTGATTTGTTACCATTTAACACATGCTTCAAGCGAGGATGTTTCTTTATCTTTTGAAAGCACCAAGCTTATGCATGGTATGTTATGGTAATGTATCTAGCATGCGACACATTTATGGAAAATCATTTGACAACACTAGACAGCATATTTTTCTTAAAACTGATGCCAGAAAATCAAGGTCACAATGGTCGCTTAACTATATATGCACATATTGTGTGACCCCCATTCCTACCTAAAATAATTTAGGAGATATACTCTAGATATGATATGAACACTCAAACACTTAGGACACTAAGGACAGGCAGTTTGATTATGATATGCCTCCCTTTGGGGGCATAAAACCTGTTTGCCGTGACCGTCATAAGACAGTGCCTGAATTCATAGTAATTCTATGTGATCAGATGTGGAGGACAATCATATAAGTACGTTTACTGATGTGAAGTTCGCTCACACTCTTTGCCAATCAAGGACGTTTTGACTTTGGGACATTTTTTTCTCGCCAGCTTTTTGAAAAGCTAATACTTATTTCGTTTATATAAGCGGCAGGGCAAATTGACGCCTTCTTTGTGAAAATTAAATTCGCAAACGAGCTTGCCTCGCGCCAAAGGTAGCCCTACAGATTTCACGGACAGTTAACTTCGCGCTGTAGGTCAACCCATGATATTTGGTACCCCACTCGTTGTTCGGCAGCGAATAAAATCTAGCCTGAGCAAGGCATAAAGGTTTGGTCAAAACCTGAATTTGATGTATGTTTTGATTGAAGTTTATATAAGCGGCCGGCCATGGCCAACCGCAATAATGACAGTCACAAAATGCTGAATAAGCTGCACCCAATAAATGACCAAACTAACCATTCTACTTCTTGAACACTTTAGAATGAATATGTGAACTAACTTCTTGCAATTATCTGCTATATACCCAACAAAAAAGAAACACACCACTGCGATTTCCCCCATTAAGTTCTCCTTTTAATACAAAAATGTTAATTGTCATGAAATATTCATTTCTGATCAAATCTGACTAAAACTGGAGTTTGGGGTAGATGAGTATCTGTACCTTCCATGTCTTGGGATCAAAACACAGCAAGGCATATGGTAAACAAGTTTTTGTTTTTATGTTTTTGTTCTGTCTTGTGTTTGCTATGTTTTGTGCGGGTCTGTTTATATGTGCTTTGTGGTCACATGCTGGGAAAGGGCTGACCTCTTGGCTCTCGTTTGTGGTGTCTTCTGTGAGTTTGTCACTTTCCCATTGGTATCCTGGGTCAGGTGTGGTACTTGATTGTATCGATTCCTGATCTTTGCACCTTTACTTACTTTTGAAGTGTTTATTCAATGCTACTGTCTACATGGAATTCCAACTATGTTTTTCATTTGCGAAGTATGAAAAAGATAGGTTGTCGTTATGTGAGACAACCAAATGTGGTTATTGATTTTTTTTCTATTCCAAAATCCATTTACATCAGTTGGACCGTTTAAGTTGATTAAAACACTGTTGAAATCTTTACATGTTTTGTAAGGTTTATCTCCAGTATGGAATTGTTATCAAAATGTAGTCACAAGGAAGGGGCTACCTAGTCTTCAATAATCGCGTATGATGAATTTAAAGATAAAATTTGCAAAGAATAAGTGTCTGAGTACATTTTGATCTACTGAGACTAGTCCCATTGCTTGAACTTATCAGCATAAGAGCATTATAAAAAATGCTCATTTTCTGTGACTTTACAATTTGACTCCCACTTGGTTCATGAGCAATTTTCTTCAACACAATTTGACGCCTGATTACAAAAGACGTGTAACACAGCAGTACCTGACATTACCTTTGCACTGATATAAACTAAACTGGCCTATCCCTTGTGATCTTCCTGAGAGTTGAACAGTTCTATGCGGTGCTTTTCTTTTTTGTCGGGTATATATATTCTAATTTTAAATCTTTAAAAAATTTTGTTTGTTTGTTAAGCCTTTATTGAAACAATGCAAAGGTTTTAGTAAAGACCAGTAAGAATGGCAAGTGTAGCAGAAATATACCCAACAAAAAAAGAAATGCACCACTACGATTTTCCCATTAAGATCTCCTTATAATACGAAAATGTTAATTGTCATGAAATACTCATTTCTGATAAAATTTTACTAAAACTTGAGTGTGACGTAGATGAGTATCTGTACCTTTCCTTTGTATCCACAAAACATATCAAAGGGAATGGTAAACGAGTTTTGAAGCGTTAATTTAACGCTACTGTCTACATGGAATTAGAGCATGTTTTACATTTGCAAAGTATAAAAACGATACGTTGTCGTTATGTGAGACAACCAATGTGTTTATTGATGCATTTTCGTTATTCAAAAATCCATTTTCATTAGTTAGGACCGTTTACATTGATTAAAAACAATGTAGAATCTTAAAATGTTTTTAAGGGTTATCTCCAGTATGGAATCGTTATCCAAAGGGTAGTCACAATACATGAGCTACCTAGCGTGCAATTATCGCGTATGATGAATTTAAAGATAGAATTTGCAAAGAATAAGTGTCTGAGTACAATTTGGTCTACTGAGATGATTCTCATTGCTTGAACTTATCCAGTAAGAGAGCATTATTAAAACACTTATTTCCTGTGACTTTACAATTTGACCCCCACTTGGTTCATGACCAATTTTCTTTAACACAATTTCGATGCCTGGTTGCAAAATACGTGTAACGCAGCAGTACCTGGCATACCTTTGCACTGATATAAAACTGAACCGGCCTATCACTTGTGATCTTCCTGAGAGTTGTACAGTTCTAAGTGGTGCGTTTCTTTTTTTGTTGGGTATAGTTCAGAAATGAATATGATGGTACTAGAGTTGCAACAGTATAATATTAATTTTAAGCATGTCAATTTATACAAACAAGGCAACAAATGCTGAACCTTTACCATGCTTTACTACACTCTTCCCCACTTTAAATCTAACCAACTTGCAGGGTTCCACTTAATAGAATTAAATGCATTATTAAATGAAGAGAAGAAAACAGTATGCAACCTGATCAGTTTGCTTCAGGATCCAGCTGACTTGGTTTTATACTGATTTCAAAATAGGATATATCCAATTTCAGCATGGTACGGGTTAAAAGATTTACTTTTTATATTATTTACGTACAGGTCATCATATGTTTTGTAAAATATCTCAGCAGTAAATTGGACAAAAATGTATCTGCTGCTACTAGCGCAGTCGGTAACCTGTCTGGCAACAGATGCGAGTCTGACTGCAGATTCAAGGGTCGCGAGTTCAATCCCGGCCCGGTCCCATACTTTCCTGGAGATTGATCATGAATTATACGTCTACGGTCATTCTCCTCCCTTCCGCTGAATCATTCAAGAAGGGTTGTTGTCAGTTACAAGCGAAAGTATGTGCACGAAGTACTGGTTAACTGCTTGTTCAAGCTTGCCCAGGAAAAAGTGTGGCTAGGTGAACTGACCGTCCCACCATGACCATAGCTGTTGACTTGGGACGTAAAGCAACACAACAAACAAAAAGACAAAAATGTATCAAGTGATAATTTTATGGAGAAGAAATTAAGGATACTGCCTACTTATGACTATTTCTTATGAGTGTTAATCCATATCGGCTAGCTGATCAGGATCCACACTGTAACATTGGAAAGTTAAAGAATAAACATAGCCCAAACAGTAAATGGATAGAGGAAAAATGAACATATAATTATACAATATAAAATATATACAAACATGACTTAAAAATTACAGTTAGAAGGACCTCGGACAGTCTCCTATTCAATCTGCCCAATTTTTGAAAGCCTGTGGCTAGGGTAATACATTATTTACAACTAGTTTTTTGTGCTTAAATCAGACCCTTGCATTTTGTGCACCTAGCAAAATAAAAGTATTTGGAAAATATTGCATATTATTGTCAGGACTTCATGGTGGAGGGGTTGGGGGTATTTTTTGTGACCAAATTTTATTTCACAGAAAGTCAAGGTTTTGCCAGGTACTCACCTAAATACATGGAAATATAGAGTTTGCGGCATAAAACTTGAGACGAAAGTGATAAGTTTGCATAAAACAGAGTTTACGAAAGTTTCCTAGACTTTACAGGACAGCCGGTCTGGTGGACTGGAAAAATCTGCCTGACCAACCATGATTTCACCAGACCGACACCATATGAGAACAAACAACAAAAAACGAAAAAAATATAAGTTTTTAAGTTTGAATGTAATATAATGTATAAAGACCAATGACCACAAACTATCCATGACAGCTCAATGAACAAAATAATGATTGCTGCAACTTGCAGTTTTCCAATATGGCTTTTGATTGGTTGATTAAAACAGAGTATTTTGTTATATTCCGCCAAAACAGTATCTTTCGGGCTCAGTTTTCACAGGACAGTCGGTCCTGTGATTAGGTAACTCTTGTCAGACCGCAGGTAAATCTGCCAGTCATGTCTGACGGTCCTGTGATGATTCATAATGACTGCATAAAATTGAGGTTTTGAAAATTTCATCTTTTCCTCCAAATAAGTATGCTGTCCATAACTTTTGACTATTACCTGTAATATTTCAAGTGCACTCAGATGATCTGTTCACTGAGGTGTAACATACCTACATACTATATACAACATACTCTGGATAAGCACAGTTTTTTAGTGTAAAATTATAAAGATTTTCTTACTCATCAGATTTAACATATAATTTGGTGTTCAAAAGAACCGTCTCATTGCGACGGTTCTTATGAGTACCCACAACATATGTTTTGGTTGAGAAATAAGACAATTAGTTAATTGGTACACACTCATAACTAAAGCCCTGATACATGCCATTTACCTACAGGTTTGTACAAAATAAGTTCCTAATAAGTTTTTATAAGAAATTGTTTTTGAGCATTTTGACATCGTTCCTATATGTTGAATAGCAAAAACAGTGTTTTCAACCCATATTTTTTAATAGGTACTGGTCCAATGCGAAAAACACTTGTGCGTATAATTCGAGAGATAAAATTACTATCTTTTTCATGGAAAAAATATCATTTTCTTTGAAACTTTTTTTTTTTCCATTTTTTTGGGCAATCCTTCATTAAGACTGTCGGAGGTCCTTTAAAAGATTCTGGTTGAGTGATCATTTTCTTATTCAAGAGCCAGTTTAAACATCTTTTATGGAATGTTTCTTGAGTTTCGGCTCTTTTAACGTAACTTCAGGCAAGCTGTTCCCAATCAAGCATCCAGAATAAATATCTTATGCTCTACTTAGAGCATTCAGTTTTGGTTGAAGCATTCATATCTTTAAAATCAAAATAAATAATCATTAATTTACAAAATAAAATGCTTGGTGTAAACAGGGTTCGCACAGGCTTGAAAAGTACTTGAATTTAGAGGGCTTTCTCGAAAAGTCCTTGAAAATTAAATATGCCTTGAAAAGGACAGGAACATCATTCAAAGGCCTTGAAAAGTCCTTGAATTCTTCTATTTTCTGTAGGAATTAACACTGTTGATAGTGATCTAAATCAGAATAAAACTGTTGTGCCTTTATTAAATACTGCACCAAATAAAGGCACAACAATTTTATACTAATTTGCTAGTACTAATTTCTCCATTATCTCAGTCTAGCATTTCTGAAGTAGAATTTTAACTCTAAAATCAGGATTTTTTGTAAACTTTTAGACCTTGAAAACTGTAGGATAATCTTAAGAAGTCCTTGAAAGTTCTTGAATTTTACTCAAACTTGCCTGTATGAACTCTGTGTAAAGGACAAGCAATGTTCAAAGTTCTCACTAGGACTTTGAAACAAGAGTTTTAGCATCCATTCATGGAAAAAGATGGAGTCAGAATTGAAAAGTTGGAGTTTCACCTGGATAGCTTGGAGTTATTAGTTTTAGCCGAAATATGAAAAGTTTAATTACAGACATTGTCTTTTATTGTCTATAATATATGGCAATTTCTATTATATGGTTTTTAAATTGAGTACTTTTGATCAGAATTGTATAAAACTTATTAACAATTTTATGTACCAAAATATCTTTTGTAAGTTCAAACAAAATCTGTATTGCAATATTCCTTTGTGAGTTGTTACCCTTTGATCATTAAATTTTACCATTATTTGTAATGTTTATATCTCTTTATCAAGTAATTTCAAATGACACTTTATAAAACTTAGACACAGTGCTTAAAATCAAATATTTCTTGCTCAAGTTCAAAGATGATCCATATTGTCTTTTGACTTCAAGAGTTATTATTCTTTGTCAATAAGAATATGTCTTTTTGACTTTGTTTGTGAGAATATGCAAATTTTGCAACAACATGGGCATCTGTGTCCTCTGGACACATTTCTAGTCAAATGTGTTTGTTTGATTTGATTCTTAATGCCAGAGTCAACAATTTTTCAGTTATGTCAGGATGGGTCTTCCTGGGTTGAACCATTATTAATCAGGGATAAGTGTGTCTTGCACAAGGACACAATGCAGTGCCAAGGGTGAGGCTCAAACCCACAACCCTTCAATCTCAAGTCAAGCACTCTACCACTGAGCCACTGTGCTCCCTAATCAAATATGTAATTTTATATTGAGACCTGGTCAAAGTTGCATGCTGTATCTGAATTTTCAAAAATCTAGAAAGTCTCTTACCTTAATGCCTGTTGGCTAATTTGCATGTGTTTTTGATGTCTGCTGATTTTTTTTCAAAATAAAAGTTTCGGGAAATTCTTTCAAGAATAACATTATTGTTTCAAACAGCTTGTATTCAGATCAAGCCCAACACTCTAGGTCAAAACCTTTTGCAAAGATTATCAGGAGACAACAACACAAAAGAAATGAGCGCAATTGCTCAGTGGTAGAGTGGGGGGAAGGAGGGGAGGGAGAGAGCCCCGGAACCCCCTTAATGAGAGGAGAAGAAGCCCCCCTCTTGTGCTCTCCACCCTCTCATGCCTTTGGCACTCGATGGTTTCCTCAGCAAGACCACTTTAAAAAATGTGTGATGGCCCTGGTGGGGGACATAACTTCTCTGAATTTGCTTGTTGGATTTATATTGTCCATAAATGTCAGACCAATGAAAAAAGTAAGTTCACTCAGGTCTTTGATTTTTGTGTTGCCTGGGAACCATGGTCCACACATAGGGATCATTACTCGGCCAGTGTTGTCTTTGACATTACAGGTCACACCGTTTGTTTCCAATTGATAACTTATGAAGGGATACATCAATTTGATTTCAGTGTGAAAATTTCAAACTTGGCAATTTAATGGAAAACCCGCTTTTTAAGATTGCTATTGTGACTGATCAAAACATACTTGGCAATTTGATGGAAAACCCGCTTTTTAAGATTGCTTTTCTGACTGATCAAAACACACTTGAGATAAGTCCTTCACATTTCTGGTTGTCACATCTAGGCTGCCATTTTGTGCAGTTGGATCTCTTAGGTAGTGGATTTCTGAAGGCATAAACTGTGATAGATTTCTGTTCAAATTTGCAACCTGAAATATTGGACCCCTGTCACATTTAAATGGCTTTCATGTGTTTCCTCGTGACAACTTCCGTAAAACTTTTACTGTTATGCATAACCCAGTATTTGAACATTAAGATACACTTTCATTTGCATTCTTGGTTTGCATAATTTTGTATATAGATGGCAAACAATTCAGCTGTCGCGTTTTCACTTTTGTTCAGTATAGTAAAGTATTATAAAATACAGGTCAAGTTCGAAATTGGAGATAATCAGCAAAATTTTGACCAAGTTATGGCCCTTTTTATGCCCCCCCCCCAATAACAATTGCCGAGGCATTAAGTTTTACCCCTGTCCATCCGTCCACCTGTACCTACTGACGTAATACTTTAGTACGCATGTCCATACGTCTGTCCAACGACATCCGCTCTCTAAGTCGATTACTTTTGATCTGAATTTTATGAAACTTGGTCACATTGTTTAGTACCATGATGTCCTCTTCAAGTTCGATAATGGTCCATATCGCACCCCCGGATCGCACCATGCTTTCATTAGTTTATATAATGGCCCTTTGTTTATGAAATTCACCATTTGAAATGATGTCCGCTCTCTAAGTCGAATATTTTTTATCAGAATTTTATGAAACTTGGTCACATTGTTTAGTACCATGATGTCTTCTTCAAATTCGATAATGGTTTGTATTGCACCATGCTTTCAGTAATTATGGCCCTTTGTTTATGAAAATTCACCATTTGAAACAATGTCCGCTCTCTAAGTTGAATACCTTTGATCAGATTTTTATGAAACTTGGTCACCTTGTTTAGTACCATAATGTCTTCTTCAAGTTAGATAATGGTCCATATCGCACCATGCTTTCAGCAGTTATGGCCCTTTGTTTATGAAAATTCAGCGTTTTAAATGATGTCTGAGTGCTCTCATAGTCGAATACATTTGATCAGAAATTTATGAAACTTGGTCACATTGTTATATACCATGATGTCTTCTTCAAGTTTAATAATGGTCTATATGGCACCATGCTTTAAGGAGTTATTGCCCTTAGTTTATGAAAAATTGTTGGTTGAAACGACATCTGCTCTCTAAGATGAATAGTTTTTATTATAATTCTATGAAACTTGGTCACATTATAAATTACCATAATGTCTTCAAGTTTCAGAATGGCCCATATCGCACCATGCCTTCCCGAGTTATTGCCCTTTGTTAATGACATTTTCCCTTTTATACAAATTTGCAAATAGCAGGGGCATCCGTGTCCCATGGACACATTTCTAGTTTGACTTAAGTTTTGGCAAATGCAAAAGCTATATTAGCTTTTAAGCTCTCCTGAGCCATTGTCTCATAGTGAACATTTGTGATTATTGAATTGTCGCGGTTGTTTTTCTATCATGCGTTGTGCATTGTGCTTTGTCAACAATTGCTTCAAATGACATATCCTCCTAAAATACTAGCTGGATTTGGATACATGGCTGGTTGCAAGTCTAGATCTCTCAGGCCAAAAATAGATTTTCCAGGTGAGAACTTGATTTTTATGCCCCCGCCATGACAATGGCCGGGGCATTAAGTGTGTAACCACTGTCCTTCCGTACGTACGTATGTCTGTCCAAACGACGTCGGCTCTCTAAGTCAAATACTTTTGATCCGAATTTTATAAAACTTGGTCACATTGTTTAGTACCATAATGTCTTATGGTCCATATTGCACCATGCTTTCAGTAGTTATGACCCTTTGTTTATGAATATTCACCATTTGAAACAATGTCTGCTCTCTAAGTCCAATACTTTTGATCAGAATTTTATGAAACTTGGTCACATTGTTTAGTACCATGATGTCTTCTTCAAATTCGATAATGGTCCATATCACACCATGCTTTCAGTAGTTATGGCCCTTTGTTTATGAAAATTCACAATTTGAAACCATGTCCGCTCTTTTTAGTTGAATACTTTTGATCAGAATTTTAAGGAACTTGGTCACATTGTTAAGTACCATGATGTCTTCTTCAAGTTCAATAATGGTCCATATCGCACCATGCTTTAAGGAGTTATTGCCCTTAGTTTATGAAAAATTGTCGGTTGAAACGACGTCTGCTCTATAAGATGAATAGTTTTGATTATAACAGGGCCATGTAGTGCTGTCAGTAATGTGTCTGGCTATAGATGCATATAAAATTTCACAAGAGCTAAGTCAATTGTCAATATTATTTACCATAATTTTGCATAATTGAAAGAAAAATAGTAAGTGAGTATGATCAGGAAATACCACAATCACAAACTGCAGACAACCCCGTGGCACCGCGAGGAAGAGCCGCTCAACCATCACGAGACACCAAATTAAGCAAAGCAACCAGCTCTCTCTTCCCCATCAAGATGATTGCAATACTAGAATGGACATATAGTAACATACAACAAAACATAGAACAATTACAGACTCCCACAATGGGGGTGACAATAAACAAAAAGTAAACAACAACAGAACAACAAATGGGATTTTAGTTCAAAGGCCTACATCTGATCCCTTGAGTGTACTTAGGGTGTGTGGCGTTTTGTTTGATTTGATTCTTTACTTCCCATCAACAATCTTTCAGTTAAATAGGGACGTGTCTTCCTGGGTTGAACCAGTACTGAGTACTAAGCTAGAATAAATGTGTCTTGCTCAAAGACCACAACGCAGTGACGCCAGTGAGGCTCAAACCCGGGGCCTCTCGGTCTTGAGTCAAGCACTTCACCACTGAGCCACTTCGCTCCCCTGGGTGTATGGTGTTGCCAAAATTAAATTTTTTCATAATATAGTCATGTTGCATACCAAATTAAGGGACATCACACATGCAGGAATCTGGTAGCCAAGGGCAGTGAATATCTTATCATTGTAAGTGCTGTACTTGTATCACTGTTAGAGCATGTTACATGAAGCCAAGGGCAGGGAATATCTTGTCATTGTAAGTGCTGCACTTGTATCACGGTAGCCAAGGGCAGTGAATATCTTATCATTGTAAGTGCTGTACTTGTATCACTGGGACATCACACATGCAGGAACCTGGTAGCCAAGGGCAGTGAATATCTTATCATTGTAAGTGCTGCACTTGTATCACTGTTAGAGCATGTTACAGGGACATCCTTCATGTCAATTGTCATCTTCCTTATAAATCTGCCTGTGTGTACTTTGATAGCCATGGGGGGAGGGGGTGTATTTAAAACCTACCCCAATCATATACTTGGTCTTCAAAAGAAATGACCTATTCATAATACTTGATTGAACAGAATGTTTACCTAACCATATAACGTTCTTTGATTTTTATATACCCTCTTTGCTGTCTGTAAACAAAGTTTACAGTTAAATATTACAATTTTGGTTTCTGAGCTGAATATCTGAGCAATAATATGAGTTTACCTGTTGGATTTCTTTTACTCCGGTATTCAGTTTTATTATATACCTATAACTGATACGACTTTAGAACTGTCTGTTTTCTGGCCATCTGATACAGAAAGCCGGATCAACGAACTGAGGTTTTCTGAATCCATATTACTATCCTTTAAAACGAGGCTAACGTCCGTAACCTGCTTTTGCGGCGACGTTATGTAAAGTAAATTGCAAGCATGAAACCAGAGATGGAAAATATGTTGACATGACGTCAAGAAACGTAACGTTATGGTAAACGTTCCCGCAATTTTTCGGGATTCAAGACAAAAACAGGTTTTAAAATCAGAAAGAATGTCAGAAAAAAGGCATATAATAAAAATATTATCATAATGTTACGCGTCTCGGGTGATCCGATGGTATGACCTCATCCACTCGACGTGATACAGTACGTCAGATCAAGTTACTATTATGATAATGTGTATTTATTTACTGTTGAGTCCTTATCTTTGCTTTATCTCCTTGTTATATCTTGATTTATATGTTTCAGGAGATGATGCATTGATAAGTTAGGGGTCTTTCATGCAAACCAAATATCTATATCTATCCACATCTGAATTAAGGGTGAGGTTGGCGCCATTAAACAGGTTTAAGCCCTCCAGTAAAATATTTTACTGACCGTTCCAAGGCGGTTCTTCTTTTGTGGATTTTTTATGTTTTTGTTCTGTCTTGTGTTTGCTATGTCTTTGTGCGCGTCTGTTTATATGTGCTTTGTGGTCACCTGCTGGGGAAGGGCTGACCTCTTGACTCTCGTTTGTGGTGTCTACTGTGAGTTTTCACTTTCCCATTGGTATCCTGGGTCAGGTGTGGTACTTGATTGTATCGATTCCTGATCTTTGCACCCTTACTTACCTTTATTCAAACAGGGATGTCACAGAAAGGCACCATTCATATATCAATGATGAAAAACTGGGTCAGTCATATACTTTTTGTTAGAAAAGGGAGGCTTATCGTATACCTGGCAGTGCTAAAAAGGGGCTAATCGGCATGCACATCCGTACTCTGCCATATAGGTAGTTCTTGTATCACTGTTAGCTTATGCTAGGCCCTCCCTGACAAATGTGCTCTGCTCTGTCTTCATTGTAAGTGTTGTACATGTAACACTGTTAGCCCATGTTACACCCTTCATGACAGATGTTCTCTGCTCTGTCATCATAGTAAGTGCTGATCTTGTACCACTGTTAGCCCATGTTACACCATTCAGGACAAATGTCCTCTGCTCTGTCATCATTGTAAGTGCATTACATGTATCACTGTTAGCCCATGTTACATCCTTCATGATAAATGTACTCTGCTCTGTCATCATTGTAAGTGCTGTACTTAAATCACTGTTAGCCCATTGTGTATTGTTCATGACAGATGTTCTCTGCTCTGTCATCATTGTAAGTGCTGTACATGTATCACTGTTAGCCCATGTTACACCCTTCATGACAAATGTCCTCTGCTCTGTCATCATTGTAAGTGCTGTACATGTATCACTGTTAGCCCATGTTACACCCTTCATAACAAATGTCCTCTGCTCTGTCAACATAGTAAGTGCTGTACATGTTACACTGTTAGCCCATGTTACACCCTTCATGGCAAATGTCATCTGCTCTGTCATCATTGTAAGTGCTGTACATGTAACACTGTTAATCCATGTTACACCCTTCATGACAGATGTTCTCTGCTCTGTCAACATAGTAAGTGCTGTACATGTATCACTGTTAACCCATGTTACACCCTTCATGGCAAATGTCCTCTGCTCTGTCATCATTATAAGTGCTATACTTAAATCACTGTTAGCCCATGCTGTTTCCTTAATTCCAAATGTCCTCTTCTCTGTCATTATTGTTAGTACTGTACTTGTATCGTTGTTAGTCCATGTTATATTCTTCATGACTAATGTCCTTGGCTCTGTCATCATTGTAAGTGCTATACTTAAATCAATTGCATCTAAAATATTCATCACTTTCATGTCTTTGTGATGAGAGAAATCCATCAAGATATCATTTTTCCAGGAACTCCTGATTCTGAATATAAAATGGCTTCACTTTTTTAACTCTTCATCTGATAGTGATTTCCACAGATTATCTTTTCATTGTTCTAATTCAGATTCAATCTCCCACAAAAATACAGGAATTCTTTATTCTGAATATAAAATGGCTTCACTTGTTAAACTCTTCATCTGATAGTGATTTCCACAGATTATCTTTTCATTGTTCTATTTCAGATTCAATCTCCCACAAAAATACAGGAATTCTTTATTCTGAATATTAAATGGCTACACTTATTATCTTTTCATTGTTTTATTTCAGATTCAATCTCTCACAAATACAGGAATTCTTGAACCTGAATATAAAATGGCTTCACTAGTTAAACTCTTCATCTGATCTTAATTATCAAAGATAATATTTGTACTGTTTTATTTCAGATTCAATCACCCCTAAAATACAATGACTTATTTCTCAACTTATTCCTTGCCATTTTATGTTTAAAATGCTAACTCTTGACCCACTCTCTACTGTAGACATATCAAACTGGTTGCAGTTTCTCTGGTGAACCAACAGAAGTTAGTTCTTTACGTCCTGGAAAGATAAGCTTCTGGATTTCATACTGTGGCATTTAGTAAATGTGTGCAGTCATTTTGTGATATCACTTTACCCTTTTGTACTCAGAAGGTCACAATATGATAGAATTTGATCCATTCTGAGTGCATTAGTGGATTAGATCCAGATTCCACCTGGATAGCTTAGTTGCACTAGAGCACCTATTGATTGTTATTGGCACCAAGCCATTTTAATTTTTTTTTCTGTTAAGCTTTTATAGATCGTTTGAGACGAGAACCGGTGAGTTCTTCCTGCATCCTTGTGTCAATCTAATTCAAGGAAACAACTGTCTGGTTTGGGGTAAAAACCCTGTTTAGTACACATTTCTCCGGTTGTTGAGCAATTATGAATGGATTTTCATGCCCCAGTGGAAAAATGAAAAATGACCACTTCTGCACCAAATCAATTCATCAAGTTTCTCATTTGCATAGGAATTGGGTCAAAGAGACCTAATACATGATAATATTTTCTAGCTGCCTTTTTTTTATTATTTTTTTTAAATGTTTACCTTAAGAAGGACAAGGTAAATGACCACGGAGACCCCAATGCGGGGGCTTGGGGTCTTTGCACTTTCCATCTTTTTTTCCAGACTCATTGAATTAGAGTGAGCTGCATTTTTTTATATTCAATGAAGTTTGAATAAGGAGTATTTTATAATTATAAAAGTATCTTGCTCTACTTACTTGAACTAAGATTGCAGGAATGACAGGTAAAGCAGAGTCACTGTTTGCTTTATTAAATATTTGTGACTTATATTTCTGAGGGATCCAAGTTTTTCTTATAATTTTTCAAAAATAAATTTTACCTGTCTGTCTCATGCATATTTTTTTTCTGATATTTCAATTCAAAATGATTTTCAATTTTCTTTTAAATTATACGTATATTCATTTCTTAAATTGCATATTTGTTTTCAAGATAAGTTAAAGGTTGTTTATAAGTAATTAAAAAGATTTTGCTATTACATCTCAAAAAGCCATTTTTTAAGTATTGCTGTGTATTTACCTTGTTCTTGATTATCAGCAACATGAGTATTTGATATAATTCATATTTATCATTCACATACTGAATTTAGATTGCAGAATTCGCATATAAATCAATTCATAAAACACAACTTGAGGGATGTGCTGTCAAAATTTTGTAACAATCCTTATTTTATTGATGGGTTGTTCTTGATAAATGCAGATATTTCAGTGATATCATAAATGCAACATGCACATTTATTAGAGTAAGGCCTTAGAGATAATCTTTGAAGAACTTTTGAATCTGTGGGCAAGCTTAAAGTAAGATATATTAGCTCTTTTCAGTAGTTTCCAATCAACAAGATGCCTGCCATTCTGCATATCCTTCTACCAGGATGTTAAGGGTATTTGTTGTCAGGCTCAATTTCCATTTGATATGCACTACATTGTAGTTTCTATGTACTGTTTTTGGTTATCTGGATGCTATGTTACAATCCTACCATTTGTCAGGATAAAGATACCAGGCCCATTTATGTTTAATTCTTCTATGAAAATAGTTGCTACATTAACTGGAACACTTTTGGTTAAAAGGTTTTGAGTACATTGAAAACTTCATCATATTTTTCATTAATTTCTTGTCTTTGTGTTAAGAGAAGTCCATCAAGATATCATTTTCGCAGGAATTCTTGATTCTGAATATAAAACGACTTCACTTGTTAAATTCTTCATCTCATAGTGGTTTCCACAGATTATCTTTTCATTGTTCTTATTCAGATTCAACCTCCCACAAAAATACAGGAATTCTTTATTCTGAATATAAAATGGCTTCACTTGTTAAACTCTTCATCTGATAGTGATTTCCACAGATTATCTTTTCATTGTTCTATTTCAGATTCAATCTCCCACAAAAGTACAGGAATTCTTTATTCTGAATATTAAATGGCTTCACTTATTATCTTTTCATTGTTTTATTTCAGATTCAATCTCTCACAAATACAGGAATTTTTGAACCTGAATATAAAATGGCTTCACTAGTTAAACTCTTCATCTGATCTCAATTATCAAAGATAATATTTGTACTGTTTTATTTCAGATTCAATCACCCCTAAAATACAATGACTTATTTCTCAACTTATTCCTTGCCATTTTATGTTTAAAATGCTAACTCTTGACCCGCTCTCTACTGTAGACATAACAAACTGGTTGCAGTTTCTCTGGTGAACCAACGGAAGTTAGTTCTTTACGTCCTGGAAAGATAAACTTCTGGATTTCATACTGTGGCATTTAGTAAATGTGTGCAGTCATTTTGTGATATCACTTTACCCTTTTGTACTCAGAAAGTCACAATATGATAGAATTTGATCCATTCTGAGTGCATTAGTGGATTAGATCCAGATTCCACCTGGATAGCTTAGTTGCACTAGAGCACCTATTGATTGTTATTGGCACCAAGCCATGTTAATTATTTTTTCTGTTAAGCTTTTATAGATGGTTTGAGACGAGAACCTGTGAGTTCTTCCTGCATCCTTGTGTCAATCTAATTCAAGGAAACAACTGTCTGGTTTGGGGTAAAAACCCTGTTTTGTACACATTTCTCCCGTTGTTGAGCAATTATGAATGGATTTTCATGCCCCAGTGGAAAAATGAAAAATGACCACTTCTGCACCAAATCAATTCATCAAGTTTCTCATTTGCATAGGAATTGGGTCAAAGAGACCTAATACATGATAATATTTTCTAGCTGCCTTTTTTATTATTATTTTTTTAAAATGTTTACCTTAAGAAGGACAAGGTAAATGACCACCGAGATCCCAATGCGGGGGCTTGGGGTCTTTGCACTTTCCATCTTTTTTTCCAGACTCATTGAATTAGAGTGAGCTGCATTTTTTATATTCAATGAAGTTTAAATAAGGAGTATTTTATAATTATAAAAGTATCTTGCTCTACTTACTTGAACTAAGATTGCAGGAATGACAGGTAAAGCAGAGTCACTGTTTGCTTTATTATAATTTTTCAAAAATAAATTTTACCTGTCTGTCTCATGCATATTTTTTCCTGATATTTCAATTCAAAACGATTTTCAATTTTCTTTTAAATTATAGGTATATTCATTTCTTAAATTGCATATTTGTTTTCAAGATAAGTTAAAGGTTGTTTATAAGTAATTAAAAAGATTTTGCTATTACATCTCAAAAAGCCATTTTTTAAGTATTGCTGTGTATTTACCTTGTTCTTGATTATCAGCAACATGAGTATTTGATGAATTTACATTTATCATTCACATACTGAATTTAGATTGCAGAATTCGCAGATAAATCAATTCATTAAACACAACTTGAGGGATGTGCTGTCAAAATTTTGTAACAATCCTTATTTTATTGATGGGTTGTTCATGATAAATGCAGATATTTCAGTGATATCATAAATGCAACATGCACATTTATTAGAGTAAGGCCTTAGAGATAATCTTTGAAGAACTTTTGAATCTGTGGGCAAGCTTAAAGTAAGATATATTAGCTCTTTTCAGTAGTTTCCAATCAACAAGATATCTGCCATTCTGCATATCCTTCTACCAGGATGTTAAGGGTATTTGTTGTCAGGCTCAATTTCCATTTGATATGCACTACATTGTAGTTTCTATGTACTGTTTTTGGTTATCTGGATGCTATGTTACAATCCTACAATTTGTCAAGATAAATAAAGATATCAGGCCCATTTATGTTTAATTCTTCTATGAAAATAGTTGCTACATTAACTGGAACACTTTTGGTTAAAAGGTTTTGAGTACATTGAAAACTTCATCAAACTTTTCATTAATTTCTTGTCTTTGTGTTAAGAGAAGTCCATCAAGATATCATTTTCGCAGGAATTCTTGATTCTGAATATAAAACGGCTTCACTTGTTAAATTCTTCATCTCATAGTGGTTTCCACAGATTATCTTTTCATTGTTCTTATTCAGATTCAACCTCCCACAAAAATACAGGCATTCTTTATTCTGAATATAAAATGGCTTCACTTGTTAAACTCTTCATCTTATAGTGATTTCCACAGATTATCTTTTCATTGTTCTATTTCAGATTCAATCTCCCACAAAAATACAGGAATTCTTTATTCTGAATATTAAATGACTTCACTTATTATCTTTCATTGTTTTATTTCAGATTCAATCTCTCACAAATACAGGAATTCTTGAACCTGAATATAAAATGGCTTCACTAGTTAAACTCTTCATCTGATCTCAATTATCAAAGATAATATTTGTACTGTTTTATTTCAGATTCAATCACCCCTAAAATACAATGACTTATTTCTCAACTTATTCCTTGCCATTTTATGTTTAAAATGCTAACTCTTGACCCGCTCTCTACTGTAGACATAACAAACTGGTTGCAGTTTCTCTGGTGAACCAACGGAAGTTAGTTCTTTACGTCCTGGAAAGATAAGCTTCTGGATTTCATACTGTGGCATTTAGTAAATGTGTGCAGTCATTTTGTGATATCACTTTACCCTTTTGTACTCAGAAGGTCACAATATGATAGAATTTGATCCATTCTGATTGCATAAGTGGATTAGATCCAGATTCCACCTGGATAGCTTAGTTGCACTAGAGCACCTATTGATTGTTATTGGCACCAAGCCATGTTAATTATTTTTTCTGTTAAGCTTTTATAGATCGTTTGAGACGAGAACCCGTGAGTTCTTCCTGCATCCTTGTGTCAATCTAATTCAAGGAAACAACTGTCTGGTTTGGGGTAAAAACCCTGTTTCGTACACATTTCTCCGGTTGTTGAGCAATTATGAATGGATTTTCATGCCCCAGTGGAAAAATGAAAAATGACCACTTCTGCACCAAATCAATTCATCAAGTTTCTCATTTGCATAGGAATTGGGTCAAAGAGACCTAATACATGATAATATTTTCTAGCTGCCTTTTTTATTATTATTTTTTTAAAATGTTTACCTTAAGAAGGACAAGGTAAATGACCACCGAGATCCCAATGCGGGGGCTTGGGGTCTTTGCACTTTCCATCTTTTTTTCCAGACTCATTGAATTAGAGTGAGCTGCATTTTTTATATTCAATGAAGTTTAAATAAGGAGTATTTTATAATTATAAAAGTATCTTGCTCTACTTACTTGAACTAAGATTGCAGGAATGACAGGTAAAGCAGAGTCACTGTTTGCTTTATTAAATATTTGTGACTTATATTTCTGAGGGATCCAAGTTTTTCTTATAATTTTTCAAAAATAAATTTTACCTGTCTGTCTCATGCATATTTTTTCCTGATATTTCAATTCAAAATGATTTTCAATTTTCTTTTAAATTATATGTATATTCATTTCTTAAATTGCATATTTGTTTTCAAGATAAGTTAAAGGTTGTTTATAAGTAATTAAAAAGATTTTGCTATTACATCTCAAAAAGCCATTTTTTAAGTATTGCTGTGTATTTACCTTGTTCTTGATTATCAGCAACATGAGTATTTGATGAATTTACATTTATCATTCACATACTGAATTTAGATTGCAGAATTCGCAGATAAATCAATTCATAAAACACAACTTGAGGGATGTGCTGTCAAAATTGTGTAACAATCCTTATTTTATTGATGGGTTGTTCTTGATAAATGCAGATATTTCAGTGATATCATAAATGCAACATGCACATTTATTAGAGTAAGGCCTTAGAGATAATCTTTGAAGAACTTTTGAATCTGTGGGCAAGCTTAAAGTAAGATATATTAGCTCTTTTCAGTAGTTTCCAATCAACAAGATATCTGCCATTCTGCATATCCTTCTACCAGGATGTTAAGGGTATTTGTTGTCAGGCTCAATTTCCATTTGATATGCACTACATTGTAGTTTCTATGTACTGTTTTTGGTTATCTGGATGCTATGTTACAATCCTACCATTTGTCAAGATAAATAAAGATATCAGGCCCATTTATGTTTAATTCTTCTATGAAAATAGTTGCTACATTAACTGGAACCTTTTTGGTTAAAAGGTTTTGAGTACATTGAAAACTTCATCAAACTTTTCATTAATTTCTTGTCTTTGTGTTAAGAATAGTCCATCAAGATATCATTTTCGCAGGAATTCTTGATTCTGAATATAAAACGGCTTCACTTGTTAAATTCTTCATCTCATAGTGGTTTCCACAGATTATCTTCCCATTGTTCTTATTCAGATTCAACCTCCCACAAAAAACCAGGCATTCTTTATTCTGAATATAAAATGGCTTCACTTGTTAAACTCTTCATCTGATAGTGATTTCCACAGATTATCTTTTCATTGTTCTATTTCAGATTCAATCTCCCACAAAAATACAGGAATTCTTTATTCTGAATATTAAATGGCTTCACTTATAATCTTTCATTGTTTTATTTCAGATTCAATCTCTCACAAATACAGGAATTCTTGAACCTGAATATAAAATGGCTTCACTAGTTAAACTCTTCATCTGATCTCAATTATCAAAGATAATATTTGTACTGTTTTATTTCAGATTCAATCACCCCTAAAATATAATGACTTATTTCTCAACTTATTCCTTGCCATTTTATGTTTAAAATGCTAACTCTTGACCCGCTCTCTACTGTAGACATAACAAACTGGTTGCAGTTTCTCTGGTGAACCAACGGAAGTTAGTTCTTTACGTCCTGGAAAGATAAGCTTCTGGATTTCATACTGTGGCATTTAGTAAATGTGTGCAGTCATTTTGTGATATCACTTTACCCTTTTGTACTCAGAAGGTCACAATATGATAGAATTTGATCCATTCTGATTGCATAAGTGGATTAGATCCAGATTCCACCTGGATAGCTTAGTTGCACTAGAGCACCTATTGATTGTTATTGGCACCAAGCCATGTTAATTATTTTTTCTGTTAAGCTTTTATAGATCATTTGAGACGAGAACCCGTGAGTTCTTCCTGCATCCTTGTGTCAATCTAATTCAAGGAAACAACTGTCTGGTTTGGGGTAAAAACCCTGTTTCGTACACATTTCTCCGGTTGTTGAGCAATTATGAATGGATTTTCATGCCCCAGTGGAAAAATGAAAAATGACCACTTCTGCACCAAATCAATCCATCAAGTTTCTCATTTGCATAGGAATTGGGTCAAAGAGACCTAATACATGATAATATTTTCTAGCTGCCTTTTTTATTATTATTTTTTTTTAAATGTTTACCTTAAGAAGGACAAGGTAAATGACCACCGAGACTCCAATGCGGGGGCTTGGGGTCTTTGCACTTTCCATCTTTTTTTCCAGACTCATTGAATTAGAGTGAGCTGCATGTTTTTTATATTCAATGAAGTTCAAATAGGGAGTATTTTATAATCATAAAAGTATCTTGCTCTACTTACTTGAACTAAGATTGCAGGAATGACAGGTAAAGCAGAGTCACTGTTTGCTTTATTAAATATTTGTGACTTATATTTCTGAGGGATCCAAGTTTTTCTTATATTTTTCAAAAATAAATTTTACCTGTCTGTCTCATGCATATTTTTTCCTGATATTTCAATTCAAAATGATTTTCAATTTTCTTTTAAATTATATGTATATTCATTTCTTAAATTGCATATTTGTTTTCAAGATAAGTTAAAGGTTGTTTATAAGTTATTAAAAAGATTTTGCTATTACATCTCAAAAAGCCATTTTTTAAGTATTGCTGTGTATTTACCTTGTTCTTGATTATCAGCAACATGAGTATTTGATGAATTTATATTTATCATTCACATACTGAATTTAGATTGCAGAATTCGCAGATAAATCAAATCATAAAACACAACTTGAGGGATGTGCTGTCAAAATTTTGTAACAATCCTTATTTTATTGATGGGTTGTTCTTGATAAATGCAGATATTTCAGTGATATCATAAATGCAACATGCACATTTATTAGAGTAAGGCCTTAGAGATAATCTTTGAAGAACTTTTGAATCTGTGGGCAAGCTTAAAGTAAGATATATTAGCTCTTTTCAGTAGTTTCCAATCAACAAGATATCTGCCATTCTGCATATCCTTCTACCAGGATGTTAAGGGTATTTGTTGTCAGGCTCAATTTCCATTTGATATGCACTACATTGTAGTTTCTATGTACTGTTTTTGGTTATCTGGATGCTATGTTACAATCCTACCATTTGTCAAGATAAATAAAGATATCAGGCCCATTTATGTTTAATTCTTCTATGAAAATAGTTGCTACATTAACTGGAACACTTTTGGTTATAAGGTTTAGAGTACATTGAAAACTTCATCAAACTTTTCATTAATTTCTTGTCTTTGTGTTAAGAGAAGTCCATCAAGATATCATTTTCGCAGGAATTCTTGATTCTGAATATAAAACGGCTTCACTTGTTAAATTCTTCATCTCATAGTGGTTTCCACAGATTATCTCTTCATTGTTCTTATTCAGATTCAACCCCCCACAAAAATACAGGAATTCTTTATTCTGAATATAAAATGGCTTCACTTGTTAAACTCTTCATCTGCTAGTGATTTCTACAGATTATCATTTCATTGTTCTATTTTAGATTCAATCTCCCACTAAATTACAGGAATTCTTTATTCTGAATATTAAATGGCTTCACTTATTATCTTTTCATTGTTTTATTTCAGATTCAATCTCTCACAAATACAGGAATTCTTGAACCTGAATATAAAATGGCTTCACTAGTTAAACTCTTCATCTGATCTTAATTATCAAAGATAATATTTGTACTGTTTAATTTCAGATTCAATCACCCCTAAAATACAATGACTTATTTCACAACTTATTCCTTGCCATTTTATGTTTAAAATGCTAACTCTTGACCCACTCTCTACTGTAGACATAACAAACTGGTTGCAGTTTCTCTGGTGAACCAACGGAAGCTAGTTCTTTACGTCCTGGAAAGATAAGCTTCTGGTATTCATACTGTGGCATTTAGTAAATGTGTGCAGTCATTTTGTGATATCACTTTACCCTTTTGTACTCAGAAGGTCACAATATGATAGAATTTGATCCATTCTGAGTGCATAAGTGGATTAGATTCAGATTCCACCTGGATAGCTTAGTTGCACTAGAGCACCTATTGATTGTTATTGGCACCAAGCCATGTTAATTATTGTTTCAGTTAAGCTTTTATAGATGGTTTGAGACCAGAACCTGTGAGTTCTTCCTGCATCCTTGGGTCAATCTAATTCAAGGAAACAACTGTCTGGTTTGGGGTAAAAACCCTGTTTCGTACACATTTCTCCGGTTGTTGAGCAATTATGAATGGATTTTCATGCCCCAGTGGAAAAATGAAAAATGACCACTTCTGCACCAAATCAATCCATCAAGTTTCTCATTTGCATAGGAATTGGGTCGAAGAGACCTAATACATGATAATATTTTCTAGCTGCCTTTTTTATTATTATTTTTTAAAAATGTTTTCCTTAAGAAGAACAAGGTAAATGACCACCGAGACCCCAATGCGGGGGCTTGGGGTCTTTGCACTTTCCACTTTTTTTCCAGACTCATTGAATTAGAGTGAGCTGCATTTTTTATATTCAATGAAGTTTAAATGAGGAGTATTTTATAATCATAAAAGAATCTTGCTCTACTTACTTGAACTAAGATTGCAGGAATGACAGGTAAAGCAGAGTCACTGTTTGCTTTATTAAATATTTGTGACTTACATTTCTGAGGGATCCAAGTTTTTCTTATATTTTTTCAAAATTAAATTTTACCTGTCTGTCTCATGCATATTTTTTCCTGATATTTCAATTCAAAATGATTTTCATTTTTCTTTTAAATTATAGGTATATTCATTTCTTAAATTGCATATTTGTTTTCAAGATAAGTTAAAGGTTGTTTATAAGTAATTAAAAAGATTTTGCTATTACATCTCAAAAAGCCATTTTTCAAGTATTGCTGTGTATTTACCTTGTTTTTGATTATCAGCAACATGAGTATTTGATGAATTTATATTTATCATTCACATACTGAATTTAGATTGCAGAAATCGCAGATAAATCAATTCATAAAACACAACTTGAGGGATGTGCTGGCAAAATTTTGTAACAATCCTTATTTTATTGATGGGTTGTTCTTGATAAATGCAGATATTTCAGTGATATCATAAATGCAACATGCACATTTATTAGAGTAAGGCCTTAGAGATAATCTTTGAAGAACTTTTGAATCTGTGGGCAAGCTTAAAGTAAGATATATTAGCTCTTTTCAATAGTTTCCAATCAACAAGATACCTGCCATTCTGCATATGCTTTGACCAGGATGTTAAGGATATTTTTTATGTAAGGCTCAATTTCCATTTGCACTTAATTTTAATTTCTATTTACTGGTTTTGGTCTTCTGGAGGCTCTGGTACAATATTGCAGTCCTTTTTAAGAATCAAGATCTGTGCATTCTTGAATGAAGATAATTGCTTGTTTAGTAGCTTTATATAAAAGGATATAATTTGCATATTCTTCTTCTAGGCTGTAAAGGTTATTTTGTCGGATTTGATTTCCTTTTGTTTTGTATCACATTTTCAGTTTTCTCACATAAGTTATCTTCTTGGTCTGATAAAGTTTCTGATACATTCCCACAGTTTAGTTTCATTTAAGGAAAATACTTGTTTGTACATTTGCATCATATGTGTTAAAAATGAAAGGTTACAGTATATTGAAATAATATTCAAAAGGTTCATCCCTTCGTTGTATTTATTTTTAGAGAAGCGGATTAAGTTGCCAATTTGTAGGAATTTTCGTTCCTGAGTATGAAATGGCCATTCTTTACCTGATAGTGTTCTCGTCTGATTATATATTCACCTTTTTAATTGAGACCCAATCTTCTTTTCTTATAAATACAATGACTGTTATTTCTCATCTCATTCCATTAGAAAAAACTAAAGAAGGCAAAAATCAGGAATAGACACAATCAAGTACCCCAACAGATCCAAGACACCATATGAGAAAATGACAAAAAACACAGAGAAGCAACACCCACAAGAGAGACAAGAAGTCAGCCCTTTTTATCACAAGGTGATCACAAGACTGCAGGGAACAAACAAGACATTAAATTAAAGACAATTGTCAAACATGAGTAACAAAATGGATGCACAAGATAATCATCATCTTGGAACGGTCAGTTTCATCATGCCAATTTTTGGTTCAAAGCATATGCATTATGAGCAGAACATAAAATTTACTGGTAACAGCTCTTCCGAATTCATTGGACAATAGCTCTTTTGATATTTACAGGTTCACACGTCAGGTATATTGGTGTTTATTTTGGGCTTTCACTGGGTTCAACTAAGATCTATTCAGCCTTATTAAAAAGGCTCTATCTTTCTTGTGTACAAGTACAATGGCTGTCATTTCCGCTCCACTTTATATCAAATTCTAGTTCATTATGTCAATACTTGGTCCATCATTTACTTTGGGCAAACATTTTCATGAACATTCATAATAAATGCACTGGATATAGTTCCTCTGGTGAACTCCTATTTGACAGCTTTTATTTTCCAGTTTCATGGTTGTGGAAGATATTTTCGTCTTTCACTGTGTTCCAGCAAGATCTATTTCTGCCTTTTATTGTGAATTCATTTTCATTGCAACTCTTGGTTCATCAATTTTTGGGGGCCAAAAACGTTCCTAAAAAGCCGTTAGTAATGCCTTGGATGAACCAATATTTGCCACTTCACTGGACACAGTTTGCACACATGAAGTATCTTTTGGACTTTCAATGTGTCCCAGCAAGATCTGTTCTACCATTTTATTGAGAATCCTTCTTCCTTATGTATATTTAATTTCTGTCATTTCTCAACCAATTCTTTTTGAGTTCTGGTTCATCATACCAATTATTGGCCTAGCATTTTCTTTGGGCACAACTGTTCATGATCAGTCATAATTACTGTACTTGTTACAGTTCCTCTGGTGAACCAATATATGTCAATTCACTGGATGTTTTTTGATTCAAAATTATGGAAGTATATTTGATCTTTCAATGAATGAGCTCCAGCAAGATCTATTCTACCATATTAATTGAAATACAAATACAATTACTGTCATTTCTCAAGCTGTTTCTTAAAAGTTCATACCAATCCTCTTCGGGTAAAAATATTCCTGGACAGTCATAATTAATGTGCTTGTTACATTTCCTATGGTGATCGTATATTTGAAGACTCTGTGGATGGTTACATGTTCAGGGATATGAAGTATATTTTTGGCTTTCACTCTGTTCCAGCAAGATCAGTTTTGGGATTTCAAACTGTAGCAACCTGTAATTTACAATTCTTAATTATCCTAATGTTTTTTGTTTTTTTTTAAAGCAAAGGGTCTATTGTTATCACCTCTTTCTGTCAGTCCATCCGTCTGTCTATCTGTTATGCTATATCCTCGTAAACCGTAGGAAAAAATTCAACCAATGGAGGATCAGGAATCAATACAATCAAGCACCACACCTGACCCAGGACATCAATTGGGAAAGTAACAAAACACAAAAACACAATAAAAATCATATAGAAGAGAGTGAAGAGGTCAGCCCTTTCCTAGCAGGTGACCACAAGGCAACAATGAACAGACATGAAAACAGGACAAACAAGAAACATATTAACAAAAATGATCCACAAAAGAGCAAGTGCCCTTGGAACGGTCAGTAAAAAAATCCCTTCGATAACCATATAGCATGAAATATTAATAAAATTAATAAAACAAAACTAAGAGACAGGCTGTCTAGTGCCTCTGTGGCAGAGCTGTTTGCATCATTAATACAGCAGGGCTTAGGTGTACAAGTCAGGTAGAAGTCCTTCAAATTCAGAGGCTACAGTTACAGAGCAATAACCTGAAGCCAAGTTAGATGTCAACTGAGTAAATGACCGTGCAGTCTACATATTGGGTATGACCATAATAGACATGCATACTTGATTAATATATCTACTCCACAATATATTGTTCTAGTGTGCTGCTATGTGGAAATATTCATGAGTAGAGGGTACAGCCATGAACATATTAGACTGACCATATATGCAGTAAGGGTACTGCTCTTGACTGTTTAATCTCAAGAAAAGCAACTTTAAATTTTATTTTCTCTTCTAAATCTGATTTAAAATATTTTTTTTTAATTACAAGGGTCTAGTTAGTAGTAAGTTGATGACTACTCAATGTCAGTAGTCATATTATGCTGTGACTGTGAATTAGGGTTGATAGTGCAGTAATTCAGAAATAGCAAAATGTGTACCCCTTAAAACTGCCAAATGGGCATCTTAAAATGCTTTTCTCTTCCTTCTCTGATTTTAAGGGGTTAGATGTCTATTTCAAGGGTCTGGATAACAGTTTGTGGGCATTTCCTCAAAGCCATTGGTCTTAATATGCTGTAACTATATTATGGCAATGTGTATAAAAGTAAGAAAGAGGGCAAATATCAGGAATTGATACAATCAAGCACCACACCAGACCCAGGATACCAATGGGACAGTGTCACCCTAATCTGACTACCATAAAGGCAGGCAGTATGGACTCTGTAATTATTTTTGAAACTTCACATTTTTTTCTTGGACTTCCATTGTGAATAAGGTAAGGGAATAGTGAAAACATTTATTTAGATATAATTTTGTCATATTAATTCACTCCTTTTAAACCTTATACCATGATATCTCGAATAAAAAATCAAAAATAAGAGGAAGGGGATATAAGTTTTTGAATTAGCTTTATGTAATGTTGTTCCTTTATTTCCTTTTTGCCCCCGCTCACTGGGGCCATAGAAATAGGTGGGCTGCCTAGTGCCTCTGTGGCAGAGCTGCTTGTATCATGAATACAGCAGGGCTTAGGTTTACAAGTCAGGTAGAAGTCCTTCAAATTCAGAGGCAACAGTTACAGAGCAATAACCTGAAGCCAAGTTAGATGTCAACTGAGTAAATGACTGTGCAGTTTACATATTGGGTATGACCATAATAGACATGCATACTGGATTAATATATCTACTCCACATTTTTTGTTCTAGTGTGCTGCTATGTGGAAATATTCATGAGTAGAAGGTGCAGCCATGAACAGATTAGACTGACCATATATGCGGTAAGGGTACTGCTCTTGACTGTTTAATCTCAAGAAAAGCATCTTTAAATTTGCTTTTCTCTTCTAAATCTGATCTAAAATATTTTTTTAATCACAAGGGTCTGGTTAGCAGTTAGTTGATGACTACTCAATGTCAGTAGTCATATTATGCTATGACTGTGAATAAGGCTTGCTAGTGCAGTAATTCAGAAATAGCAAAATGTGTATCCCTTAAAACTGCCAAATGGGCATCTTAAAATGCTTTTTCTCCTCTTCTCTGATTTTAAGGGGTTAGCTGTCTATTTCAAGGGTCTGGATAACTGTTTGTGGGCATTTTCTCAAAGTCATTGGTCTTAATATGCTGTAACTTTATTATGGCAATGTGTATAACAGTAAGAAAGAGGGCAAATATCAGGAATTGATACAATCAAGCACCACACCAGACCCAGGATACCAATGGGAAAGTGTAACCCTAATCTGACTACCATATAGGCAGGCAGTATGGACTCTGTAATTATTTCTGAAACTTCACATTTTTTCTTGGACTTCCATTGTGAATAAGGTAAGGGAATAGTGATAAGATTTATTTAAATATAATTTTGTCATATAAATTCACTCCTTTTAAACCTTTTACCATAATATCTTGAATTTTTTGTTTGATTTGATTCTTTACGTCCCATCAACAATCTTATAGTTATATAGGGACGGTTCTTCCTGGGTTGAACCAGTACTAAGCTAGGATAAATGTGTCTTGCTCAAGGACCACAAAGCAGTGACGCTGGTGAGGCTCGAACCCGCGGCCCTTCAGTCTCGAGTCAAGCACTCTACCACTGAGCCCCTGCACTTCCGATATTTTGAATTAAAAGTCAAAAATAAGAGGAAGGGGATATAAGTTTTTGAATTAGCTTTATGTAATGTTGTTCCTTTATTCCCTTTTTGCCCCCGCTCACTGGGGCCATAGAAATAGGTGGGCTGCCTAGTGCCTCTGTGGCAGAGCTGTTTGTATCATGAATACAGCAGGGCTTAGGTTTACAAGTCAGGTAGAAGTCCTTCAAATTCAGAGGCAACAGTTACAGAGCAATAACCTGAAGCCAAGTTAGATGTCAACTGAGTAAATGACCGTGCAGTTTACATATTGGGTATGACCACAATAGACATGCATACTGGATTAATATATCTACTCCACAATATATTGTTCTAGTGTCCTGCTATGTGGAAATCTTCATGAGTAGAAGGTACAGCCATTAACATATTAGGCTGACCATATATGCGGTAAGGGTACTGCTCCTGACTGTTTAATCTCAAGAAGAGCATCTTTAAATTTGCTTTTCTCTTCTAAGTCTAATTTAAATATTTTTTAAATACAAGGGTCTGGTAAGCAGTTTGTTGATGACTACTCACTGCCAGTAGTCATATTATGTTGTGACTGTGAATTAGGGTTGCTAGTGCAGTTATTCAGAAATAGCAAAATGAGTACCCCTTAAAATTGCCAAATGGGCATCTTAAAATGCTTTTCTCTTCCTTCTCTGATTTTAAGGGGTTAGTTGTCTATTTCATGGGTCTGGATAACAGTTTGTGGGCATTTCCTCAAAGTCATTGGTCTTAAGATGCTGTAACTATATATTGGCAATGTGTATAAAAGTAAGAAAGAGGGCAAATATCAGGAATTGATACAATCAGGCACGACACCAGACCCAGGATACCAATTGGAAAGTGTAACCCTAATCTGACTACCATATAGGCAGGCAGTATGGATTCCGTAATTATTTCTGAAACTTCACATTTTTTTCTTGGACTTCCATTGTATATAAGGTAAGGGAATAGTGAAAAGATTTATTTAAATATAATTTTGTCATATTAATTCACTCCTTTTAAACCTTTTACCATGATATCTTGAATTAAAAGTCAAAAATAAGAGGAAGGGGAAATACATTTTTGAATTAGCTTTATGTAATGTTATTCCTTTATTCCCTTTTTGCCCCCGCTCACTGGGGCCATAGAAATAGGTGGGCTGCCTAGTGCCTCTGTGGCAGAGCTGCTTGTATCATTAATACAGCAGGGCTTAGGTTTACAAGTCAGGTAGAAGTCCTTCAAATTCAGAGGCAACAGTTACAGAGCAATAACCTGAAGCCAAGTTAGATGTCAACTAAGTACATGACCGTGCAGTTTACATATTGGGTATGACCATAATAGACATGCATACCTTGATTAATATATCTACTCCACAATATATTGTTCTAGTGTGCTGCTATGTGGAAATATTCATGAGTAGAAGGTGCAGCCATGAACATATTAGACTGACCATATATGCGGTTAGGGTACTGCTCTTGACTGTTTAATCTCAAGAAAAGCATCTTTAAATTTGCTTTTCTCTTCTAAATCTGATTTAAAGATTTTAAAGTTAGTGATAATATGGCAAAAAGATAATCCAGATCAGACGGCTCCTGAAGGAAAATCTGATCTGTGATATCACTATTTGCCACCTTAACATTACCTCTGATAACAACTTATCTTACCTGAGGAAATAGAATAACACAGTTCAGACCACTCCTGAAGGAACAGTCTGATCTGTTTTTACACTATTCTTCTCCGGCAAGGTAAGGTGGGCAAGATAAGGTGTGTAAAAGGTTTCCCTTGAGGTGGCAAGGAGTATAAACACTGATCAGACTGCTCTTTTAAGTAAGTCTCCTCTGTGTTTACAATATTTGCCATTTTAACAATACCTTCTAAACACCTTATAGTGCCTGAGCAAATAGTTAACGCAGATTGGACCGTTCCTGATGGATAGTATGATCAGTGTTTTCACTATTGGCCATTTTAATACTACCAGATAAGCACCTTATTATGCTTATGCAAATAAATGCAAACCCAGATCAGCCCCTCCTTAAGGAATGGTCTGCTCAATGTTTACATTATTTGCTCAAACATGATGAGCTGTGAGAAAGATAGTCTTTATATGACAAATAGTGTAAACAATGGTCAGAATGCTTTTGATGGAATTGTCGGATCTAAGTTAGCACTATATGCTCAGGAAAATTGCCATCTATTGCATTCGCTGTCTAATACAGAGTTTAAAGGTAGTGATGATATGGCAAAAAGATAATCCAGATCAGACTTTTCTGCAGGAAAGTCTGGTCTGTGCTGTCACTATTTGCCACCTTAACATTACCTTTTAAAACAACTTATCTTACCTGAGGAAATAGAATAACACAGTTCAGACCACTCCTGAAGAAACAGTCTGATCTGTTTTTACACTATTCTTCTTAGGCAAGGTAATGTGGGCAAGATAAGGTGTGTAAAAGGTTTTTATTGACGTGGCAAAGAGTATAAACACTGATCAGACTGCTCTTTAAGTAAGTCTCCTCTGTGTTAAAATATTTGCCATTTCAACAATACCATCGAAACACCTTATAGTGCCTGAGCAAATAGTAAACCCAGATGGGACTGTTCCTGATGGATTGTTTGATCAGTGTTTTCACTATTGGCCATTTTAATACTACCAGATAAGCACCTTATTATGCCTATGCAAATAAATGCAAACCCAGATCAGACCCCTCCTAAAGGAATGGTCTGATCAATGTTTTCATTATTTGCTCAAACATAATGAGTTGTGTGAAAGATAGTCTTTATATGGCAAATAGTGTAAACAATGGTCAGAATGCTCTTGATGGAATGGTCGTATCTAAGTTAGCACTATATGCTCAGGAAAACTGCAATCTAATGCATTCGCTGTCTGATACAGAGTTTAAAGGTTGTGATGATATGGCAAAAAGATAACCCAGAACAGACAGCTCACGAAGGAAAGTCTGATCTGTGCTGTCACTATTTGCCACCTTAACAGTACCCTTTAAAACAACTTATCTTACCTGAGGAAATAGAATAACACAGATCAGACCACTCCTGAAGGAACAGTCTGATCTGTTTTTACTCTATTCTTCTCCGGCAAGGTAAGGTGGGCAAGGTAAGGTGTGTAAAAGGTTTCCCTTGAGGTGGCAAAGAGTATAAACACTGATCAGACTGCTCTTTTAAGTAAGTCCCCTCTGTGTTTACAATATTTGCCATTTTAACAATACCTTTTAAAAACCTTATAGTGCCTGAGCAAATAGTTAACGCAGATTGGTCCGTTCCTGATGGATAGTATGATCAGTGTTTTCACTATTGGTCATTTTAATACTACCAGATAAGCACCTTATTATGCTTGTGCAAATAAATGCAAACCCAGATCAGACCCCTCCTTAAGGAATGGTCTGATCAATGTTTACATTATTTGCTCAAAAATTATGAGCTGTGAGAAAGATAGTCTTTATATGGCAAATAGTGTAATCAATGGTCAGAATGCTCTTGATGGAATGGTCGGATCTAAGTTAGCACTATATGCTCAGGAAAATTGCAATCTAATGCATTCGCTGTCTGATACAGAGTTTAAAGGTAGTGATGATATGGCAAAAAGATAATCCAGATCAGACTTTTCTGAAGGAAAGTCTGATCTGTGCTGTCACTATTTGCCACCTTAACATTACCTTTTAAAACAACTTATCTTACCTGAGGAAATAGAATAACACAGTTCAGACCACTCCTGAAGGAACAGTCTGATCTGTTTTACACTATTCTTCTTAGGCAAGGTAATGTGGGCAAGATAAGGTGTGTAAAAGGTTTCCATTGAGGTGGCAAAGAGTATAAACACTGATCAGACTGCTCTTTTAAGTAAGTCTCCTCTGTGTTTAGAATATTTGCCATTTCAACAATACCATCGAAACACCTTATAGTGCCTGAGCAAATAGTAAACGCTGATTAGACCGTTCCTGATGGATAGTATGATCAGTGTTTTCACTATTGGCCATTTTAATACTACCAGATAAGCACCTTATTATGCCTATGCAAATAAATGCAAACCCAGATCAGACCCCTCCTAAAGGAATGGTCTGATCAATGTTTTCATTATTTGCTCAAACATAATGAGTTGTGTGAAAGATAGTCTTTATATGGCAAATAGTGTAAACAATGATCAGAATGCTTTTGATGGAATGGTCTGATCTAAGTTAGCACTATATGCTCAGGAAAATTGCAATCTAATGCATTCGCTGTCTGATACAGAGTTTAAAGGTTGTGATGATATGGCAAAAAGATAACCCAGAACAGACAGCTCCCGAAGGAAAATCTGATCTGTGTTGTCACTATTTGCCACCATAACATGACCTTTGAAAACAACTTATCCTGTCTGAGGAAATAGAATAACACAGATCAGACCACTCCTGAAGGAACAGTCTGATCTGTTTTTACACTATTCTCCGGCAAGGTGAGGTGGGCAAGATAAGGTGTGTAAAAGGTTTCCCTTGAGGTGGCAAGGAGTATAAACACTGATCAGACTGCTCTTTTAAGTAAGTCTCCTCTGTGTTTACAATATTTGCCATTTTAACAATACCTTCTAAACACCTTATAGTGCCTGAGCAAATAGTTAACGCAGATTGGACCGTTCCTGATGGATAGTATGATCAGTGTTTTCACTATTGGCCATTTTAATACTACCAGATAAGCACCTTATTATGCTTATGCAAATAAATGCAAACCCAGATCAGCCCCTCCTTAAGGAATGGTCTGCTCAATGTTTACATTATTTGCTCAAACATGATGAGCTGTGAGAAAGATAGTCTTTATATGACAAATAGTGTAAACAATGGTCAGAATGCTTTTGATGGAATTGTCGGATCTAAGTTAGCACTATATGCTCAGGAAAATTGCCATCTATTGCATTCGCTGTCTAATACAGAGTTTAAAGGTAGTGATGATATGGCAAAAAGATAATCCAGATCAGACTTTTCTGCAGGAAAGTCTGATCTGTGCTGTCACTATTTGCCACCTTAACATTACCTTTTAAAACAACTTGTCTTACCTTAGGAAATAGAATAACACAGTTCAGACCACTCCTGAAGAAACAGTCTGATCTGTTTTTACACTATTCTTCTTAGGCAAGGTAATGTGGGCAAGATAAGGTGTGTAAAAGGTTTTTATTGACGTGGCAAAGAGTATAAACACTGATCAGACTGCTCTTTAAGTAAGTCTCCTCTGTGTTAAAATATTTGCCATTTCAACAATACCTTCGAAACACCTTATAGTGCCTGAGCAAATAGTTAACGCAGATTGGACCGTTCCTGATGGATAGTATGATCAGTGTTTTCACTATTGGCCATTTTAATACTACCAGATAAGCACCTTATTATGCCTATGCAAATAAATGCAAACCCAGATCAGACCCCTCCTAAAGGAATGGTCTGATCAATGTTTTCATTATTTGCTCAAACATAATGAGTTGTGTGAAAGATAGTCTTTATATGGCAAATAGTGTAAACAATGGTCAGAATGCTCTTGATGGAATGGTCGTATCTAAGTTAGCACTATATGCTCAGGAAAACTGCAATCTAATGCATTCGCTGTCTGATACAGAGTTTAAAGGTTGTGATGATATGGCAAAAAGATAACCCAGAACAGACAGCTCACGAAGGAAAGTCTGATCTGTGCTGTCACTATTTGCCACCTTAACAGTACCCTTTAAAACAACTTATCTTACCTGAGGAAATAGAATAACACAGATCAGACCACTCCTGAAGGAACAGTCTGATCTGTTTTTACTCTTTTCTTCTCCGGCAAGGTAAGGTGGGCAAGGTAAGGTGTGTAAAAGGTTTCCCTTGAGGTGGCAAAGAGTATAAACACTGATCAGACTGCTCTTTTAAGTAAGTCCCCTCTGTGTTTACAATATTTGCCATTTTAACAATACCTTTTAAAAACCTTATAGTGCCTGAGCAAATAGTTAACGCAGATTGGTCCGTTCCTGATGGATAGTATGATCAGTGTTTTCACTATTGGTCATTTTAATACTACCAGATAAGCACCTTATTATGCTTGTGCAAATAAATGCAAACCCAGATCAGACCCCTCCTTAAGGAATGGTCTGATCAATGTTTACATTATTTGCTCAAAAATTATGAGCTGTGAGAAAGATAGTCTTTATATGGCAAATAGTGTAATCAATGGTCAGAATGCTCTTGATGGAATGGTCGGATCTAAGTTAGCACTATATGCTCAGGAAAATTGCAATCTAATGCATTCGCTGTCTGATACAGAGTTTAAAGGTAGTGATGATATGGCAAAAAGATAATCCAGATCAGACTTTTCTGAAGGAAAGTCTGATCTGTGCTGTCACTATTTGCCACCTTAACATTACCTTTTAAAACAACTTATCTTACCTGAGGAAATAGAATAACACAGTTCAGACCACTCCTGAAGGAACAGTCTGATCTGTTTTACACTATTCTTCTTAGGCAAGGTAATGTGGGCAAGATAAGGTGTGTAAAAGGTTTCCATTGAGGTGGCAAAGAGTATAAACACTGATCAGACTGCTCTTTTAAGTAAGTCTCCTCTGTGTTTAAAATATTTGCCATTTCAACAATACCATCGAAACACCTTATAGTGCCTGAGCAAATAGTAAACGCTGATTAGACCGTTCCTGATGGATAGTATGATCAGTGTTTTCACTATTGGCCATTTTAATACTACCAGATAAGCACCTTATTATGCCTATGCAAATAAATGCAAACCCAGATCAGACCCCTCCTAAAGGAATGGTCTGATCAATGTTTTCATTATTTGCTCAAACATAATGAGTTGTGTGAAAGATAGTCTTTATATGGCAAATAGTGTAAACAATGGTCAGAATGCTTTTGATGGAATGGTCTGATCTAAGTTAGCACTATATGCTCAGGAGAATTGCAATCTAATGCATTCGCTGTCTGATACAGAGTTAAAAGGTTGTGATGATATGGCAAAAAGATAACCCAGAACAGACAGCTCCCGAAGGAAAATCTGATCTGTGTTGTCACTATTTGCCACCATAACATGACCTTTGAAAACAACTTATCCTGTCTGAGGAAATAGAATAACACAGATCAGACCACTCCTGAAGGAACAGTCTGATCTGTTTTTACACTATTCTCCGGCAAGGTGAGGTGGGCAAGATAAGGTGTGTAAAAGGTTTCCCTTGAGGTGGCAAGGAGTATAAACACTGATCAGACTGCTCTTTTAAGTAAGTCTCCTCTGTGTTTACAATATTTGCCATTTTAACAATACCTTCTAAACACCTTATAGTGCCTGAGCAAATAGTTAACGCAGATTGGACCGTTCCTGATGGATAGTATGATCAGTGTTTTCACTATTGGCCATTTTAATACTACCAGATAAGCACCTTATTATGCTTATGCAAATAAATGCAAACCCAGATCAGCCCCTCCTTAAGGAATGGTCTGCTCAATGTTTACATTATTTGCTCAAACATGATGAGCTGTGAGAAAGCTGGTCTTTATATGACAAATAGTGTAAACAATGGTCAGAATGCTTTTGATGGAATTGTCGGATCTAAGTTAGCACTATATGCTCAGGAAAATTGCCATCTATTGCATTCGCTGTCTAATACAGAGTTTAAAGGTAGTGATGATATGGCAAAAAGATAATCCAGATCAGACTTTTCTGCAGGAAAGTCTGATCTGTGCTGTCACTATTTGCCACCTTAACATTACCTTTTAAAACAACTTATCTTACCTTAGGAAATAGAATAACACAGTTCAGACCACTCCTGAAGAAACAGTCTGATCTGTTTTTACACTATTCTTCTTAGGCAAGGTAATGTGGGCAAGATAAGGTGTGTAAAAGGTTTTTATTGACGTGGCAAAGAGTATAAACACTGATCAGACTGCTCTTTAAGTAAGTCTCCTCTGTGTTAAAATATTTGCCATTTCAACAATACCATCGAAACACCTTATAGTGCCTGAGCAAATAGTTAACGCAGATTGGACCGTTCCTGATGGATAGTATGATCAGTGTTTTCACTATTGGCCATTTTAATACTACCAGATAAGCACCTTATTATGCCTATGCAAATAAATGCAAACCCAGATCAGACCCCTCCTAAAGGAATGGTCTGATCAATGTTTTCATTATTTGCTCAAACATAATGAGTTGTGTGAAAGATAGTCTTTATATGGCAAATAGTGTCAACAATGGTCAGAATGCTCTTGATGGAATGGTCGTATCTAAGTTAGCACTATATGCTCAGGAAAACTGCAATCTAATGCATTCGCTGTCTGATACAGAGTTTAAAGGTTGTGATGATATGGCAAAAAGATAACCCAGAACAGACAGCTCACGAAGGAAAGTCTGATCTGTGCTGTCACTATTTGCCACCTTAACAGTACCCTTTAAAACAACTTATCTTACCTGAGGAAATAGAATAACACAGATCAGACCACTCCTGAAGGAACAGTCTGATCTGTTTTTACTCTATTCTTCTCCGGCAAGGTAAGGTGGGCAAGGTAAGGTGTGTAAAAGGTTTCCCTTGAGGTGGCAAAGAGTATAAACACTGATCAGACTGCTCTTTTAAGTAAGTCCCCTCTGTGTTTACAATATTTGCCATTTTAACAATACCTTTTAAAAACCTTATAGTGCCTGAGCAAATAGTTAACGCAGATTGGTCCGTTCCTGATGGATAGTATGATCAGTGTTTTCACTATTGGTCATTTTAATACTACCAGATAAGCACCTTATTATGCTTGTGCAAATAAATGCAAACCCAGATCAGACCCCTCCTTAAGGAATGGTCTGATCAATGTTTACATTATTTGCTCAAAAATTATGAGCTGTGAGAAAGATAGTCTTTATATGGCAAATAGTGTAATCAATGGTCAGAATGCTCTTGATGGAATGGTCGGATCTAAGTTAGCACTATATGCTCAGGAAAATTGCAATCTAATGCATTCGCTGTCTGATACAGAGTTTAAAGGTAGTGATGATATGGCAAAAAGATAATCCAGATCAGACTTTTCTGAAGGAAAGTCTGATCTGTGCTGTCACTATTTGCCACCTTAACATTACCTTTTAAAACAACTTATCTTACCTGAGGAAATAGAATAACACAGTTCAGACCACTCCTGAAGGAACAGTCTGATCTGTTTTACACTATTCTTCTTAGGCAAGGTAATGTGGGCAAGATAAGGTGTGTAAAAGGTTTCCATTGAGGTGGCAAAGAGTATAAACACTGATCAGACTGCTCTTTTAAGTAAGTCTCCTCTGTGTTTAAAATATTTGCCATTTCAACAATACCATCGAAACACCTTATAGTGCCTGAGCAAATAGTAAACGCTGATTAGACCGTTCCTGATGGATAGTATGATCAGTGTTTTCACTATTGGCCATTTTAATACTACCAGATAAGCACCTTATTATGCCTATGCAAATAAATGCAAACCCAGATCAGACCCCTCCTAAAGGAATGGTCTGATCAATGTTTTCATTATTTGCTCAAACATAATGAGTTGTGTGAAAGATAGTCTTTATATGGCAAATAGTGTAAACAATGGTCAGAATGCTTTTGATGGAATGGTCTGATCTAAGTTAGCACTATATGCTCAGGAGAATTGCAATCTAATGCATTCGCTGTCTGATACAGAGTTAAAAGGTTGTGATGATATGGCAAAAAGATAACCCAGAACAGACAGCTCCCGAAGGAAAATCTGATCTGTGTTGTCACTATTTGCCACCATAACATGACCTTTGAAAACAACTTATCCTGTCTGAGGAAATAGAATAACACAGATCAGACCACTCCTGAAGGAACAGTCTGATCTGTTTTTACACTATTCTCCGGCAAGGTAAGGTGGGCAAGGTAAGGTGTGTAAAAGGTTTCCCTTGAGGTGGCAAAGAGTATAAACACTGATCAGACTGCTCTTTTAAGTAAGTCTCCTCTGTGTTTACAATATTTGCCATTTTAACAATACCTTCTAAACACCTTATAGTGCCTGAGCAAATAGTTAACGCAGATTGGACCGTTCCTGATGGATAGTATGATCAGTTTTTTCACTATTGGCCATTTTAATACTACCAGATAAGCACCTTATTATGCTTATGCAAATAAATGCAAACCCAGATCAGCCCCTCCTTAAGAAATGGTCTGCTCAATGTTTACATTATTTGCTCAAACATGATGAGCTGTGAGAAAGATAGTCTTTCTATGACAAATAGTGTAAACAATGGTCAGAATGCTCTTGATGGAATTGTCTGATCTAAGTTAGCACTATATGCTCAGGAAAATTGCCATCTATTGCATTCGCTGTCTAATACAGAGTTTAAAGGTAGTGATGATATGGCAAAAAGATAATCCAGATCAGACTTTTCTGCAGGAAAGTCTGATCTGTGCTGTCACTGTTTGCCACCTTAACATTACCTTTTAAAACAACTTATCTTACCTTAGGAAATAGAATAACACAGTTCAGACCACTCCTGAAGAAACAGTCTGATCTGTTTTTACACTATTCTTCTTAGGCAAGGTAATGTGGGCAAGATAAGGTGTGTAAAAGGTTTTTATTGACGTGGCAAAGAGTATAAACACTGATCAGACTGCTCTTTAAGTAAGTCTCCTCTGTGTTAAAATATTTGCCATTTCAACAATACCATCGAAACACCTTATAGTGCCTGAGCAAATAGTAAACCCAGATTGGACCGTTCCTGATGGATTGTTTGATCAGTGTTTTCACTATTGGCCATTTTAATACTACCAGATAAGCACCTTATTATGCCTATGCAAATAAATGCAAACCCAGATCAGACCCCTCCTAAAGGAATGGTCTGATCAATGTTTTCATTATTTGCTCAAACATGATGAGATGTGTGAAAGATAGTCTTTATATGGCAAATAGTGTAAACAATGGTCAGAATGCTCTTGATGGAATGGTCTTATCTAAGTTAGCACTATATGCTCAGGAAAATTGCAATCTAATGCATTCGCTGTCTGATACAGAGTTTAAAGGTTGTGATGATATGGCAAAAAGATAACCCAGAACAGACAGCTCACGAAGGAAAGTCTGATCTGTGCTGTCACTATTTGCCACCTTAACAGTACCCTTTAAAACAACTTATCTTACCTGAGGAAATAGAATAACACAGATCAGACCACTCCTGAAGGAACAGTCTGATCTGTGTTTACTCTATTCTTCTCCGGCAAGGTAAGGTGGGCAAGGTAAGGTGTGTAAAAGGTTTCCCTTGAGGTGGCAAAGAGTATGAACACTGATCAGACTGCTCTTTTAAGTAAGTCCCCTCTGTGTTTACAATATTTGCCATTTTAACAATACCTTTTAAAAACCTTATAGTGCCTGAGCAAATAGTTAACGCAGATTGGTCCGTTCCTGATGGATAGTATGATCAGTGTTTTCACTATTGGTCATTTTAATACTACCAGATAAGCACCTTATTATGCTTGTGCAAATAAATGCAAACCCAGATCAGACCCCTCCTTAAGGAATGGTCTGATCAATGTTTACATTATTTGCTCAAAAATTATGAGCTGTGAGAAAGATAGTCTTTATATGGCAAATAGTGTAATCAATGGTCAGAATGCTCTTGATGGAATGGTCTTATCTAAGTTAGCACTATATGCTCAGGAAAATTGCAATCTAATGCATTCGCTGTCTGATACAGAGTTTAAAGGTAGTGATGATATGGCAAAAAGATAATCCAGATCAGACTTTTCTGAAGGAAAGTCTGATCTGTGCTGTCACTATTTGCCACCTTAACATTACCTTTTAAAACAACTTATCTTACCTGAGGAAATAGAATAACACAGTTCAGACCACTCCTGAAGGAACAGTCTGATCTGTTTTACACTATTCTTCTTAGGCAAGGTAATGTGGGCAAGATAAGGTGTGTAAAAGGTTTCCATTGAGGTGGCAAAGAGTATAAACACTGATCAGACTGCTCTTTTAAGTAAGTCTCCTCTGTGTTTAAAATATTTGCCATTTCAACAATACCATCGAAACACCTTATAGTGCCTGAGCAAATAGTAAACGCTGATTAGACCGTTCCTGATGGATAGTATGATCAGTGTTTTCACTATTGGCCATTTTAATACTACCAGATAAGCACCTTATTATGCCTATGCAAATAAATGCAAACCCAGATCAGACCCCTCCTAAAGGAATGGTCTGATCAATGTTTTCATTATTTGCTCAAACATAATGAGTTGTGTGAAAGATAGTCTTTATATGGCAAATAGTGTAAACAATGGTCAGAATGCTTTTGATGGAATAGTCTGATCTAAGTTAGCACTATATGCTCAGGAAAATTGCAATCTAATGCATTCGCTGTCTGATACAGAGTTAAAAGGTTGTGATGATATGGCAAAAAGATAACCCAGAACAGACAGCTCCCGAAGGAAAATCTGATCTGTGTTGTCACTATTTGCCACCATAACATGACCTTTGAAAACAACTTATCCTGTCTGAGGAAATAGAATAACACAGATCAGACCACTCCTGAAGGAACAGTCTGATCTGTTTTTACACTATTCTCTGGCAAGGTAAGGTGGGCAAGGTAAGGTGTGTAAAAGGTTTCCCTTGAGGTGGCAAAGAGTATAAACACTGATCAGACTGCTCTTTTAAGTAAGTCTCCTCTGTGTTTACAATATTTGCCATTTTAACAATACCTTCTAAACACCTTATAGTGCCTGAGCAAATAGTTAACGCAGATTGGACCGTTCCTGATGGATAGTATGATCAGTGTTTTCACTATTGGCCATTTTAATACTACCAGATAAGCACCTTATTATGCTTATGATAATAAATGCAAACCCAGATCAGACCCCTCCTTAAGGAATGGTCTGCTCAATGTTTACATTATTTGCTCAAACATGATGAGCTGTGAGAAAGATAGTCTTTATATGACAAATAGTGTAAACAATGGTCAGAATGCTCTTGATGGAATTGTCTGATCTAAGTTAGCACTATATGCTCAGGAAAATTGCCATCTATTGCATTCGCTGTCTAATACAGAGATAAAGGTAGTGATGATATGGCAAAAAGATAATCCAGATCAGACTTTTCTGAAGGAAAGTCTGATCTGTGCTGTCACTATTTGCCACCTTAACATTACCTTTTAAAACAACTTATCTTACCTGAGGAAATAGAATAACACAGTTCAGACCACTCCTGAAGTCTGATCTGTTTTTACACTATTCTTCTTAGGCAAGGTAATGTATGCAAGATAAGGTGTGTTCGATATCTTGAATTAAAAGTCAAAAATAAGAGGAAGGGGATATATATTTTTGAATTAGCTTTATGTAATGTTGTTCCTTTATTCCCTTTTTGCCCCCGCTCACTGGGGTCATAGAAATAGGTGGGCTGCCTAGTGCCTCTGTGGCAGAGCTGTTTGTATCATGAATACAGCAGGGCTTAGGTTTACAAGTCAGGTAGAAGTCCTTCAAATTCAGAGGCAACAGTTACAGAGCAATAACCTGAAGCCAAGTTAGATGTCAACTAAGTACATGACCGTGCAGTTTACATATTGGGTATGACCATAATAGACATGCATACTGGATTAATATATCTACTCCACAATATATTGTTCCAGTGTACTGCTATGTGGAAATCTTCATGAGTAGAAGGTACAGCCATTAACATATTAGGCTGACCATATATGCGGTAAGGGTACTGCTCCTGACTGTTTAATCTCAAGAAGAGCATCTTTAAATTTGCTTTTCTCTTCTAAGTCTAATTTAAATATTTTTTAAATACAAGGGTCTGGTAAGCAGTTTGTTGATGACTACTCACTGCCAGTAGTCATATTATGCTGTGACTGTGAATTAGGGTTGCTAGTGCAGTAATTCAGATATAGCAAAATGAGTACCCCTTAAAATTGCCAAATGGGCATCTTAAAATGCTTTTCTCTTCCTTCTCTGATTTTAAGGGGTTAGTTGTCTATTTCAAGGGTCTGGATAACAGTTTGTGGGCATTTCCTCAAAGCCATTGGTCTTAATATGCTGTAACTATATATTGGCAATGTGTATAAAAGTAAGAAAGAGGGCAAATATCAGGAATTGATACAATCAGGCACCACACCAGACCCAGGATACCAATGGGAAAGTGTAACCCTAATCTGACTACCATATAGGCAGGCAGTATGGATTCTGTAATTATTTCTGAAACTTCACATTTTTTCTTGGACTTCCATTGTGAATAAGGTAAGAGAATAGTGAAAAGATTTATTTAAATATAATTTTGTCATATTAATTCACTCCTTTTAAACCTTTTACCATAATATCTTGAATTAAAAGTCAAAAATAAGAGGAAGGGGATATACATTTTTGAATTAGCTTTATGTAATGTTATTCCTTTATTCCCTTTTTGCCCCTGCTCACTGGGGGCCATAGAAATAGGTGGGCTGCCTAGTGCCTCTGTGGCAGAGCTGCTTGTATCATGAATATAGCAGGGCTTAGGTTTACAAGTCAGGTAGAAGTCCTTCAAATTCAGAGGCAACAGTTACAGAGCAATAACCTGAAGCCAAGTTAGATGTCAACTAAGTACATGACCGTGCAGTTTACATATTGGGTATGACCATAATAGACATGCATACTGGATTAATATATCTACTCCACAATATATTGTTCTAGTGTACTGCCATGTGGAAATATTCATGAGTAGAAGGTGCAGCCATGAACATTTTAGACTGACCATATATGCGGTTAGGGTACTGCTCTTGACTGTTTAATCTCAAGAAAAGCATCTTTAAATTTGCTTTTCTCTTCTAAATCTGATTTAAAGATTTTAATTAGTGATAATATGGCAAAAAGATAATCCAGATCAGACGGCTCCTGAAGGAAAATCTGATCTGTGTTATCACTATTTGCCACCTTAACATTACCTCTGATAACAAATTATCTTACCTGAGGAAATAGAATAACACAGTTCAGACCACTCCTGAAGGAGCAGTCTGATCTGTTTTTACACTATTCTTCTCCGGCAAGGTAAGGTGGGCAAGATAAGGTGTGTAAAAGGTTTCCCTTGAGGTGGCAAAGAGTATAAACACTGATCAGACTGCTCTTTTAAGTAAGTCTCCTCTGTGTTTACAATATTTGCCATTTTAACAATACCTTTTAAAAACCTTATAGTGCCTGAGCAAATAGTTAACGCAGATTGGACCGTTCCTGATGGATAGTATGATCAGTGTTTTCACTATTGGTCATTTTAATACTACCAGATAAGCACCTTATTATGCTTGTGCAAATAAATGCAAACCCAGATCAGACCCCTCCTTAAGGAATGGTCTGATCAATGTTTACATTATTTGCCCAAAAATAATGAGCTGTGAGAAAGATAGTCTTTATATGACAAATAGTGTAAACAATGGTCAGAATGCTCTTGATTGAATGGTCGGATCTAAGTTAGCACTATATGCTCAGGAAAATTGCAATCTAATGCATTTGCTGTCTGATACAGAGTTTAAAGGTAGTGATGATATGGCAAAAAGAAAATCCAGATCAGACTTTTCTGAGGGAAAGTCTGATCTGTGCTGTCACTATTTGCCACCTTAACATTACCTTTTAAAACAACTTATCTTACCTGAGGAAATAGAATAACACAGATCAGACCACTCCTGAAGGAACAGTCTGATCTGTTTTACACTATTCTTCTTAGGCAAGGTAATGTGGGCAAGATAAGGTGTGTAAAAGGTTTCCATTGAGGTGGCAAAGAGTTTAAACACTGATCAGACTGCTCTTTAAGTAAGTCTCCTCTGTGTTTAAAATATTTGCCATTTCAACAATACCATCGAAACACCTTATAGTGCCTGAGCAAATAGTAAACCCAGATGGGACTGTTCCTGATGGATTGTTTGATCAGTGTTTTCACTATTGGACATTTTAATACTACCAGATAAGCACCTTATTATGCCTATGCAAATAAATGCAAACCTAGATCAGACCCCTCCTAAAGGAATGGTCTGATCAATGTTTTCATTATTTGCTCAAACATAATGAGTTGTGTGAAAGATAGTCTTTATATGGCAAATAGTGTAAACAATGGTCAGAATACTCTTGATGGAATGGTCTGATCTAAGTTAGCACTATATGCTCAGGAAAATTGCAATCTAATGCATTCGCTGTCTGATACAGAGTTTAAAGGTTGTGATGATATGGCAAAAAGATAACCCAGAACAGACAGCTCCCGAAGGAAAATCTGATCTGTGTTGTCACTATTTGCCACCATAACATGACCTTTGAAAACAACTTATCCTGTCTGAGGAATTAGAATAACACAGATCAGACCACTCCTGAAGGAACAGTCTGATCTGTTTTTACACTATTCTCCGGCAAGGTAAGGTGGGCAAGGTAAGGTGTGTAAAAGGTTTCCCTTGAGGTGGCAAAGAGTATAAACACTGATCAGACTGCTCTTTTAAGTAAGTTTCCTCTGTGTTTACAATATTTGCCATTTTAACAATACCTTCTAAACACCTTATAGTGCCTGAGCAAATAGTTAACGCAGATTGGACCGTTCCTGATGGATAGTATGATCAGTGTTTTCACTATTGGCCATTTTAATACTACCAGATAAGCACCTTATTATGCTTATGCAAATAAATGCAAACCCAGATCAGCCCCTCCTTAAGGAATGGTCGGCTCAATGTTTACATTATTTGCTCAAACATGATGAGCTGTGAGAAAGATAGTCTTTATATGACAAATAGTGTAAACAATGGTCAGAATGCTCTTGATGGAACTGTCTGATCTAAGTTAGCACTATATGCTCAGGAAAATTGCCATCTATTGCATTCGCTGTCTAATACAGAGTTTAAAGGTAGTGATGATATGGCAAAAAGATAATCCAGATCAGACTTTTCTGAAGGAAAGTCTGATCTGTGCTGTCACTATTTGCCACCTTAACATTACCTTTTAAAACAACTTATCTTACCTTAGGAAATAGAATAACACAGTTCAGACCACTCCTGAAGGAACAGTCTGATCTGTTTTTACACTATTCTTCTTAGGCAAGGTAATGTGGGCAAGATAAGGTGTGTAAAAGGTTTTTTATTGAGGTGGCAAAGAGTATAAACACTGATCAGACTGCTCTTTAAGTAAGTATCCGCTGTGTTTAAAATATTTGCCATTTCAACAATACCATCTAAACACCTTATAGTGCCTGAACAAATAGTAAACCCAGATGGGACTGTTCCTGATGGATTGTTTGATCAGTGTTTTCACTATTGGCCATTTTAATACTACCAGATAAGCACCTTATTATGCCTATGCAAATAAATGCAAACCCAGATCAGAACCCTCCTTAAGGAATGGTCTGATCAATGTTTTCATTATTTGCTCAAACATAATGAGTTGTGTGAAAGATAGTTTTTATATGGCAAATAGTGTAAACAATGGTCAGAATGCTCTTGATGGAATGGTCTTTATCTAAGTTAGCACTATATGCTCAGGAAAATAGCAATCTAATGCATTCGCTGTCTGATACAGAGTTTAAAGGTTGTGATGATATGGCAAAAAGATAACCCAGAACAGACAGCTCCCAAAGAAAAGTCTGATCTGTGTTGTCATTATTTGCCACCATAACATGACCTTTGAAAACAACTTATCCTGTCTGAGGAAATAGAATAACACAGATCAGACCACTCCTGAAGGAACAGTCTGATCTGTTTTTACACTTTTCTTCTCCAGCAAGGTAAGGTGGGCAAGGTAAGGTGTATAAAAGGTTTCCCTTGAGTTGGCAAAGAGTATAAACACTGATCAGACTGCTCTTTTAAGTAAGTCTCCTCTGTGTTTACAATATTTGCCATTTTAACAATACCTTCTAAACACCTTATAGTGCCTGAGCAAATAGTAAACGCAGATTGGACCGTTCCTGATGGATAGTATGATCAGTGTTTTCACTATTGGACATTTTAATACTACCAGATAAGCACCTTATTATGCTTATGCAAATAAATGCAAACCCAGATCAGACCCCTCCTTAAGGAATGGTCTGATCAATGTTTACATTATTTGCTCAAACATGATGAGCTGTGAGAAAGATAGTCTTTATATGGCAAATAGTGTAAACAATGATCAGAATGCTCTTGATGGAATTGTCTGATCTAAGTTAGCACTATATGCTCAGGAAAATTGCCATCTATTGAATTCGCTGTCTAATACAGAGTTTAAAGGTAGTGATGATATGGCAAAAAGATAATCCAGATCAGACTTTTCTGCAGGAAAGTCTGATCTGTGCTGTCACTATTTGCCACCTTAACATTACCCTTTAAAACAACTTATCTTACCTGAGGAAATAGAATAACACAGATCAGACCGCTCCTGAAGGAACAGTCTGATCTGTTTTTACACTATTCTTCTCAGGCAAGGTAAGATGGGCAAGATAAGGTGTTTAAAAGGTTTCCCTTGAGGTGGCAAAGAGTATAGTCACTAATCAGACTGCTCTTTTAAGTAAGTCTCCTCTGTGTTTACAATATTTGCCATTTTAACAATACCTTTAAAACACCTTATAGTGCCTGAGCAAATAATTAATGCAGATTCGACTGTTCCCGATGGATAGTATTATCAGTGTTTTCACTATTGGCCATTTTAATACTACCAGAAAAGCACCTTATTATGCTTGTGCAAATAAATGCAAACCTAGATCAGACCCCTCCTTAAGGAATGGTCTGATCAATGTTTTCATTATTTGCTCAAACATGATGAGCTGTGAGAAAGATAGTCTTTATATGGCAAATAGTGTAATCAATGGTCAGAATGCTCTTGATGGAATGGTCGGATCTAAGCACTATATGCTCAGGAAAATTGCCATCTATTGCATTCGCTGTCTGATACAGAGTTTAAAGGTAGTGATGATATGGCAAAAAGATAATCCAGATCAGACTTTTCTGAAGGAAAGTCTGATCTGTGCTGTCACTATTTGCCACCTTAACATTACCTTTTAAAACAACTTATCTTACCTGAGGAAATTGAATAACACAGTTCAGACCACTCCTGAAGGAACAGTCTGATCTTTTTTTGCACTATTCTTCTTAGGCAAGGTAAGGTGGGCAAGATGAGGTGTGTAAAAGGTTTCCATTGAGGTGGCAAAGAGTATAAACACTGATCAGACTGCTCTTTAAGTAAGTCTCCTCTGTGTTTAAAATATTTGCCATTTCAACAAAACCATCGAAACACCTTATAGTGCCTGAGCAAATAGTAAACCCAGACGGAACTGTTCCTTGTGGATAGTATGATCAGTGTTTTCACTATTGGCCATTTTAATACTACTAGATAAGCACCTTATTATGCCTATGCAAATAAATGCAAACCCAGATCAGACCCCTCCTAAAGGAATGGTCTGATCAATGTTTTCATTATTTGCTCAAACATGATGAGTTGTGTGAAAGATAGTCGTTATATGGCAAATAGTGTAAACAATGGTCAGAATGCTCTTGGTGGAATGGTCTTATCTAAGTTAGCACTATATGCTCAGGAAAATTTCAATCTAATGCATTCGCTGTCTGATACAGAGTTTAAAGGTTGTGATGATATGGCAAAAAGATAACCCAGAACAGACAGCTCCCAAAGGAAAGTCTGATCTGTGTTGTCACTATTTGCCACCATAACATGACTTTTGAAAACAACTTATCCTGTCTGAGGAAATAGAATAACACAGATCAGACCACTCCTGAAGGAACAGTCTGATCTGTTTTTACACTGTTCTTCTCCGGCAAGGTAAGGTGGGCAAGGTAAGGTGTGTAAAAGGTTTCCCTTGAGGTGGCAAAGAGTATAAACACTGATCAGACTGCTCTTTTAAGTAAGTCTCCTCTGTGTTTACAATATTTGCCATTTTAACAATACCTTCTAAACACCTTATAGTGCCTGAGCAAATAGTTAACGCAGATTGGACCGTTCCTGATGGATAGTATGATCAGTGTTTTCACTATTGGCCATTTAAATACTACCAGATAAGCACCTTATTATGCTTATGCAAATAAATGCAAACCCAGATCAGACCCCTCCTTAAGGAATGGTCTGATCAATGTTTACATTATTTGCTCAAACATGATGAGCTGTGAGAAAGATAGTCTTTATATGGCAAATAGTGTAAACAATGGTCAGAATGCTCTTGATGGAATTGTCTGATCTAAGTTAGCACTATATGCTCAGGAAAATTGCCATCTATTGCATTCGCTGTCTAATACAGAGTTTAAAGGTAGTGATGATATGGCAAAAAGATAATCCAGATCAGACTTTTCTGAAGGAAAGTCTGATCTGTGCTGTCACTATTTGCCACCTTAACATTACATTTTAAAACAACTAATCTTACCTTAGGAAATAGAATAACACAGTTCAGACCACTCCTGAAGGAACAGACTGATCTGTTTTTACACTATTCTTCTGAGGCAAGGTAATGTGGGCAAGATAAGGTGTGTTCGATATCTTGAATTAAAAGTCAAAAATAAGAGGAAGGGGATATATATTTTTGAATTAGCTTTATGTAATGTTGTTCTTTTATTCCCTTTTTGCCCCCGCTCACTGGGGCAATAGAAATAGGTGGGCTGCCTAGTGCCTCTGTGGCAGAGCTGTTTGTATCATGAATACAGCAGGGCTTAGGTTTACAAGTCAGGTAGAAGTCCTTCAAATTCAGAGGCAACAGTTACAGAGCAATAACCTGAAGCCAAGTTAGATGTCAACTGAGTAAATGACCGTGCAGTTTACATATTGGGTATGAACACAATAGACATGCATACTGGATTAATATATCTACTCCACAATATATTGTTCCAGTGTACTGCTATGTGGAAATCTTCATGAGTAGAAGGTACAGCCATTAACATATTAGGCTGACCATATATGCGGTAAGGGTACTGCTCCTGACTGTTTAATCTCAAGAAGAGCATCTTTAAATTTGCTTTTCTCTTCTAAGTCTAATTTAAATAGTTTTTAAATACAAGGGTCTGGTAAGCAGTTTGTTGATGACTACTCACTGCCAGTAGTCATATTATGCTGTGACTGTGAATTAGGGTTGCTAGTGCAGTAATTCAGATATAGCAAAATGAGTACCCCTTAAAATTGCCAAATGGGCATCTTAAAATGCTTTTCTCTTCCTTCTCTGATTTTAAGGGGTTAGTTGTCTATTTCAAGGGTCTGGATAACAGTTTGTGGGCATTTCCTCAAAGCCATTGGTCTTAATATGCTGTAACTATATATTGGCAATGTGTATAAAAGTAAGAAAGAGGGCAAATATCAGGAATTGATACAATCAGGCACCACACCAGACTCAGGATACCAATGGGAAAGTGTAACCCTAATCTGACTACCATATAGGCAGGCAGTATGGATTCTGTAATTATTTCTGAAACTTCACATTTTTTCTTGGACTTCCATGGTGAATAAGGTAGGGGAAGAGTGAAAAGATTTATTTAAATAAAATTTTGTCATATTAATTCACTCCTTTTAAACCTTTTACCATAATATCTTGAATTAAAAGTCAAAAATAAGAGGAAGGGGATATACATTTTTGAATTAGCTTTATGTAATGTTATTCCTTTATTCCCTTTTTGCCCCCGCTCACTGGGGCCATAGAAATAGGTGGGCTGCCTTGTGCCTCTGTGGCAGAGCTGCTTGTATCATGAATATAGCAGGGCTTAGGTTTACAAGTCAGGTAGAAGTCCTTCAAATTCAGAGGCAACAGTTACAGAGCAATAACCTGAAGCCAAGTTAGATGTCAACTAAGTACATGACCGTGCAGTTTACATATTGGGTATGACCATAATAGACATGCATACTGGATTAATATATCTACTCCACAATATATTGTTCTAGTGTACTGCCATGTGGAAATATTCATGAGTAGAAGGTGCAGCCATGAACATATTAGACTGACCATATATGCGGTTATGGTACTGCTCTTGACTGTTTAATCTCAAGAAAAGCATCTTTAAATTTGCTTTTCTCTTCTAAATCTGATTTAAAATTTTTAAAGTAAGTGATAATATGGCAAAAAGATAATCCAGATCAGACGGCTCCTGAAGGAAAATCTGATCTGTGTTATCACTATTTGCCACCTTAACATTACCTCTGATAACAAATTATCTTACCTGAGGAAATAGAATAACACAGTTCAGACCACTCCTGAAGGAGCAGTCTGATCTGTTTTTACACTATTCTTCTCCGGCAAGGTAAGGTGGGCAAGATAAGGTGTGTAAAAGGTTTCCCTTGAGGTGGCAAAGAGTATAAACACTGATCAGACTGCTCTTTTAAGTAAGTCTCCTCTGTGTTTACAATATTTGCCATTTTAACAATACCTTTTAAAAACCTTATAGTGCCTGAGCAAATAGTTAACGCAGATTGGACCGTTCCTGATGGATAGTATGATCAGTGTTTTCACTATTGGTCATTTTAATACTACCAGATAAGCACCTTATTATGCTTGTGCAAATAAATGCAAACCCAGATCAGACCCCTCCTTAAGGAATGGTCTGATCAATAATTACATTATTTGCTCAAAAATGATGAGCTGTGAGAAAGATAGTCTTTATATGGCAAATAGTGTAAACAATGGTCAGAATGCTCTTGATTGAATGGTCGGATCTAAGTTAGCACTATATGCTCAGGAAAATTGCAATCTAATGCATTCGCTGTCTGATACAGAGTTTAAAGGTAGTGATGATATGGAAAAAAGAAAATCCAGATCAGACTTTTCTGAGGGAAAGTCTGATCTGTGCTGTCACTATTTGCCACCTTAACATTACCTTTTAAAACAACTTATCTTACCTGAGGAAATAGAATAACACAGTTCAGACCACTCCTGAAGGAACAGTCTGATCTGTTTTACACTATTCTTCTTAGGCAAGGCAATGTGGGCAAGATAAGGTGTGTAAAAGGTTTCCATTGAGGTGGCAAAGAGTTTAAACACTGATCAGACTGCTCTTTAAGTAAGTCTCCTCTGTGTTTACAATATTTGCCATTTCAACAATACCATCGAAACACCTTATAGTGCCTGAGCAAATAGTAAACCCAGATGGGACTGTTCCTGATGGATAGTATGATCAGTGTTTTTACTATTGGCCATTTTAATACTACCAGATAAGCACCTTATTATGCCTATGCAAATAAATGCAAACCTAGATCAGACCCCTCCTAAAGGAATGGTCTGATCAATGTTTTCATTATTTGCTCAAACATAATGAGTTGTGTGAAAGATAGTCTTTATATGGCAAATAGTGTAAACAATGGTCAGAATGCTCTTGATGGAATGGTCCGATCTAAGTTAGCTTTATATGCTCAGGAAAATTACAATCTAATGCATTCGCTGTCTGATACAGAGTTTAAAGGTTGTGATGATATGGCAAAAAGATAACCCAGAACAGACAGCTCCCGAAGGAAAATCTGATCTGTGTTGTCACTATTTGCCACCATAACATGACCTTTGAAAACAACTTATCCTGTCTGAGGAATTAGAATAACACAGATCAGACCACTCCTGAAGGAACAGTCTGATCTGTTTTTACACTATTCTCCGGCATGGTAAGGTGGGCAAGGTAAGGTGTGTAAAAGGTTTCCCTTGAGGTGGCAAAGAGTATAAACACTGATTAGACTGCTCTTTTAAGTAAGTCTCCTCTGTGTTTACAATATTTGCCATTTTAACAATACCTTCTAAACACCTTATAGTGCCTGAGCAAATAGTTAACGCAGATTGGACCGTTCCTGATGGATAGTATGATCAGTGTTTTCACTATTGGTCATTTTAATACTACCAGATAAGCACCTTATTATGCTTGTGCAAATAAATGCAAACCCAGATCAGACCCCTCCTTAAGGAATGGTCTGATCAATGTTTACATTATTTGCTCAAAAATGATGAGCTGTGAGAAAGATAGTCTTTATATGGCAAATAGAGTAAACAATGGTCAGAATGCTCTTGATGGAATGGTCTGATCTAAGTTAGCACTATATGCTCAGGAAAATTGCTATCTAATGCATTCGCTGTCTGATACAGAGTTTAAAGGTAGTGATGATATGGCAAAAAGATAATCCAGATCAGACTTTTCTGAAGGAAAGTCTGATCTGTGCACCTTAACATTACCTTTTAAAACAACTTATCTTACCTGAGGAAATAGAATAACACAGTTCAGACCACTCCTGAAGGAATGGTCTGATCAATGTTTACATTATTTGCTCAAAAATGATGAGCTGCGAGAAAGATAGTCTTTATATGGCAAATAATGTAAACAATGGTCAGAATGCTCTTGATGGAATGGTCTGATCTAAGTTAGCACTATATGCTTAGGAAAATTGCAATCTAATGCATTCGCTGTCTGATACAGAGTTTAAAGGTTGTGATGATATGGCAAAAAGATAACCCAGAACAGACAGCTCCCAAAGGAAAATCTGATCTGTGTTGTCACTATTTGCCACCATAACATGACCTTTGAAAACAACTTATCCTGTCTGAGGAAATAGAATAACACAGATCAGACCACTCCTGAAGGAACAGTCTGATCTGTTTTTACACTATTCTTCTCCGGCAAGGTAAGGTGGGCAAGGTAAGGTGTGTAAAAGGTTTCCCTTGAGGTGACAAAGAGTATAAACACTGATCAGACTGCTCTTTTAAGTAAGTCTCCTCTGTGTTTACAATATTTGCCATTTTAACAATACCTTCTAAACACCTTATAGTGCCTGAGCAAATAGTTAACGCAGATTGGACGGTACCTGATGGATAGTATGATCAGTGTTTTCACTATTGGCCATTTAAATACTAACAGAAAAGCACCTTATTATGCTTATGCAAATAAATGCAAACCCAGATCAGACCCCTCCTTAAGGAAAGGTCTGATCAATGTTTACATTATTTGCTAAAAAATGATGAGCTGTGAGAAAAATAGTCTTTATATGGCAAATAGTGTAAACAATGGTCAGAATGCTCTTGATGGAATTGTCTGATCTAAGTTAGCACTATATGCTCAGGAAAATTGCCATCTATTGCATTCGCTGTCTAATACAGAGTTTAAAGGTAGTGATGATATGGCAAAAAGATAATCCAGATCAGACTTTTCTGAAGGAAAGTCTGATCTGTGCTGTCACTATTTGCCACCTTAACATTACCTTTTAAAACAACTTATCTTACCTTAGGAAATAGAATAACACAGTTCAGACCACTCCTGAAGGAACAGTCTGATCTGTTTTTACACTATTCTTCTCCGGCAAGGTAAGGTGGGCAAGATAAGGTGTGTAAAAGGTTTCCCTTGAGGTGGCAAAGAGTATAAACACTGATCAGACTGCTCTTTAAGTAAGTCTCCTCTGTGTTTACAATATTTGCCATTTCAACAATACCTTCTAAACACCTTATAGTGCCTGAGCAAATAGTAAACCCAGATGAGACTGTTCCTGATGGATAGTTTGATCAGTGTTTTCACTGTTGGCCATTTTAATACTACCAGATAAGCACCTTATTATGCCTATGCAAATAAATGCAAACCCAGATCAGACCCCTCCTAAAGGAATGGTCTGATCAATGTTTTCATTATTTGCTTAAACATGATGAGTTGTGTGAAAGATAGTCTTTATATGGCAAATAGTGTAAACAATGGTCAGAATGCTCTTGATGGAATGGTCTTATCTAAGTTAGCACTATATGCTCATGAAAATTGCAATCTATTGCATTCGCTGTCTGATACAGAGTTTAAAGGTTGTGATGATATGGCAAAAAGATAACCCAGAACAGACAGCTCCCAAAGAAAAGTCTGATCTGTGTTGTCATTATTTGCCACCATAACATGACCTTTGAAAACAACTTATCCTGTCTGAGGAAATAGAATAACACAGATCAGACCACTCCTGAAGGAACAGTCTGATCTGTTTTTACACTATTCTTCTCCAGCAAGGTAAGGTGGGCAAGGTAAGGTGTGTAAAAGGTTTCCCTTGAGGTGGCAAAGAGTATAAACACTGATCAGACTGCTCTTTTAAGTAAGTCTCCTCTGTGTTTACAATATTTGCCATTTTAACAATACCTTCTAAACACCTTATAGTGCCTGAGCAAATAGTTAACGCAGATTGGACCGTTCCTGATGGATAGTATGATCAGTGTTTTCACTATTGGCCATTTTAATACTACCAGATAAGCACCTTATTATGCTTATGCAAATAAATGCAAACCAAGATCAGACCCCTCCTTAAGGAATGGTCTGATCAATGTTTTCATTATTTGCTCAAACATGATGAGCTGTGAGAAAGATAGTCTTTATATGGCAAATAGTGTAAACAATGGTCAGAATGCTCTTGATGGAATTGTCTGATCTAAGTTAGCACTATATGCTCAGGAAAATTGCAATCTTATGCATTCGCTGTCTAATACAGAGTTTAAAGGTAGTGATGATATGGCAAAAAGATAATCCAGATCAGACTTTTCTGAAGGAAAGTCTGATCTGTGCTGTCACTATTTGCCACCTTAACATTACCTTTTAAAACAACTTATCTTACCTGAGGAAATAGAATAACACAGTTCAGACAATTCCTGAAGGAACAGTCTGATCTGTTTTTACACTATTCTTCTTAGGCAAGGTAAGATGGGCAAGATAAGGTGTGTAAAAGGTTTCCCTTGAGGTGGCAAAGAGTATAAACACTGATCAGACTGCTCTTTTAAGTAAGTCTCCTCTGTGTTTACAATATTTGCCATTTCAACAATACCTTTGAAACACCTTATAGTGCCTGAGCAAATAGTTAACGCAGATTAGACCGTTCCTGATGGATAGTATGATCAGTGTTTTCACTATTGGCCATTTTAATACTACCAGATAAGCACCTTATTATGCTTATGCAAATAAATGCAAACCCAGATCAGACCCCTCCTTAAGGAATGGGTGATCAATGTTTACATTATTTGCTCAAACATGATGAGCTGTGAGAAAGATAGTCTTTATATGGCAAATAGTGTAAACAATGGTCAGAATACTCTTGATGGAATGGTCTGATCTAAGTTAGCACTATATGCTCAGGAAAATTGCAATCTAATGCATTCGCTGTCTGATACAGAGTTTAAAGGTTGTGATGATATGGCAAAAAGATAACCCAGAACAGACAGCTCACGAAGGAAAGTCTGATATGTGCTGTCACTATTTGCCACCTTAACATTACCCTTTAAAACAACTTATCTTACCTGAGGAAATAGAATAACACAGATCAGACCACTCCTGAAGGAACAGTCTGATCTGTTTTTACACTATTCTTCTCCGGCAAGGTAAGGTGGGCAAGATAAGGTGTGTAAAAGGTTTTGCCTTGAGGTGGCAAAGAGTATAAACACTGATCAGACTGCTCTTTTAAGTAAGTCTCCTCTGTGTTTACAATATTTGCCATTTTAACAATACCTTTTAAACACCTTATAGTGCCTGAGCAAATAATTAATGCAGATTGGACTGTTCCCGATGGATAGTATGATCAGTGTTTTCACTATTGGCCATTTTAATACTACCAGAAAAGCACCTTATTATGCTTGTGCAAATAAATGCAAACCCAGATCAGACCCCTCCTTAAGGAATGGTCTGATCAATGTTTTCATTATTTGCTCAAACATGATGAGCTGTGAGAAAGATAGTCTTTATATGGCAAATAGTGTGATCAATGGTCAGAATGCTCTTGATGGAATGGTCGGATCTAAGTTAGCACTATATGCTCAGGAAAATTGTCATCTATTGCATTCGCTCTCTAATACAGAGTTTAAAGGAAGTGACTATATGGCAAAAAGATAATCCAGATCAGACTTTTCTGAAGGAAAGTCTGATCTGTGCTGTCACTATTTGCCACCTTAACATTACCTTTTAAAACAACTTATCTTACCTGAGGAAATAGAATAACACAGTTCAGACCACTCCTGAAGGAACAGTCTGATCTGTTTTTGCACTATTCTTCTTAGGCAAGGTAAGGTAGACAAGATAAGGTGTGTAAAAGGTTTCCATTGAGGTGGCAAAGCGTATAAACACTGATCAGACTGCTCTTTAAGTAAGTCTCCTCTGTGTTTAAAATATTTGCCATTTCAACAATACCATCGAAACACCTTATAGTGCCTGAGCAAATAGTAAACCCAGACGGAACTGTTCCTGGTGGATAGTATGATCAGTGTTTTCACTATTGGCCATTTTAATACTACTATATAAGCACCTTATTATGCCTATGCAAATAAATGCAAACCCAGATCAGACCCCTCCTAAAGGAATGGTCTGATCAATGTTTTCATTATTTGCTCAAACATGATGAGTTGTGTGAAAGATAGTCTTTATATGGCAAATAGCGTAAACAATGGTCAGAATGCTCTTGATGGAATTGTCTGATCTAAGTTAGCACTATATGCTCAGGAAAATTACAATCTAATGCATTCGCTGTCTGATACAGAGTTTAAAGGTTGTGATGATATGTCAAAAAGATAACCCAGATCAGACAGCCCCTGAAGAAAAATCTGATCTGCGTTGTCACTATTTGCCACTTCAACATTACCTTTGAAAACAAATTATCGTGTCTGAGGAAATAGAATAACACAGATCAGACCACTCCTGAAGGAACAGTCTGATCTGTTTTTACACTATTCTTCTCCGGCAAGGTAAGGTGGGCAAGATAAGGTGTGTAAAAGGTTTCCCTTGAGGTGGCAAAGAGTATAAACACTGATCAGACTGCTCTTTAAGTAAGTCTCCTCTGTGTTTACAATATTTGCCATTTCAACAATACCATCGAAACACCTTATAGTGCCTGAGCAAATAGTTAACGCAGATTGGACCGTTCCTGATGGATAGTATGATCAGTGTTTTCACTATTGGCCATTTTAATACTACCAGGTAAGCACCTTATTATGTTTATGCAAATAAATGCAAACCCAGATCAGACCCCTCCTAAAGGAATGGTCTGATCAATGTTTTCATTATTTGTTCAAACATGATGAGTTGTGTGAAAGATAGTCTTTATATGGCAAATAGTGTAAACAATGGTCAGAATGCTCTTGATGGAATGGTCTTATCTAAGTTAGCACTATATGCTCAGGAAGACTGCAATCTAATGCATTCGCTGTCTGATACAGAGTTTAAAAGTAGTGATGATATGGCAAAAAGATAATCCAGATCAGATGGCTCCTAAAGGAAAATCTGATCTGTGTTTTACTATTTGCCATTTTAACACTACCTTTGTAGCGCTTTGTTATGTTTGTACAAATAGACTAAACACTGTTCAGATTACTCTTAAAGGAACAGTCCGATTAGTGTTTACATTATTTACTCAGGCATAAAGAGTTGTGTGAAATAGTCTTTAAATGGGAAATAGTGTAAACAATGATCAGACAGCTCCTCCTGGAATTGTCTGGTCTTAGTATGCACTATTTGCTCATGCCACTATTTGCTCATGCAAATTGACAATTCCTGCATCCACTGTCCGCTAATTTTCTGTGTCTGCTGTCTGTAAGAGTCTCCTGCAAAGGGCTCAATTCCTGCATCCACTGTCCGCTAATTTTCTGTGTCTGCTTTCTGTTAGAGTCTCCTGCAAGGGGCTCAATTCCTGCATCCACTGTCCGCTAATTTTCCGTGTCTGCTGTTTGTTAGAGTCTCCTGCAAGGGGCTCAATTCCTTCATCCACTGTCCGCTAATTTTCCGTGTCTGCTGTCTGTTAGAGTCTCCTGCAAGGGGCTCAATTTCTGCATCCACTGTCCGCTAATTTTCTGTGTCTGCTGTCTGTTAGAGTCTCCTGCAAGGGGCTCAATTCCTGCATCCACTGTCCGCCAATTTTCTGTGTCTGCTGTCTGTTAGAGTCTCCTGCAAGGGGCTCAATTCCTGCATCCACTGTCCGCTAATTTTCCGTGTCTGCTGTCTGTTAGAGTCTCCTGCAAGAGGCTCAATTCCTGCATCCACTGTCCGCTAATTTTCCGTGTCTGCTGTCTGTTAGAGTCTCCTGCAAGGGGCTCAATTCCTGCATCCACTGTCCGCTAATTTTCTGTGTCTGCTGTCTGTTAGAGTCTCCTGCAAGAGGCTCAATTCCTGCATCCACTGTCCGCTAATTTTCCGTGTCTGCTGTCTGTTAGAGTCTCCTGCAAGAGGCTCAATTCCTGCATCCACTGTCCGCTAATTTTCCGTGTCTGCTGTCTGTTAGAGTCTCCTGCAAGGGGCTCAATTCCTGCATCCACTGTCCGCTAATTTTCCGTGTCTGCTGTCTGTTAGAGTCTCCTGCAAGGGGCTCAATTCCTGCTTCCACTGTCCGCTAATTTTCCGTGTCTGCAAGAGGCTCAATTCCTGCATCCACTGTCCGCTAATTTTCCGTGTCTGCTTTCTGTTAGAGTCTCCTGCAAGAGGCTCAATTCCTGCATCCACTGTCCGCTAATTTTCCGTGTCTGCTGTCTGTTAGAGTCTCCTGCAAGGGGCTCAATTCCTGCATCCACTGTCCGCTAATTTTCGGTGTCTGCTGTCTGTTCGAGTCTCCTGCAAGGGGCTCAATTCCTGCATCCACTGTCCGCTAATTTTCCGTGTCTGCTGTCTGTTAGAGTCTCCTGCAAGGGGCTCAATTCCTGCATCCACTGTCCGCTAATTTTCCGTGTCTGCTGTCTGTTTGTGTCTCCTGGAAGGGGCTCAATTCCTGCATCCACTGTCCACTAATTTTCCGTGTCTGCTGTCTGTTAGAGTCTCCTGCAACGGGCTCAATTCCTGCTTCCACTGTCCGCTAATTTTCCGTGTCTGCTGTCTGTTAGAGTCTCCTGCAAGGGGCTCAATTCCTGCATCCACTGTCCGCTAATTTTTCGTGTCTGCTGTCTGGTAGAGTCTCCTGCAAGGGGCTCAATTCCTGCATCCACTGTCCGCTAATTTTCTGTGTCTGCTGTCTGTTAGAGTCTCCTGCAAGGGCTCAATTCCTGCATCCACTGTCCGCTAATTTTCCTTGTCTGCTGTCTGTTAGAGTCTCCTGCAAGGGGCTCAATTCCTGCATCCACTGTCCGCTAATTTTCCGTGTCTGCTGTCTGTTAGAGTCTCCTGCAAGAGGCTCAATTCCTGCATCCACTGTCCGCTAATTTTCCATGTCTGCTGTCTGTTAGAGTCTCCTGCAAGGGGCTCAATTCCTGCTTCCACTGTCCGTTAATTTTCCGTGTCTGCTGTCTTTAAGAGTCTCCTGCAAGGGGCTCAATTCCTGCATCCACTGTCCGCTAATTTTCCGTGTCTGCTGTCTGTTAGAGTCTCCTGCAAGAGGCTCAATTCCTGCATCCACTGTCTGCTAATTTTCCGTGTCTGCTGTCTGTTAGAGTCTCCTGCAAGAGGCTCAATTCCTGCATCCACTGTCCGCTAATTTTCCGTGTCTGCTGTCTATTAGAGTCTCCTGCAAGGGGCTCAATTCCTGCATCCACTGTCCGCTAATTTTCCGTGTCTGCTGTCTGTTAGAGTCTCATGCAAGGGGCTCAATTCCTGCATCCACTGTCCGCTAATTTTCCGTGTCTGCTGTCTGTTTGTGTCTCCTGCAAGGGGCTCAATTCCTGCATCCACTGTCCGCTAATTTTCCGTGTCTGCTGTCTGTTAGAGTCTCCTGCAAGAGGCTCAATTCCTGCATCCACTGTCAGCTAATTTTCTGTGTCTGCTGTCTGTTAGAGTCTCCTGCAAGGGGCTCAATTCCTGCATCCACTGTCCACTAATTTTCCGTGTCTGCTGTCTGTTAGAGTCTCCTGCAAGGGGCTCAATTCCTGCATCCACTGTCCGCTAATTTTCCGTGTCTGCTGTCTGTTAGAGTCGCCTGCAAGGGGCTCAATTTCGGCATCGACTGTCCGCTAATTTTCCGTGTCTGCTGTCTGTTAGAGTCTCCTGCAAGGGGCTCAATTTCGGCATCCACTGTCCGCTAATTTTCCGTGTCTGCTGTCTGTTAGAGTCTCCTGCAAGAGGCTCAATTCCTGCATCCACTGTCCGCTAATTTTCCGTGTGTGCTGTCTGTTAGAGTCTCCTGCAAGGGGCTCAATTCCTGCATCCACTGTCCGCTAATTTTCTGTGTCTGCTGTCTGTTAGAGTCTCCTGCAAGAGGCTCAATTCCTGCATCCACTGTCCGCTAATTTTCTGTGTCTGCTGTCTGCTAGAGTTTCCTGCAAGAAGCTCTCAACTATCATTTCACTCCGTTTAGAGCCTAGTCCCTGACCCTCAATGGATGCTAAGAAGCTTTAAATAGAGTATACAAGTCAGCTCTGTATACTTCTGGGTGAAATGAAAGTGTTTTTCGTGTCTGATAATAAAAGCAAACCAACACTTGCTGGTTGCATGTTGCTGTTATTATCAGACATTACAAAACCTGGCAACAAGGAGTCGGTTGGCATCCGATGATACCCCTGCCTCAGAGCAGCCAATACGGTTTCGACCGGGGGACCAGGTGCCTTGTAATTAAAACTGAATTCAGTCCAACTTCAATGGCTCGAACTCGTCGGTTCGAGTTCGACCCATCAATAGGTTCGATCAATACCTGATCTGACAATTTTCAAGGGAGATACCTACTATATGTTTACCATGGACACCACGCTTTTATCGATTAAAGGTGCTAGTGCACGTGCCATCTGTCATTTATGTCAATTTACCCCTTTGCACACTAGAGTTAAAATTATAAGCGACGGTTGTTTGCAATTACGCATCTGCGGATAGTAAATGCTGATCAATGCATTTGCTATCCCACCAGCTATCACGATTTAGTTGTCCGGTTTGTTGTTTTGTGTGCGATGACATACAAAATCGCCTGGATGTTTAAAACAAAGAAGCAGATCAGACTGTATAGGTAAATTTTGACTGGAATGGATCAAAGATCAGACGAGTCTACTTAGGAGCACAAGAAAGGTAAATAAGATAGTAACGGTTATTTCTCACCTAATACTTACTGCTCGTACTATCGACGTAACAAACTTTCCAACAAATATGTAACGACATGACCAATACAACAACTACATGCTTAGTCGAGCGGTCAACGTCTTGAATTGCAAATATTCCCAGGAATGTTGCAACGTTAGAATCCCAGAGTCCCAAGTACCTTTTTTTCATTAACATATTTTTTTTTAGGGTAGGGGGTAGGAATGGTAAATCTACTACCTTTGGGTATCAGTGAAATGACAATATTTTTTTTTTAGTACATTGCAATTTTATTGTAGAAAAATTAATTGTATCTGATATTTTGTTTGTTTTGTATGATTCGATTCTTTACATCCCATCAACAATCTTTCAGTTAAACAGGGACTGATCTTCCTGGATTGAACCAGTACTAAGCTAGGATAATATCGTATATTTTAATAAATTATGAAATAAAGTATATACCATGATGAAAATATATTGTTATTTATTGAGGAATAAATATAGTTTATATGATACTTGTAACTATTCTGCAGCCCTAGGTACTAGGGTGTGCATCTGACATTCTGTCTCTTTGACAAATTGTTATTTATAGAATTTATGCATCATCAGCTGTCCCAGACAAAATCTGGGCTCAGTTGTCATTTTTCTTGCTAGCTGTTTGCAGGACTGCATTTGGATACCCACCACCAACTCCTTTCTCCACCTTTGTTCAACATTTGGAAAGAAACAACCCAGAATATAGTTAGGAAATTGTAATTTACACTACTGGCACCTCCAGTAGTTTGAATTTACATTTTGACTTCAATGTAAATCTAGGGGGAATTTAATTTCTATCTGAAATCAACTCATTACCTCCACATTGCAGGATCCGAATCATGCACTGACCTGCCTGCTTGTACTTACACCCTTTAAGCCTTCAAGCTGTCTGTCTGATTAACCTGTTTCAGTTAGGGGTCCGCAGACACAATTGGCTGGACCAAGTCCAACACAGACCAGCTCCTGTGCGGCACAGACAGTCAACCACCCTGACTTGCAGGCTCATACTCTGACATACTTAAACCCTTTAAGCCTTCAAGCTGTATGTCTGATTAACCTGTTTCAGTTAGGGGTCCGCAGACACAATTGGCTGGACCAAGTTCAACACAGACCAGCTCATGTGCGGCACGGACAGTCCACCACCCTGACTTGCAGGCTCATACTCTGACATAGTGCTCCACTAGATGCTAGGGCAGACCCAGCCTGGCGACCTTGGTGACTCTAACTGTATCAGTCAGCTATCTCTTCAGATATTCGTGGCTATGCAGGTCCACCATGTGCAGGGTCAAAGTCAGCTGGAATCGGTTCTTCATGGCCAAAGTTATATTGTAATAGAATGATGTTAGTTTAATAAATGTAGAATCTGACCAGCGTTTTATCTTGAATTAAATCATATAAACAATAGAAAGAGCTGAAATGAGCACGCACGCATACACTTGTATTGAAAGAATAAAAAGGCCCGACCGAGACTCAGCTCGCATTAAAGAAAAGAAATACTTGTACATTATTGGACTAACATTAATGTACTATTGCTTACCTATGGAGCTACAGAGAAAGTTGAGTAAACAGTTGAAAGTTACCTATATAATTATGATAATGTTTGATGTAACTCCTATGATACCGCTTTATAACGGTTTCTACCTGTTTCCCCTTTCACGTGCTGTAAATTCGAATCGTCTGATCTTTGATCCGTCTGAGTTGAAATTCACCAATACACCACCACAGTCTGATGCCCATCTGAATCTAGTCAGCACACAGTGTTGGGGACACTATGGGCCCGCCAGTGAAACGTCATTCGAATGTTGTTGCGCTGGCGGGCTGATCATGGCCGCTTTTAGATGTTAAGCAGGAAATAAGAACTTATGCCCCAGGCCCTGGAAGGGTTTTTAGGGATACAGGGATAGTGGCCAAAAACTTAAAGAGATATGGGTTTTTTTGTAAATATTTCAATTTCCGTAGTCTGATACGGATGCACAACTTTGTGGCTACAGGTTTTGACGTATCAACCAACGAATAGATAGGAAGGGAGCCTTTTGATGACATGAGCGCTATGGTCTGTTACGGTCTAATACGGAACACCACGGTTAAATACAGGAACTACACAGTTCAATACGGAAAGACACGTCTTATGGCGTGTGCACTACGGATGAAGAACAGTTTGCTACGGTGCAAGTAAGGGCTAGCACAGATAAGAAGTGTCTTAAACGGATTGATACGAACCGCCACCAAGCAACACAGACCTATCATTATAACCAATTCGTACATACAAAAACTGCCTCTGGGTTTAGAATTCAGGGGAGTGATCCAGGACAACGTGACCTCTTGTTTTAGAACTTTACTGAAAGTAAAATGTTAGTTTGCAACGACAAAATTTGGTTATTTTCAGAAGGAATTGGTAATCTTGACAAATTGTGTTAAGAGATGATTGTGATTATTCAATGTCAGATGTAGTAAACGGATAAGAACCTGATCAGACTGCATCATATAATCAGTTTGAGCGGGGTCTAAACCGCTCCATTTCCGTCACAAATACAATGTAGTATTGATTCAGGGAGGGGGTTATTGTAGAGTTTTCTTGCTACATAGGCTTGACACCAGCTACTGTTTACCCTAAAAGAATATCAAAGTAAGAAAGGAGGCTAAGATCAGGAAACAATACAATAAGGCATACCCAAAACATATTTGAAATTGAAGCATATCCCTAAAGATTTTCCAATTCAGAATATTTGATTAAATAAGACCTTAATATGACTCACAAAAATGCGGCGACCTACAAAATTATCCACACAAAAAAGTTCACACTCCCAAAAAACTCTGAAAAGCTCCAAAAATATCGTAATTCAAAATTTCTCATATTTCTAACAGGTCTACTATCAGGGTGTAAACTATGTCTACAATTAGTTGTCAGTTAACAATCGCCATACGAGACATTTCATTGATGTGCATGTATGTGTGGATGTGGGCATGTGTGTGTTTTTATTTACCTATAATTCGAATGGCTATTTAATGTTTACATTGTCATACGAAGTGCGATCTTTGTCTATCTCTCAGTATTTCTATATAGACTATGCTTAGGGCGTAGACTGTGCTTTCAATGGATTTCCCTTTTCACCAACAGTCCAGAAGTTCACATATCCCGCAGTCGACGTGACATGTGGTTTTCTTATTTCCAGGCCAAAAGTGCAGTAATCAAACCCTTTGAGATGTATTGATATTATTTCTGGTAAAAAGAATGAAATCATGAAATGTGAATTTGGTTAACCCTTTGAGTGCCAATCACAACAAAAGTCATTTGCCTTTGTCATCTGCTGAAATCTTTAAAACACCCAATTAAATAAGAATAGAATTATTTTGTACCCAAGAAATCAGACAGTTTTTGGATAAATTTTTTTACTTACATATCTGCCTGAATTGGCCTATAAGTTATGTTAAGTCATGGACTCAGATACCTTACATTTCCTTTATGGTTTTATCACAGTTGCTTATCTAATGTACTACACAGGCTTAGTAGCTGAGCCTGTGCATCACACAGCCTTAGTAGCCTTAGTAGCTACCCCTGTGCATCGCACAGCCTTAGTAGCCTTAGTATCTAACCCTGTGCATTGCACAGCCTTAGTAGCCTTAGAAGCTACCCCTGTGCATCGCACAGCCTTAGTAGCTAACCCTGTGCATCGCACAGCCTTAGTAGCCTTAGTAGCTAACCCTGTGCATCTCACAGCCTTAGTAGCCTTAGTAGCTACCCCTGTGCATCGCACAGCCTTAGTAGCTACCCCTGTGCATCGCACAGCCTAAGTAGCCTTAGTAGCTATCCCTGTGCATCGCACAGCCTTAGTAGCTAACCCTGTGCATCGCACAGCCTTAGTAGCTAACCCTGTGCATCGCACAGCCTTAGTAGCCTTAGTAGCTAACCCTTTGCATCGCACAGCCTTAGTAGCTAACCTTGTGCATCGCACAGCCTTAGTAGTCTTAGTAGCTACCCCTGTGCATTGCACAGTCTTAGTAGCCTTAGTAGCTACTCCTGTGCATCGCACAGCCTTAGTAGCCTTAGTAGCTACCCTTGTGCATTGCACAGCCTAAGTAGCCTTAGTAGCTACCCCTGTGCATCGCACAGCCTTAGTAGCCTAAGTAGCTACCCCTGTGCATCGCACAGCCTTAGTAGCCTTAATAGCTAACCCTATGCATCGCACAGCCTTAGTAGCCTTAGTAGCTACCCCTGTGCATCGCACAGCCTTAGAAGCCTTAGTAGCTAGCCCTGTGCATCGCACAGCCTTAGTAGCCTTAGTAGCTAACCCTGTGCATCGCACAGCCTTTGTAGCCTTAGTAGCTAACCCTGTGCATCGCACAGCCTTAGTAGCTAACCCTGTGCATCGCACAGCCTCAGTAGCCTTAGTAGCTAACCCTGTGCATCGCACAGCCTTAGTAGCCTTAGTAGCTACCCCTGTGCATCGCACAGCCTTTGTAGCCTTAGTAGCTAACCCTCTGCATTGCACAGACTTACTGAGCCACAACATGAGATTTCCAACAATGTGGTATCGCACAGCCTTGGTAGCTACCCCTGTGCATCGCACAGCCTTAGTAGCCTTAGTAGCTACCCCTGTGCATCGCACAGCCTTAGTAGCCTTAGTAGCTAACCCTGTGCATCGCACAGCCTTAGTACTACCCCTGTGCATCGCACAGCCTTAGTAGCCATAGTAGCTAACCCTGTGCATCGCACAGCCTTAGTAGCCTTAGTAGCTAACCCTGTGCATCGCACAGCCTTAGTAGCCTTAGTAGCTACCCCTGTGCATCGCACAGCCTTAGAAGCCTTATTAGCTAACCCTGTGAATCACACAGCCTTAGTAGCCTTAGTAGCTACCCCTGTGCATCGCACAGCCTTTAGTAGCTACCCCTGTGCATCGCACAGCCTTTAGTAGCTACCCCTGTGCATCGCACAGCCTTAGTAGCTACCCCTGTGCATCGCACAGCCTTAGTAGCTAACCCTGTGCATCGCACAGCCTTAGTAGCCTTAGAAGCTAACCCTGTGCATCGAACAGCCTTAGTAGCCTTAGTTGCTAACCCTGTGCATCGCACCGCCTTAGTAGCCTTAGTAGCTAACCCTGTGCATCGCACATCCTTAGTAGCCTTAGTAGCTACCCCTGTGCATCGCACAGCCTTAGTTGCTAACCCTTGTGCATCGCACAGCCTTAGTAGATAACCCTGTGCATCGCACAGCCTTAGTAGCCTAAGTAGCTTACCCTGTGCATCGCACAGCCTTAGTAGCTAACCCTGTGCATCGCACAACCTTAGTAGCTAACCCTGTGCATCGCACAGCCTTAGTAGCCTTAGTAGCTAACCCTGTGCATCGCACAGCCTTAGTAGCTAATCCTGTGCATCGCACAGCTTTAGTACTACCCCTGTGCATCGCACAGCCTTAGTAGCCTTAGTAGCTAACCCTGTGCATCGCACAGCCTTAGTAGCTTTAGTAGCTAACCCTGTGCATCGCACAGCCTTAGTAGCCTTAGTAGCTAACCCTGTGCATCGCACAGCCTTAGTAGCCTTAGTAGCTAACCCTGTGCATCGCACAGCTTTAGTAGCCTTAGTAGCTAACCCTGTGCATTGCACAGACTTACTGAGCCACAACATGAGATTTCCAACAATGTGGTATCGCACAGCCTTAGTAGCCTTAGTAGCTAACCCTGTGCATCGCACAGCCTTAGTAGCCTTAGTAGCTAACCCTGTGCATCGCACAGCCTTAGTAGCCTTAGTAGCTAACCCTGTGCATCGCACAGCCTTAGTAGCCTTAGTAGCTAACCCTGTGCATTGCACAGCCTTAGTAGCCTTAGTAGCTAACCCTGTGCATCGCACAGCCTTAGTAGCCTTAGTAGCTAACCCTGTGCATCGCACAGCCTTAGTAGCCTTAGTAGCTAACCCTGTGCATCGCACAGCTTTAGTAGCCTTAGTAGCTAACCCTGTGCATTGCACAGACTTACTGAGCCACAACATGAGATTTCCAACAATGTGGTATTTTCAACTAGGCAAGGCTCAGATCAGCCTGTGCACTTGCAGTCTGATCAGAGCCTTTGCTAGTCGCATAAATATTTGTGTATTAAGCTATACTGACAAAACATGATTTGGAGTTTCTAAGTTTAAAAGAGACAGCACCGGCTCGCCAGTCTTACACTTGCCAAAATACCTCCTTGTTGGAAACCACATCATGGCTCAATCCCCTGGAATAGCTAGCCCTTTACACAGACACTATTGTTTGTTTTGATTGATGAATTGTTCCTTACCTCTGTTAGTGTTTCTCTTCATCTTGGTATTTAAAACTTATTGTGGCATTTCCTGGTCATATAAACTCCTTGTCATACTGTTTTATGAACAAGGAGCCACATATAATCCTGATCATTGTATGGTATTTAACACCCGTATATCTCTGATATACAGACTCTGGCAGCAGAGGATTATCTTGAGATAAAATCAAACGAATAACACAGGATTCAGAGTTAATTAACTCCTAGATAGTCATTATTACTGTTGTGTAATTCTAATTCCCTATGGTGAGGAATAAGGAATATTTCAATGTTGTATCTCTTTGGGGACTGTTAAGACTGTGTAACACAGCTATCAAACAATTGAGGTATGCAGCAGTATTTAACACAATTTTTTGTCTGAATTTAACTCACTTTTACGAGAATAATGTTCCCTGTCACATTTTTGTTTAGATAAGTTATATTAGGATACCTTAATAACAATTTGATTTTTTTTTCCTTTATAAATTTTTTTCTTCTTTAAATTTTCTGTAAAAATTGTGTTAACTATTGCCACATACCTGAATATGTTTGTTATGGATCTGATCAAAGTTCATGGAGAAGGTTGATTTAATGCAACCCAATGACAAAGGAGAAAACAAAACATAAAATGTTCATGAATTTATTGACAACATGAAAGTCAAAACAAAATCTGTAACTATACTAAAATTGGTAACTCAACCCAAAATATGGTGTAGCACAGCATGTACTACATTGTGCATCCAGTGAAAACTCAGATCAACCTGTTCATACACCAAACCTGATTACAGTGTTTATTGGTCCCACAAGTAAGGTTAAATGTTAAATTGTTCTAAGCTCTCTATCGAACAATGAATACTCTGATCAAACTAGGTGTAAATGCCAGCTGATCTGATTTTTCACTTGGTACATATATGGGCCACAATGCAACAAAACCTGTCTTCTGCCAGCGATTCAGTAAAAGCAATTTTCAATCCAGTCTCCTCTAGCTAGAAAATTTAAAATTTGATTGAAGTAGGTTTAGATATAATAATTTTCAATAAGTGAATAATAAAGGTGCTGATCAGACTGCATTGATGGCAGGCTGGCCTGCACCTTTGTTGTTTGCTAACACCTGAAGTAAGTTTTTCACATGTCGCGGCCAATGTGATAATTACAAAAAGTGCTGTGATCCAGCTAAAAATACAATTACAGAGAATAGCAGTTAATTTGAACAGTATATGAGCCGTGACATGTGATTTCCAACAATGTGGTATTTTGACATAATAAGTAGATTCAGATGAGCCTGTGAAGCCTCTTTTTTCGCTTAAAAACTCCAAATGATGTTCAGTCAGTAGCTTAACAGTCATGGAATATTCAAGCGACTTGCAATGGATCAGACTGGGCATATGCCCAGGCTGGCCTGAGCCTTTGTTGGTCACGTATACCACATTGTTGGAAATCTCATGTCGTGGCTCATATTTGATTCAATGAACAGCCAAAATTGTCAACTAAGAGTCTTGTGAAAAGTTCAATTAATTCTTTTACCCTTTCTAGAACAGAGATTCATGAACAATTAGTAAAATAAACAGTGGAGACCCATATGAAATGGTGCAGAATGTGGTATTTAATCAGGCTCTACACTGTTTGCTTTGACCAAATCAATCTTCAACAAAGCTAAATGTGTTTGCAAATTATAACTTTTCACCCCTCCATATATACATTTTTTTGCTTGTTTGTTTGTTTGATTTGATTCGTTGTGTCCCATCAACAATCTTTCAGTTAAACAGGGATGGGTCTTCCAGCACTAGGCTAGGATAAATGTGTCTTGCTCAAGGACCACAACACAGTGACACTGGTGAGGCTCAAACCCATGGCCCTTCAGTCTTGAGTCAAGCACTCTACCACTGAGCTTGTATCTATAGAAATTTCCATTTGTATAGAAAAGGTTTAATTCATTTGTAGATACATGTAATTGGTATACACTAATACCATGAACAAAAAATAAATGTACCCAACATATTTAATCAACGAAATGAGTGTGTGTGTTCAGCAAAGACTAAGCTCTGACGGGGCATCTCTCTTAAATGGCAGTCGTCACATATAGGCGCGTTGCTGAATTTCATATAAGGCTTACTTTTTGAGAAAACTTACCTCATCGTCATAAAGGATGAAACCGGTCTCAAATCAAAACTAAATGCCTCTTCTTTAATTTTGATTGGGTCGTACGTTCGAAAATTGGTAGCATCATATCTTAAAAGGGGGAGATAACTCTATCCTTGCAAAAAAGAGAATTGTGAAGTACGAATTTCGAAAAGATTTTTTGCAGTTTTAAAACATTATTTTTTCGTAAATTATTTTATTTTTTAAAATCAATTTGACTTTTATTTATTTCTAAATCGAAATTGGCTCATTTTCTTCATTTGCAGATATAGCTAATGAGGGATAACTCTTACTACCCTATAAAATCGAACATTTCCCTCAATATCGTTTCTAATAAAACCGTTATTTTTAGTAAAAATGCGTAAAACTTGATCAATTCGAAGAAAAATATAAAGGGCTAAGTTCACGAAGGGGTAAAATCGGCCCTGTAAAATCCTATTTTAGAAATGTATGAATATATTATAAATGACATTATTTCTGAAGAAGACGATCTTCCCTCTCTTCAAATACATACCAAACAATTTCTTGAATGCTTCCCTTATACTGCAAAAATCCATATTATTACCCCCAGTTTCCCCAAAATGGCTGAAATTGTGGGGATTTAGTGTAAATCTATCCATAACAAAACATGAGGCCATTATTTCGACACCACAATTTTTGGCTTAGCTGTGCAAATTAACATTGAGAACCCATGACCAAAAATTCAAGGTGTCGAAATTATGGCTTCATAATGTAATATTACGTAACCTAAACGATCACGTTTGGAAATTTTGTCTGTGTTTGGTCTTTTCGGGCCATTTATACATGTTCTAAGGCTTAAAATATACAGATATGACTACATTATCTCATGAAAGCAGGGCTGGACTATTTTAGAAGCCGAAAATACGCCTACTTTCTCACATTTTTCAATGCAAACAATGCCGATTCCGAAATAATGTTACGTCCGAAATTAACATTCAGTATGAGACGCTCGTCGTGCTACCGTTAGTTTTTGTCTGCTTTCGCAGGTAAATACTACCTTTTTTGGTTAACGGGATGTGAATTCATTCATAAATCACTATTAGAAACAATACACGGGGTCATATTTTTACAATTAATGTGTGTCAGCTTGTTTATTTTTGTATATTTCTAAAAGCCTATTGTTGTTTTGTTCGTATTTAAAAATATATACACTTCTACCACGACCTCTAAGGCATGACCCTCGATTTATTTGATGCATTTACCGTTACAGTCACGCCTCAAAGCGTTTGGTGGAAGTATACTTTTAAGCGCGCTGCATTTAATCATAAGCATCTACGTGGTCGTGCAGTTAAGTCCAGGAATTGTCCTATGTTTTGCAACGGGTCCTGGGTTCAATCCTCAGCGACGTCAACTTTTTTCTTTCCTTTTTTTCTCTCATTTCTCTTAAAATGCTAATTTATATATTATTACAAGCTTTGAGGTTTATCTGATAGCTGAAAAAAAACACATGCACTGGTCGTTTTATTTCAGAAATCTTCCACTGTCCAGTATATACTTACGCCAAGCATATTTGACATGCCTTCATTGTATTCCATAAACTCACTAAAAATGTAACTTTGGTTCCAAAGGGGGTCCAACATTTTCCAGGGGTGGGGGTCGAACTCAATTGCTTATTCCCTATAGAACTTGTGATTTTCATGGTGAGTCCGGGCCACCTGTTACCCCCACTTCCTCTCCGGGTCCGTCCATGATCCTGATCGTGTTTCATGTCTTAATCATGAGTTAAGTTTAGTCTGTATTGCACTGATTTTCCTATTGCAAAAATAGCTTATTCGACTGCCAAAATGCATGCGTTTCTTTAGAAATGTGACACAGTTGGAGACCGTTTAAAAAGAAAAATCGCATTGGGCATTCGCGATGAGGTGGTAGCTCTACTATATTAATGTCCCTCATTATCCCCGTGTACCCCATGTGTAAGCTGTATGTAGTGTTAAGAACTGGGGATTTTTTGGTCAATAATCGGTAATGACGCATGTTTCACATACGTTCGGCAAGACAGGGAGTGCAGTGGCTCAATGGTACAGTGCTTGACTCGAGACCGAGGGTTCGAGCCTCACCGGTGTCACTGCGTTGTGGTCCTTGAGCAAGACACATTTATCGTAGCTTAGTACTGGTTCAACCCAGGAAGACCCGTCCCTGTTTAACTGAAAGATTGTTGATGGGACGTAAAGAATCAAATCAAACAAACAAACGTTCGGCAAGACGTACAGTTGATTCAAAGATAGATGAGAATCGTTGTAAACAAAAATATGAACTAATCCAGGTAATGTGTATTTTATACAGGTATATTACATTAACTGCCTCAAACTGCAGTATTTCATTGACCGTTATTAACCCGTTTCAATGGAAAAATACAATGTGGTATAGTCTGATTATTTTGCATCTTTGAAACATCAGTACGAGCAATCTGTGGGGTGAACGGAATTTTTTACACTTTGTCACACTTGTATTTGCATGGGGAGAAAAAAGGAAGGTGATATAATTTAGGATTTATCATGATTTCAGGCACATCGTTTTGAAAAAAAAAAGATCCATGTATAACTTAGAAGTTTGAATTATACTAACAATTAAACTCCACCTGAAATGTTTTAGACCTGCTTTTGCGATGATTTTTACCACGTCATTTTTTCGAAATCCTTAACCCGATGAAAAGTATTCAGAGACATCCCTGCCAACTCAGGGAGACATTTCTTTTACGCACCCAGAACATATATTATTATAGAAAGTTATCAAAATAGATCATGAATAGGTCCTATACTCTGAATTCAGTCTGTCCCAAATTTATTTCGAATTAGCCAGTATTTCGAAAAATCGGAGCTCGAATTTTTGAAGTTTTACTGTACACATAATCTGTACGTGTAACAAACGCCAGACCTTTAGGAGAAGTTGGCAGAAAGTCTTCTCTACAGCTTTATCGTTAACACATTTTGCTAAGTTGAAGATAAAAACGTTACTGCGAAAGAATAGCAGCTGGATTTTTTTTCATGTCGTATAATAACTTATTTTCAGGATTGAGTAATTGAGATTTACTGTCGTGATAGAGTGCTTGACACGAGACCGTATGTCCGTGGGTTCAAGCCTCACCGGCGCTACAGCGTTGTGCCTTGAGCAAGACACATTAATCCTAGCTTAGTAATGGTTTTACCCAGTAAGACCCGTCCCTACATTATTGAAAGATTGTTGATATGACTCATGGCAAACAAGGTTTTACTGTTATCACTATTTAATTCCGTCCATCAAAAATGTTCGTTTTGTGTAAATGCTTAGTGTAAGTCCCATTATCATATTTTGACAAGCCTGCCCCACTTTAGCGAGGCGGGGAGAATCAAAAATAGCAGCTTACCATCGGCCCAGCAATATGCAATTACCTTTCGCCGTTGGCCGATAGTGGTTAGCTTTAACGTTCTTTCTGGGACTTTATCAAAAACGAAATGCCCACGCTGTCTTTAATTTGAGCGGGCAGTATCAGGGAAGGTTCTGGCTAGTCTGTTCGAATGCTCAATCTACTTTGCACCTGCGCTGGTCGCCAATGATAAAAAACATAAATATCTTCTGAGCTGACTTAACCCTTAATGCGCAAATCGCAACAAAAGTCGTCTGCTTTCTCGTCTGCTGAAATGTTTAAGAAGCCTCTATGGAAAACAATGTGGACCCAGATAAGACTGTTCCTATAGGAGCACTCTGTTCTGGGTCCACACTGTTTGCTTCTATACTTAATTCGTCGGTAATGCTAGGAAATTATTTGCAGCAGATGACTACAGCAGACGACATTTTCAGATGCATTTTTTCTTGGCGCTTTAAGGGTAAAATATTACAGCATCACTCTACAATAAGTTACCGCGTCCGGAAAACCCAACTATATCCTATATATATAAGCACGGGTATTTAAGATCAGTCAGAATGACAAGCTCCTGTCTGAAAATCACGAGACTACCGAAAAATGACCACTCTGCATTCAATTGCATAAAATGCGTTACGATTATGTTATCCATCGCATTAGTAATATTGTGTGCATACAGTTTTAATACACTTTTTCTCGGACGTCGGCAGAGTTCTATTTATAGTCTGACTTCTATGGACTAGTCTTGAGGGTGACCGGGGGTGGTGGGGGGGGGGGGGGGGGGTTCATGAGTCATGAGTTTGAACCCTTGTACAATTTTGTTGAAATTATTTTCTCTCTTCTACTGATTCTGATGAGAGTATTTAGTAAGTACTTGATACTGATACACTGTTTGTAAAGCAGCGGTATAGGATACATTGACCGCTAACGTGATATAACTAAAATTGATGAAAATTACATGGACATAAAGCCTAAAAAAACAGGCTCATTTCAGAAGGTTGGCGGGCGTATCGCCATGATAGACTGTTTATCGCGGTTTATAATACATTTTGGCACACATTTGGGTGCAATACACACTTGTTTAACATAAATTTGTTAACCAAACTTAGCGACGTCCTTAGCGTTACATTGCAATGTAAATGACGTTGCTTTTTGCGCAAAATTAACAGAGGGTCCTTGTCTTTAGAAACCCATAGTTTTCACAATTTAAGCACTAGGCAGATAAAATTTCGATTTTTCTCAATGAAATAAACCATATAAACATATTTTAAATCAGTATGCATTTCTATGGCAGGGCCGATTTCACCCCTTCGTGAACCTAGCCCTTTGCTATTCAAAAACATGATTAACAGCATTCTGCCATGCTTGACGGCTCGGGAAATTGCTTGCAAAGTTGCTACCCAGGTGTGAAAAATACTCTGTTTTCGGGCATTTCACCAATACACTTGATATACTATTAGGCGCAGTTTCTGAATGCTTTTGAGAAAATTTACCTCATCGTCCTAAAGGATAAATTTGTCTTTAATTGAAGATAAATTTCTATAATTAGTTTTTGTTTGGGTCGCACACTCAGAAATGGGTAGCGTCATATTGAAAAAAGGGGAGATAACTTTATACTCGCAGAAAACAGAATCACGAAATACGAATTCTAAAAGTATCAAGTATGGAGTTTTTCTGCAGACAAAGGGTCTGACACATTTATTTACGGTAATTTGGTATGCTTAATCCGAAAACCAATGTTGGTAAGCTGAGAAATGGCGTCTTATTGAGCTTATTTGCATGTTTTCAAGATGGCCGCCAAAATCATACAGAATCTTACATTGTTGTTGATTCATGGTTTAATGTACCTCAGAATATTTGTGGGGGTTCTGTGTTGGTCTTTCTTTTATAATGCATTTCTTTGTGTTCTTTCTATTTTTGTTAACACCTTGACGAGGAAGACAATGATAGTTACTTTGCTTTAATTGTCTTCCTGATGTCTTGTGACTGTAAGTGTTCTATTGCTCTTCCTCACGATGCTGTGGGTTTATCTGCAGTAGTGATAGTGTTTTTTCCTGTTTATACTCACTTACTTTTTGCTTATCTAGTGTCCAGCTATTATAATGATTGTTCATTCATAGCACTATCTTGAACTACTTTCAAGCTTTTAAAGTGATAAGCGAGAAATGAGTTTTGAGAATCGACAAGTAGCTTTGATTTAACTGTCGTCATAATGTCCATTCTTCCTAGCAATACCCACAAAATGTGTTAAACTATCTATATATCAAAAATAAAAGCATTTAAATTCCTTAGAACCCAATGGTCGAAGTAGACCGGCCTTACGTCCTCAGAACAACTTCTCATGGGCCTCAAATTGTTTTCTGGGACCGCCTTCAATAGGTAAAAGAATTGCCCTGAAAATAATCCCATTTGAGCTTTGTGAAATTGCTTGGTTTCCATGGCAACAAAAAGCGCTTCAAAACAGTTGGGTATGTCCTTACAAATTACTAATACATCAGCAGAAACTCATCCTAAAGTACTAACTCGATAAAAAAAAAACAAAAGTAAGACATAGCAGCTTCATTCAGCGGTAAAGTATGCTAATGATCAAAATTGCATATTCATGAAAATTAATGAATACATTAGGAAATCGTAAAAAAATATAAAAGGGTGTACCCATAAAGAAACTTACAACTCAGCTGCGAGTTATTTTAGGCAACCACTCTTGAGACCAAATAATGCCAAAGCACTGCACGTTTACCAAATTGTCCATTTAACAAATTTTCTAACATTCTCACGCATAAACATTAATCAAATTATAAGAAAATAAGAGAAAATTTTGGAAAAATTAAAGGGGTGTACTTACAAAATTACGCATATGTCAGTTGCTAGTTATCCTATTTTCAAATTAAAGCCTTGAACTAATTTTAACTTTATGTGTTATTCTTTCTTTTTAATGTTTTCTTATATATTCATAACTATGTAAATGAAATTATTTGTATATTCATCATTGGGTCAACGAGCTATATCTCAACTTTTAATTTGGTACAATGTTTGGTAGTCCGGGATATATGGCTAAAATATAAGTTATTATGTAGGTCAAACCACTTTAGTTTTCTACTCTTTTTGACTTATTCTTTTTATGTGTTCTTTAATATTCGTGAATATGAAAATAAGATATTTCGAATACATATAATCATAGGGTAGCATACCTGTATCTCAACTATTATTTGGTACCAAGTTTTGTAGTCTAGAATAGTAAGCACCGAAGGTAGAGGAAATTTGGTAGGGATACCACCTTTATCAATCTACCAATCTTGTCATATCTCTTATGTTTACATTAATATTTATGGGTATTCAAATAAGATCATTTGTATATTTTTATCAAATGAAAATGTCTTAACATTTATTTAGTACCTAGTTTTGTAGTTAATCATAGTTAGCAGCTGACTTAGTGGTTATTTTGAACGTAAATCACCTTATTTTTCTACAAATTTTCTCTTATTTCTTAAGCATTCATTAATATTCATCAATATTCAAATAAGATAATCCGTAAATTTAATCATTTTGGTCAAAATGCAATGTCTCAACTTGAATTTAGTACTAAGTTTTGCAGTCTACGATAGTTGGCAGAAGACATATAGGTGATTTTGTAGCTCTACCCCCTTAATTTTTCTACCTATTTTCTCTTATTTCTTATGCTTTCATTCATATTCATGAATATTTAAATTTGAAAATTTATATATTTTATCGTTTTGATCAAATGGCTATGTCTCAACTTTCATTTGATACCAAGTTTTGTAAAATAAGATTGTTATCAGCTAGCGTCGTGTTAATTTTGTAGGTATACCACCTTAATTTTTCTACCAGTTTGTCTTGTCTCTTATGTTTACATTAATATTCATTAATATTTAAATTAGATAATTCGTATATTTAATCATTTTAGTCAAATGGCTATGTCTCAACTTTTATTGGGTACCAATTTTTATAGTCTAGGATAGTAAGCAGCTGGAGAACAAGTAATTTTGTAGTCATACCCCCTTAATATTTCTACCAATTTAGCTTTATATCTTATTTTTACTTTAATATTCATGAATATTTAAATTAGATAAATCGCATATTTTATAATTCTGGTTAAATGGCTAAGTCTTAACTTTTATTTGGTGCCAAATTTTATAGTCCAGTCTAATAAACAGCAGACATATATGACATTTTGCAGGTATACCACCTTCATTTTCTACCAATTTTCTCTTATTTCTATTTTTACATTAGTATTCATGAATATTCAAATAAGATAGTTCGTATATTTAATCATTTTAGTATAAAATACAATTCCTCAACTTTAATTTGGTACCAAGTTTTGTAGTCTACGATAGCTAGCAGTAGATATATAGGTAATTTTGAAGGTATACCACCTAAATTTTTCTACAAATTTTCTCTTATCTCTTATACTATCATTTATATTCATGAATATTTAAATTAGATAACTCGTATATTTCATCATTTTGATGAAATGGCTATGTCTCATCTTTTATTTGGTACCAGGTTTTGTAAGTTAGGATAGTTAGCAGCTAGCGTCCTGATAATTTTTAAAGTATACCACCTTTATTTGTCTACAAATTTTGCATTTGTTTTATGTTTACATTAATATTCTTGAATATTTAAATTAGATAATTCGCATATTTAATCATTTTGGTCAAATGGCAATGTCTAAACTTTTATTTGGTACCAAGTTTTGTAGTCTAGGCTAGTAAGCAGCAGACGTATAAACCATTTTGTAGGTATACCCCCTTAATTTTTTACCAATTTTGTCTTAGTTCTTACGTTTACATTATATTCATGAATATTTAAATTAAATGATTCGTATATTTAATCATTTTTGTCAAATGGCTTTGTCTCAACTTTTATTGGGTACCAAATCTTGTTGTATAAGACAGTTATCAGCTAGTTTAGAGGTAATTTTGTAGGTATACCCCTTAATTTTTCGACCAAGTTTCTCTTATTTCGTATGTTTTCATTCATATTCATGAGTATGCAAATTAGATCATTTGCATATCTATTCGGTTTGTCATTTTGCCAATGTCTCAACAAATTTGGTACCACGATTCTTAGTCTAGAGTGATAAACAGCGACATATAGGTAATTTTGTAGGTGACACCCTTTTATTTATTCTACAATTTTTCTCATTTCTTATGTCTTCAATAATATTCTTGAATATGCAAATTAGATAATATTAATATCTAATAAGAGCGTCATATTGCTGTTTCTGAAATTCTACTTTATCTATTCAAGAAAGAAAGACTAAATATTTCAAACAGATATACTTTTGTGTGAGTAAAATAAAAAAAAGCAGAGAAGCAGTATTTCAAAGAGGTACTTAATGACGCTCATCTTTGCTGATTTTACATTATTTCTAGTACCAGAGTTACCTCCCCATTTTATGAATGGCGATACTCGATTTTAACGTATGATCCTCACAAATGGATATAACAGATACATTTATCTTTAATTGAGGCGTGTATCATCATTTAGGACGATAATGTAAGTTTTCTCCAAAAGTAAATCAGCGATTCTCCTATGCTCTTATCAAGTGTATTGGAAAAATGCATTAAAACGCTGTTTTTCCACACAGGGGTTGCAACTTATGAAACAAATGTCTGAACCGTCAGGCATACCAGGATGCGGCAAATCATGTTTTTGAAAAGCGAAAAGACAATTGATTTAGAAATTATGAAGTTTTGCGGAGTCTGATTAAATATAACAGTATTATAAGAAATTATATAGAGGAAAATATTAAATTTTATAGGGTAGTAAGAGTTATCCCCCCAAAATAATAAGTTCAAATTTATAAAAATCAAATAAATTTCATACAAATATAAATGACCGTAAACTTTCTTTTAGAAAATAAGATAATTTGCAAAAAAGAACGTCTTTTTGTCTATACAAAATCAGTTTAAAAAACGTACTTTACGTTTCCGTTTTTTGCAAACATTGAGTTATCTCCCCTTTTTTTAATATGATGCTACCAATTTTTGAGCGTACGATCCCATCAGAAAAAAGTAGAGTCATTTATCTTGAATTTAAGACATGTTTCATCCTTTATGACGATGAGGTAAGTTTTTTCGAAAATTTGAATTTCAGCAATGCGCCTAATATATCAATAAGCTGATTTATTAAATGTGTTTTCAAACTGACAGCAAAGAGTCTGACTGCAAAGTTTTCCAATATTGAAATGGGATAACTATTCAAGAATTTAAGGAAGTGTTTCATCTGCTATACAAGAGGTGTTTCATGTTTATTTGAACAAATTTGAAATTGCCATTACTCATTTATTTCTCATTATATTTTGTAATGAATGATGTACATAATTTATTCTTATCTCCATGAATACGCAGTCAGCTAGAAAATAGCTCTTAATATTATTCGCTGGTTTGAAATAGTCTCTAAAGATGAGTATTCAAATTTTAACCTTTAAAAAATGCTGTCTGGAACGAAATGTTCTGAAATGTTCTTGAACTGTTTAAAGACTTGGAACCTACTTTATAAATTGTAAATAAATAATAAGAGAGTGTTATGTTAGAAAATAAAGAATTTCAGGTTGATATTTATTTTTTAGAAGCAACTTGAACATAAATTTTAGGGTTTACAGTTTCAATGGCAACACTAAATTGTGTGCAAAATACACAAATGCAATATTTGGTGATCAATATATACTTAAAATGTCAACATTGAGTTATGAGAATTCATTATTCACAATTTTTCAAGAGCATGGAATATAGGGATCACACATGTTTTAAACATCGTCCGAGGGACCATGCAAGTGTTAATGCAATGAAACAAACACGTTTGATCGTTATTCTTGCATATCTTACCTAATTTCAGCATAAACGGCGCTGAAAACGTTGCTTAAACATTAAATATCTCTTTTCTTACACTTGATTTCTCAAAACAAAATGGCTTCAGCATCAAACTTTCTAATGTCATTACGTCGTCAAAACGTCATATATATGCGTGCAACGTATTCGCGAACGAAAACATCGGCGAAACGATCAGTCACGGCCGCAACGCTTTCCAGTGTTATGTCATGCATGCACATCAGGGCCCAGTTTAGTTTTTTCAAACAGCACATGAATCTCATGATTTGAACTTGGATTTTGCGGCTTCAAACAGCACGGCGTAACATATTCCCATGCAAGAATATAGGGATCACACATGTTTTTTTATGTATTAACATTTGCCGGGTCCTGAGGACGCTGTTTGAACACGAGGCCATAAGGCCGAGTTTAAACATCGTCCGAGGGACCCGGCAAGTGTTAATGCAATGAAACAAACATGTGTGATCGTTATATCTAACAACTTCTCACTATAGGCCATGATTGCCAAGTGGCTGTAGATAAGCATGGCATTGTCAAAAGTTTTACCCCATCCCCTTTGACCCCATCTAAGGGGTCAAAGGTCAAATATTTTATTTTCGCAATAACTAAGACAATTATTAATATTTTTTGCTGAAATTTGGCATGCAGGCAACGCAGCAATAGATATGAAACATATCAAACGGGATTTCAGTGTAAAGGCCTGGGTCTGAGCCCATTGGGTGCACTTAGGGGGTGGGAGCGCAGTGGCTCAGTGGTAGAGTGCTTGACTCGAGACCGAAGGGCCGCGGGTTCGAGCCTCACCGGCGTCACTGCGTTGTGGTCCTTGAGCAAGACACATTTATCCTAGCTTAGTACTGGTTCAACCCAGGAAGAACCGTCCTGCATAACTGAAAGATTGTTGAGTGGACGTAAAGAATAAAATCAAACAAAGCACTTAGGGGTGGGGCCAAGGCCAAATCAGAATATGGTCATGTTGCATATAAAATTAAAGCTGACAACGCTGGCAGCAACATGGTAGCAAATATTTTGGCCACAGACACACCCTCGACCCCTGGGGTGGGGTCAAAAGGTCAAACCAATATTTTTCTGAAAGTAGTCATGTTGCATATCAAATTAAAGGGAATTGAGCTGAGAGCACCATGAAAGCAAATATGCTGTCATTACATACAACAACAACCCCTGGGGTTGGGTCATACGTTTTATTTTTACTTTTCTAAAAGTGGTCATGTTGCATACCAGATTAAAGTGGAAGAAGTGTAGACCTACATGCAAGGTAACACTTTGAATTTACACACCCCTTGACCTCTGGGGCTCGGTTTAAAGGTCCGATATTGAAATTGTGCAGATGTAAGTATATTTTTAGCTCACCAGAGCCGAAGGCTCAGGGTGAGCTTATAGTATGGGACTTGAGCCGGCGTCCGTGCGTCCGTTCACACTTTCAAAGATGAATATCTCTGAAACCAGCTGGCCAATCATAATCAAATTTCATCAGGAGCATCATTGGGGTGGGGGATTGACTGCATTTGGTTTTGAGTAAGATCGGATCAGAACTCTGGTTTCCATGGCAACAGATAGCTCCCAAAGGGTTATAATGGGGAAAACCTTGTGACCACTCTAGCTACTTCAATTTTGATTGGTTCTTCTTTATTCTTGCAGGTAACAAGGATGACCATAAAATCTTGAATGGGTTCAAAATTCGGCAGGATCCGACGAGGGACTTATGAGTTAGCTGCCCTTGAGCATCTGGAAAAATCCCCATAGACTTATAATGGGATAAATGTTGTGACCACTCTAGTGCCTTCATTTTTGGATGGATCTTCTTCGTTCTTGCAGATAACAAGACCAACCATAAAAGCTTGGATGGGTTTGAATTTAGGCAAGATTCCATCACTGCATTCGGAGTTAGCTGCCCTTGAGCATCAGAAAAATTAATGAATTATGTTGTGACCACTCTAGCTCTTGGATCTTCTTCATTCTTGCAGGCAACAAGTAAACCCATAATATCTCGGATGGGTTCGAAATTCAGCAGGATCTGACCAGGGACTTGTGAGTTACCTGCCCTTGACTTATAATGGGAGAAATATTGTGACCACTCTAGTGCTTTCAATTTTGAATGGATCTTCCTCATTCTTGCATACAATAAGGACACCTATTAAACATTGGATGAGTTTGAATTTCGGCAAGATTCCATTACTGACTTCGGAGTTAGCTGCCCTTGAGCATCAGAAAAATTAATGAATAATGTTGTGACCACTCTAGCTGCTTCATTTTTGATTGGATCTTCTTCATTCTTGCAGGCAACTAGTAAACCCATAATATCTAGGATGGGTTCGAAATTCAGCAGGATCCGACCAGGGATTTACCTGCCCTTGAGCGTTTGGAAAAATCCCCATAGACTTATAATGGGAGAAATGTTGTGACCACTCTAGTTCTTTCAATTTTGAATGGATCTTCCTGATTCTTGCATACAATAAGAACAACTATTAAAGCTTGGATGAGTTTGAATTTTGTCAAGATCCCATCACACATTTTTGAGTTAGCTCCCCTTGAGCATCTTAAAAATTAATGAATAATGTTGTGACCACTCTAGCTCCTTCATTTTATTTCCGATGGGTTCAAATTCAGCAGCATCCGACCAGGGGCTTATGAGTTACCTGCCCTTGAGCATTTGGAAAAATCCCTAAGACTTATAATGGAGAAATATTGCAACCACTCTAGTGCTTTCAATTTTGAATGAATCTTCTTCATTCTTGCATACAATAAGGACAACTATTAAAGCTTGGATGAGTTTGAATTTCGTCAAGATCCCATCACATGTTTTTATTTTGGAGTTAGCTCCCCTTGAGCATCTTAAAAATTAATGAATAATGTTGTGACCACTCTAGCTCCTTCATTTTTGATTGGATCTTCTTCATCCTTGCAGGTAACAAGGACAACCATAAAAGCTTGGATGAGTTTAATTTAAAGTAGAACCAACTTTAGACTGTGGAGTTAACTTCCCTTGAGCATCATAAAAAAACCGCATAGACTTACAATGGGAGATCTGTTGTGACCACTCTAGCACCTTCATTTTTGAATGGATCTTCCTCATTTATAGGTAACAAGGACTTCCATAAAAGTTTGAATGAGTTTGATTTTCCACCACACCCATCCACCAGCTACAGAGTTAGCTGCCCTTGAGCATCTAAAATATAACTATATAATGTTGAGACCACTGTAGCTCCTTCATTTTTCATTTGATTTTCTTCATCCCTGTAGGTTACCAGGACATGCATAAAAGTATGGATGAGTTTGAATTTCGGTCAGATCCCATAACTGACTACAGAGTTAGCTGTTCTTGAGTATCTGAAACCTACACTTTCACCAGGTTTCCAATGCAATTTTTATTCAGATCTTTTAAATACTTGCAGATAACTAGAACTGGCATAATATCTTCTGTTTTTGAATTAATTCCTGGTCACTGTTTCCAGTTCAGAGTTATCTGCCTTTGAGCATCGTAAATTATGGTGTCTCCAAACATTATGCTGGCTCCATGGTGAGCGATCGTTGCCCATTGGGCTACTTGTTTTTTAAACTAAGCACTAAAACATACTTGACATGTGTTTGGTGTTTGCTATGATCTGAATGATACTGAAGGTGAACTATGGGTTAGCTAAATGGGATTTATGTATTGTGATTTACATGTTTCTCTCAAATAACCCTTCCTCATGGGATATAAATTCGTTGAATATTTAGGTGATAACTGTATTCAAAATTTTCATTTGGGGAGGTATATCGGATATACGCGTCGCCGTAAAACTAAATTTCCGACCGCATATCCGACGATATACATGTACCTCCCCAAAATGAAAATTTTGAATATGGTTATCCCCATTCTAATGCACTATTTACATTTTCCTTTCAAAAAGACAGTGAAAATGTACTTTGTTGCGCCTAACGTCCAGCGGCTGCCAGCTGCATAAAACCGCTTGCCTGCTGCATATATTCACTTGTCAACCAATGAAAAGCTACATTACGTAATGACGTCCGGTTTCCGACAGTATATCGCAGGATATACTGTCGCAAATTTTTGACGTTATCCAATCAGACGTTGTGTTACAAACTCAAGTGCATTAGAATTCTTGTTGAATCATGAAACTCTCTTCCATAAATTCACATACATGTCTATCATTTCACAATAATTCCAGATGATTCCATCCAGTGGTTATGGGTAACTCTTCGAGACACAATTTAGGCATGTATGAGCCTCGATGAGAGAAAACCTGCCTTCAGGGTTTTGGAACAACAAAGGCGCAGACCAGCCTACACATCTGCATAGTCTGATCATTTCCTTTGTTATTCTCTCTTTTGAAACTATCATATTTTTACTTGCTACCTGCAAAATGTCAACTATCCAGCTAGTAGCTGAGCATGCTTGGATCCGTATGACCTGGTCATAAACCCCAAAGAAAGCTTTTATCATGACAAGGCCCAAATTGAAGGAAGAAAAGGAAGATGTTTGAAATTAATAAGTTTCCTCATTTCATAATTTCAACTTTTTAATGTGTTCTAAAATTCTTGTATGTACCTCTATACTAGAAAACCTGCCTTGATGGATTGAAAGCAAAATATGGCAAAGAACAGCTTGCACATTTTCACCATCTTAAATCAGTGCTTTATTATTCACTTTACAGAAATAAGTGAAATAACAATTTTCTAGCCACTCTCTGCAGCTGAACAGGCTGGGTAGGATATTAACTAGTTGGTGAACTTGAAGAGAGTTTGTCAAACCAGCATTATTGATCCAATTATTAATTTTTGTCTTTCTGCATTTATATACAAAATGAATAATTTTCATTTCAGGAAATGATTATCACAGACTGCTATAATGTTAGGGATGTCCTATTTGCACAAGTGTAAGTTTTCAGAATCATTCCTTGAATTCATGCTTTTGAGGCTTATGTTCCACAGAAAAACAGCCTGAAAATGCAGAATTTGGGAGATCATAAAAGGCTCTCTAATTTATTGTCTGTCTAAGGACAAATGACCTTTAAGCTTAAAAATGAGAATATTCAGTGGCCATACTGCAAGTTTTAAGAAAAAGGATCTCAAAGTCAGGGGGTTTTGGTAATTTTGAGCTTCCATCCATGTATTTGTGAAAGTTTTCTGGATGCAAACTGCGTTTACTGAAATTTAATACATTGCAACTCCATCTGTATTCACAGTTTCACCACTCAAAATTTTAAATCATCTGAGCATGTAGTGCTTGAAGGTGAACTTTTGTGATATATCATTGGTCTGTTGTACTTACACTTTTCGATGAAATCACATGTCCTAAACCAATGCCCTAAAATTTTAAAAACAATTCACACAAATGATTTTTGTAAAGCCAGAATAGATAAATTACCCAAATAATTATTCTCTCCTCACCAAATATCAGCAGTAGCTAAATTTTAACAATCTGGTTGTCCTGAAGCAATATAATTTAGACAAAAAGTATCCTTATAAGGCCCTCTACTAAAATTGCTTAATATTTGTTCAGCAGAACCAAATGGCAACCAGAGATAAACATAGCAATATCTTGAAACACCATTTGCTCTTGAACTGTTAGTGTTAAAACATGAGCACTTATGTAAAATCCTCTATTTTTACAAAAATATGCCACATAAGGCTCTCTACTTAAGTTGCACAAATGATTCCCCTTTGCCAAAAACACCATAAAGAACAAAATTATAATTGCCATCTGCTCCTGAATTTATTTCTGAATAATCACACAAATGTTTCTGATGAAGCCTGCAGTGAAACAAAATTGCAACCAATAAATAAAAAAAAATGGTCCAGAATATAGATAATTTCACCAAATTGATCCTAATAAGGTCCTCTCCATATGAATGAGCACTAGCCGTAAGTTAAACTAAAATCATCAAATTCCTTAATCTGGTCTTTTGTCTTCTGATTCAGTTTCCCACAAGGTGTCAGTTTGAACCCGTGAAGCCAGATGTTGTTGCACTGTATTTCCTCAAGACGTGCGATTCTTCTCCCTTTTCCCCCATTTGCATAAATGGTGCAAGGTGTCCAAGCACCAGACATACTACCCCCATACCACTGGATGGTACAGGTACCCTAATCAGTGTTTGTCTCAGTAACATTTCCTATCTGTGGCCATTCCCCCGCATACTTGGCGAGGTAAACTGCCACCATTGTGCCTTCTTCAATTTGATTGCTGGTACATGTATGCACTTCTTGTTTGTCTGGCCGACCAATAACAACCTGGTACATGTATGCACTTCTTGTTTGTCTGGCCGACCAATAACAACCTGAAATATATTAAAATTGTGAAATACATTAAAAATTGGATTTAGAAATATGTGTGAAAATGCTTACATGCATGCAATAACTTTACATGGTGGATATACCCTCTATTCTAACACACCTCGGCTATATAGCCAATGATTCTCAGTGATTTACTGGCTGATAAATCACTGCATGGACTGGGCACGGACTGGTGTGACGTCATTCGGTCGCCAATTTGATTTTCATGACGTCATCTATCACAATAGACGGCTTAACGTCAATTTTACAACTATTGGACGTTCAAAACGTACGTAAAAATACGAGTTTCAGTCTAAACAAGAGTTGCGGGAAATTCTGACAGTGTGTTCAAGATGGTGGAATCTTTATAGACTATGAAGGATTCGTACTTTTTGTGTGTTAGAATTGATATAAATTCGCACTTGCAGTGATTTGTTGCTTAATATGTCACTGTCTGTTGGTCAGTCGTAAGTGGATAAAACATTCCCGCTTCGCGCTCATGATTTATTCACTTTAACGACTGACCTCCAGTCAGTGATATATTAAGCAACAAATCACAACAAAACCCGGCTATGACTGATAGATGATGGTATGGTAGGGGAACAGCATATCTTTAGCCAACTAATTCATAGCCAACTAATCACAAATTATGGTAGTAGAACTCCTCTCTTTTCCCCACACATTAATTCACTCCGCGACTTGAATACCTCACTTCTAACCAGGTGTTGTGCTGACTGAGTAGTGTTGTATTGAAAATTTAAAATATGAGTCTGAAAGGGGGGTTTGGGGGTCCTCCTCCGAAAAAAAATTGAAAACCAAGAAAGCAGGAGAAGCCATCTCTGGTCATTTAGCAGGGGCAATTTTACCTTAAGTAAATGAGGATTTTTGGAGGAAAACGCTCCAAGTTAATGAATTTTCTTTTTAAATGTAAGATTTAGACTGATAGGCATATGTCTGTATTAGATTTGGGTGTAGATATCACTGTTAAAATTTTACAACCTTAAAGGTCTTTATAGGTTTTAAAGGTTTTTCAGCCAAATTAAAGATTTTAAAGGATTTCAACCAAATTGAAGGTTTCTAAAGGTTACACAAAATGTAGTCATCACCAGAGAAGGCTAGACTATGCACCAGTGACACCAGACACAAAGAACACCAAATACTGTCAGGGCAACACCCTGAAGGTCTTATTCTGAAACAAAATCTCCAACACACATTAAAAGATAGTTTTACTCTATCCAAAAAAGTGCCAAATTTATAATAAACTAGGAATACTAGGAGGTTTTAGACAAAACTTGGAAAAACTAGAAGCACATTTAAAAAACTAAGAAAAAGAAGGAAAACTAGGAAAAACTAGGAATGCTGGAAAGCCTGATTATGACTCTAAAAGGGACATAACTCCACAATGGGAGATAATCCAAAATTTAAAAAACAAGTAGCCCAAAATGGACAACTATGGCTCATGTGAGAGCCAGCAAAAAGTTTGGAGACACCATATTTTACAATGCTCTAAAGTTGGTGAATCTGAACTTGACACAGCAATCAGTTCTAAATTCAAACACAAGATATTATACCAGTTCTGCTTATCTGCAATTATTAAAAAAAATGAATTAAAATTGCCAAAAAATCACTTGGGAAATTATATTTTCAGACCCTCAGTGGCAGCTAACTCCATAGTCAGTAACTCAGATCGAAATTCAAACACATCCAAGCTTTTATGCATGTCCTTGTTACCTAAAAGAATGAAGTAGATCAAATCAAAAATAAAAGTGCTATAGTGGCAACAACCTTTCTCCCATTGTAATTCTTTGGTAATTATTCTAGACAGTCAAGGGCAGCTAACTACATGCTCCCAAGTGAGAACTGGGCAAAATTGAAACTCATCCAAGCTTATATGGTTGTCCTCATTACCTGCAAGAATGAAGATCCAAACAAAAATTAGAGCGCTGGAGTGGTCAAAACTTTGAACCTCAATTTTAAGACGCTTAAGAGCAGATAACTATGTAGTCGGTGACGGGATGGGGCCAAAATTCAAACTTATCCAAGTTTTATGAATGTCCTTGCAACCTGCAAGAATGATGAAGATCAAATAAAAAAAAGAATTCAACAGAAAGCTCACAATATTTCTCCCATTTTAAGTCTATGAGAAATTTCCCAGACATTCAAGGGCAGCTTACTCCACAGACCCTGGTCCAATCTTTGCTGAATTTCAAACCCATTCAAGAATTTATAGCTGTCCTAGCTAACTGTAAGAACAAAGATGATCCAATTCAAAAATGAACATCCTAGAGTGCTCACAACATTATACATTGATTTTTCAAAAGCTCAATGACAGCTAACTCAGTAACTCAAAAATAACGGTAGATAAAATTTTAAGAGGAATCCATTTTTGAAAATTCAAAACCCTATCTTAAAATTTGTTCGTATGGACAGACGGACGAGCCCAAAGCAATAATTCACCAACAGGGTTTACATGTTCCTGACTTGGTACAATTAACTTGGGATGTCTATTGCCCATTGCAGGGGTCATAGTTTATAATTTTCAAATAAATTCTGAAGGTTTTTTTTCAGTCTAAACAAACAGTGTAGACCCTGGTGAAATGTTGCAGTAATGCATCTGTATTGTATTGTTTGCCTAAGTACACATCTAGCTGTGACTACTACAAAAAGTTGGAAATTAGTATTCTTTGCCTACTAGCGCCTTCTGCTAGTTACCTTTGCAAACAGTTTGGACCCAGATCGGAACCAACAAAATTCCCAACCTTATCTGTATTGAGAGAAAACCTGCCTTCAGGGTTTTGGATTCATGAACACAAGAACACAAATTTAGATGTCCCAAATTGACATACTATGCTTTATATATGATAAGGTCATCTAATTATTCAAATAACAAAAAATACAAATCTCCATACATCTTGTATTTTTGGACTGAAGAGATTTCTTGAGCATCATAGAGCTAATTGTTGAAGTCAAAGATTGAGTTATGATGTTCATTTAGTTAAGATCACACATCCACAACCATTCCAAAACAAAATATATCATATTAAGCAGGAATGAATCAAAATACTTGCTGACATGAATTCAGACCACCATGTTCGGACATCATGCTCACAGGGAAAGTGCTGGAAAAAATTTCTTCATATCAGCCTGCAGTTGTGGGACATTTATTTTTTGTGTTGTAGCCTCCATTAGATTTGGCGGGCTTAGTGGCCTTGATAGCAGAAGATGTTCATGGGTTCCACTTGCTGAGTGCCATTCCTAAATAGATTAAGATATTGTACATTATTTCAACTAATATGGCCAGAAAACCAAATCTACACATATTATCACGACATAGCCTCTGGGAGTGAAATAATGCTTGGCAATGAAATCGATAATCCACTAGATTTTTGGGACACGTTATGACGTCCATAACAACATTGGGACATTCATAACAATGTTGCATACATAATGACTACATTATAGCGCCTTTACTGCAGAAATGAGATTTCAAAGTAATCTTAATGACATATGATAAATAGAATCCAACATTCATGCTCTTGTAATATGGAATTTATTCAACACTTAGCGAAAAAGAGATAAAATGCTAGGCAAGCCTAGCATTTGATCTCTTTTCCCCATCTCGTTTAATAAATTCAATAAAACATGGGCACTCATGACATAAAAACATAAGATCCTCTATGTATTACTTTAAAAAATGTTGATAAATTTAGCCATATGGCATTTGAAAGCAAGAACAATGCTTGAGTTTTAGCTATAACAGAATCTGAGGGAAAAAATTTTACCAGTGAAACAAGACCAAACTCTGCTAAGGACCTGCGTCACCGGTGCACATTTTCGTTTACTGTGCCAAAGCATCTCCTTCGATATTCATAAAAAATGGATTATCTTGAAAGACTGCGAAATTTTCTGTGGTCTGAAGAGTTCCTTTAAAACATGTTATATTTGCCATTTTCATTATGTGGAGTTTTCAACTCAAAATTGAATATTTCAAATGTTCTGTGTCAGTTGTCTCTGGAAATAACTATGCATTACCACGAAACCTTATTAAAATGTATTCTAGCATATTTTCTGATTTAAAAATGAAGTTTTCAAGAACATTCCAGACTAAATGTATATGCATTAGAAGATTCCTTAGATGTATATATAAATCAATGGGATTTTTTGTTTGCTGTATAGAAATTAAAAGATTCCAGGTAAATGGCAACTGAAATTCAGCTTACCTTGTCAGTTGTAAATTCTTTCCACTGTATTTCTGCCTTCCCGTTTTCATTTTTTACAATCTTGAATACGTGGGGTTTGGTATGGTTCCCTATTAGTGTTATCACACTGGTCAATGTAAACGCACCGGTGGTTGCTACAACGAGCTGGTGGTGGCATTTTTACGCACTGGTGGTGGCTTAAAAGGTAAAAAAATCTATACCTGTTGACTTTATGATTTATTTATAAGCTTGCGTTTATTTTATTTGTGATGACACCTGCCGCACAGACTAACGGTAACAATGCAGTTTATGGCTCTGCCAAGCAATTGTTGATTTAATTCATGGTTTGGACTGCAAATCCAACACAGTTCTGGAGTTTTGCCATGAAAGGTGCTTTTTTCTAGTAAAACTGCCTAAATTGGGGGAAATCTGCATGTTTAAGCGCAGCTGTTGTCATATTCCCATGAAATAACATCCAAAAAACGATTGCCACTTTGTTTTTTTTTCTTGGTAAACTAGCAAATGTTTTTATTGAGGAAATATATTACAACGCACTGGGTGCATTTTTTGACGCATTGATACAACGCACTGATGGTCGCCCAGATGTGCCATGGTTACTAGTACAGCCTCACCACAGCATTTACTGTTCTTATAAACGGCACACAAATCGCTATTTGAGTCAGCACATGATTTTTCAGTACTGTTACGAAGACTCAGTTGAGCCTGTGCAAATGTACAGACTCGCCAGAGCCTTCTCTGCATAGAAAAAAAAATAGAGAGTAGTAATCGTTTTTGATGTTATTTCATGGGATTATGATAACATAGCTGCAGCTGTGCATAGACATGCAAATTTCCCCCAAGTTCGGCAGTCACAATAGAAAAAAGCAGCTGTTACTGTCAAAATCCACAACTGTGTTAAATTTGTCAGTCAGCCATGAATTAAATCGCCAATTGCGTGGCAGAGCCATAAACTGCAATGTTATTGACGGTTTCTACGCCCAGGTGTCATCACAAGTAAAACAAATGCAATCTTATAAATAAATCATACAGTCAATAGGCATAGATGTTGTGGTTTTGTACACTGATGAAGGCTCAAGCGTGACTCTGCAAATTTGCAGACTCCAGAGCTAGCCCTGTTAGCACTTTGATAGTGTTTCTGCCTATTTTCAGATTGGCCCCAAAACTTTTAATTTGGTGAGATTGTTTGTCCGATGTGATACATTGCAAAAGTAAAGAAGCCTCCATGCGAGCTTAACATTTTCATGCTTCAACAACAGCAGAATCAAGGGTGATGATTTGGTACCAGTAAAAAGCATTTTAGCACCCCAGTGGCTTAGGCTGCTGTCTATTCTAAGGCGGTGGATCTGTTGTTGTTGATTCGTTGTTGATTGTTACTCCCATTATAGAATTCTGTAATTGTTATATGTTTTGTTACTTTATGTCCATTCTTGTTTGGGGAAGAGAGAGAGAGAGCTTGATGCTTTGCTTAGTTTGTCTTCCTGGTGTCACATGCAGTTTGTGATTGTGATATTTCCTAATCATACTCAGTTACTTTTTTTGGGTGTCATTCATGCGAACAGCGATGGCTTTGGCGAGTCTGCACATTTGCTTGGTCTAGTCTTAGCCATCGTCACAGTTCAAAATACTTATGTGGTGGCTCAAATGGCGATTGAATGCCATTTTGTGCGAGCAGCGAAGGCTCTGGCGAGTCTGCACATTTGCACAGACTAACCTTAGCCTTCGTCACTGTACAAAATCTATTGTGCTGCCTAAATGGCGATTTGTGTGCTATTCACGCCAGCAGCTAATACTTTGGTGAGTCTGCATATTTGCGCAGGCAAAATCACTGGACAATGCGATAAGTATCAGGATCTCTTGTGCTGGCAGCGAAGGCTCTTGTGAGTCTGCACATTTGCACAGGCTCGCCTGAGTCTTCGTCACAGTACTGAAAAATCATGTGCTGACTCAAATAGCGATTTGTGTGCCGTTTATATGAACAGTGAATGCTGTGGTGAGGCTGTACTAGCAACCATGGCACATCTGGGCAACCATCAGTGCGTTGTATCAATGCGTCAAAAAATGCACCCAGTGCGTTGTAATATATTTCCTCAATAAAAACATTTGCTAGTTTACCAAGAAAAAAAACAACAAAGTGGTAATCGTTTTTTGGATGTTATTTCATGGGAATATGACAACAGCTGCGCTTAGACATGCAGATTTCCCTCAATTTAGGCAGTTTTACTAGAAAAAAGCACCTTTCATGGCAAAACTCCAGAACTGTGTTGGATTTGCAGTCCAAACCATGAATTAAATCACCAATTGCTTGGCAGAGCCATAAACTGCTATGTTACCGTTGGTCTGTGCGCCAGGTGTCATCACTAATAAAATAAGTGCAAGCTAATAAATAAATCATAAAGTCAACAGGTATAGATTTTTTTACCTTTTAAGCCACCACCAGTGCGTAAAAATGCCACCACCAGCTCGTTGTAGCAACCACCGGTGCGTTTACATTGACCAGTGTGGTTATGTGTTTCTGCAAAAAGTTTTGTCACATTTGTACAAGCTTGTGTAGAAAAAATATGATAGCACTTTAAAGGTGGCCATAATTTTTACCTCCCTTATTGGAAAAAAGGACCTTTTGAACCCACCTCTGCGGGTCCAACCAAAGCATATGTTATAGGTACTCAAAGAACCATCTCACCGAGATGGTTCTTTTGAGCACCCAAAACAAATATAAAATATGATGGGCAATAAAATGTATATAATTTTACGCACAAAAATAATGCTAATCTTGACCTGTGTACCAAGTTAACTCTACATTTGACACGTTTCAACTGAAGGACGTCAGTCAAGGGATATATGGATCTAATAGAAATAAACCACCTCTGGTCAAGTGTTAAGGCCTGACCTTGCTTTGCGATCAGGCATTTGTATGGCGATCGGGCATAAGTCTGGTGCCTGAGGCCGCAAAAAGATTTCAAAATATTTCAAATTCTTGGATGAATACATGTAGTATATGCATAGATAAATTGAAGTGATGCATATTAAAACAGCCCATTTTCACCAAAATTAGACACGCAGAGTTACCCTGTGACCTTGAAAAAATTGTCAAGATCCCCAAAACATTATACCCCTATCTCAATGATGTATCTATGCAATTTTGATCAGAAAGTATCGACAAGGTGTTCAGAGGGGATGCAGATAACTTTTTACAGTGGGTGGGGTATTTTGGTATCGTTTTGGCTAGAGGAAGTCATGTTGTATGAACCGGCAAGTGTACCAATATTTCAAACATATACAGTTTCATTTGAAATATGAAAGAGGTATATTTTAATTAATAGTCCTGTGGTCATATGGCTTTAACAGCATAAGAAAATGGTGTTTAGTTTATTTTTCAGTTTTAGGGGGAGGGGTGATTATATAATATCTTGTGGTGAAATACTGTTAAAATTGACAAAATTTTGCAACAGTGCATCTTACATCATAATAACTAATAAGAAAAAAATATAGAAAAATCGTTTTATTGTTTTATCAATATGTTGCATTTGAAAATGAAAGAAAAATTGTCAACAAATGCTGGTTTGTGAGTGTGATATTCAAAACATATGTTTGTATAACTGCAAAAATGGGCTTGTTACATATTTCTTATTCATTGATAACCTCACTTTTATGTTTGAAATTAAGAATTTTATTTCAAAAATTAAGTAACAATAAATTATTATTATCTCAGTGAGTTTAAGAAAAGATACACAAAAAGCCATTATAGGCCATTTATTGCGCAGGTCTAGCTTAAAAAGTAGATGGTAAATTTTCTCTGTTTTTAGTCCATTTCTCTTATAATAATAAGTTACACTACAAAATTTCAAAGTATGAAGAAAATTTATTTTTCGGAAAATAATTCGCCCAGGTGTCTGCAGTGACCTAAATTGTTGACTAAACCGAAATATCACCCAAACTATATCAAAATAACACTCACATCCGGTAACATCAAACAGCTCCTCTGTGTTATAAGATTAAGGGGATGGTGTGTAGCATCTTTTAAAGCCCTCGATCAAATGTGGTATTGTTATAGCATTATGTCTTTTCAGCCATGTTGAAAATCTGTCATTTAGAAGAGAATAATTCAGTTAATTTGTATGTAGAGAGTTCAGTGGCTCAGTAATGGACAGGGTTGGCATGATATTGTCCGCCTGGGTTAACCAACCCCATAAAACCCTGGTTAACTCGGGTTGGGCAATAAAATCTTATTACCCACTTTGGGCAATATGCGGTTTTATGAAATTTTGGTCATATAAATTCTCAGTTTTCTGTCTGATGATAGGACGTATAAAAGTGTATAAATGATTCTATGAAGCCATATTTTAATCAGATTAAGTGGTAATAGACTAGTACAAATAAGGATGAAACTAACGACTATCGACTAATGACTAAAAACCAAACTCACTGTGTATAATAGTGTACACTGTGTAACTAATTGTACTGAAGCGGAAAATGAATCTAAACACAAAAAAGCGACAGCTACGTGCTACAACCTTTATAGTGTAGCGGCTAGCAAACATGACTCGTAGGCTTGTTGTAACGGGTTTGAGCCTCATGACGGACAATATTTGGACCGCTTATATACATACTGATCGGGATTTAAACGAACAGCTATTATTAAAGGACACTTTTACTGTCATGCCAGCCAATAGTGACAGCGACGTGATGTTTTGTTTACAAAATTATCAGGGATTAATAACCGATGGATCACTTGTGTATTAATCCTATCTGCAGGATAGGATTAATACACATGTGATCTATTGATTCCCGTTAGCTCAAGTGGAGTGTACAAATTAATGATGAACTTAACAATTGAAAGCAAAATATTACGTCACTGTCACTCTTGGTTGGCACGACAGTAGTTCGAGCGACTGCATGATTGACCAACTGTTTTAAAATGACAGATTAATTCTATCGATGTTAGTTTGATCGCCATTCAACTAAAAGAGGATGGATAGGCACCCTAAGTTTACCTCCCCAATGAGAGCTGGAGTCTTAGTCATAGGTACTGTCGGGTAATGTAAAATGTGTTGCACAGAGTATCTACCTTCTTTCTGGAGGAAAATCTGCCTTTCCAAAACCATTTGTCCGTTCCTGATAGACCAACTAGTACTCATGATGTAACACGGGGTGCAACGTTTGTGTGCTAGGAGTCAACTGTTTTCGTTTTATTAAAATTAAATTTGTTTGGATAGGTCTTGTTATATATTTTACTAGTGAACGATTTGTAGATTATTGTGTCTTTGTTACATAGGTAAAAAGAATACAAATGCATCGATGTATGTCTGAACTATCAGATGCCCAGAAAACTGCATAATGAAGTTTTTAGAGCACCACACATATTCAGTCGAGATTTCAAGATACTAGTAATATAACATAGCAGTCTCTACATCGTGAATTAGGTCAAATATATGACAACATCTACTCATTCAAATTTGATATGAAAAAGGCAAAACGGTGGACCTCTAAATCACAATATGCTGCACCCCGTGATAAGCAACGTGATCAGTCTATCGGAGCCTTTAATTATAGACAAAAATCCAGGTACATTGGTTTGTTTCTATGAATTGAAACATCGACTTCCTGAACAACTCGGCTAAATCGAAATATAATAGAGAGACAAACTTACTCATAAGGCTACTGGGTTAATTCAAAATTAAGTAACTCAAGAAGACCCTGTCTTTTCTGTTATAATTGTTACAGCTCTACCAATAAGGCGGCGATCACGAACGCTCTGATTGCCCAAAACAACGGCTTCGATCATTTACCAAAGTAGAAGAATGTTGACAGAAGTACGGCTTTACTGTGTATGACAAGCCAGCACACAACTCGACTATCACGGTTACTTTTCTCCTAGGGTAGGGCAAAGAGTTCCAATAAAAAAAAAAAAGTTTCATATATGAAATACCATATTTAATGATTATTTAGAAATATAATGATTCATAGCAATATAACTATTCAGAAGTTAGATATATTAGCGGAATTCAATGCAATAAACGATGGCCAATTGTATATATTGAGGGGCCACAAGTTATATTTTCGATAAAAAAAATGCATTCTTTCACTGACGATCGATTTTGTCTTAGCAAACAGTGTAGACTCTGATCAAATGCGCATCTGGGTCTGCACTGTTTGCCAAAATACGGATTTAGGAGCCAATAGTAGATAAAGGGATATTAATGTCTGCGAATAATTTGGTCGTTTTATTAAAACTTCCTGCACTCAAACCAATTAAGTGAGTGAAGAGCTATCCTACAAAAGGAAAAGTGAGAGCAAGGTGTGTTCGAAATGTCATGTGTGTGGTCAAAAAGTGAGTATGACCAGGAAATGATGCAATCATAGACCAAAAGCTAACCCTCGCCACAGTGAAGTAAACACAGACCACTGACAGCTACACGACAACCGTGAGACTGCATTTTAATTACATGTTTAGGGTAATCTCTCCAGATGTAAGTGACCTCACACCGGATGGTGTGTGTGTGTGTGTGTGTGTGTGTGTAAATTTCCGTCAACAACTTAGGTCAAATAGAGCCAGTGTCATGGCTTAAAGCCGCATCTGACAAACTGAAGAAGCCAGATAACCGTAGTCGAAAGGAAGTCTATAACCGATATTTCGATAACTCTCAGCGACTGCTAAGGTCAGTCTAAGTATAGGTTCTCAATCCCAACCCCCTCTCCTTCCCCTACCAACAAACACACGCACTCACGTGTTTGTTTGCATCTCCATACCCAACACATCAACGAAAAGCATTTACAACTACATCACTACGCCTGGCATATAAAAATAGTATCAGCGTTTGTGTTGGTGCGTGCACTGGGTTTCCTTCGACTAAACTTGACTTGTCCAATGGAAACCAGGGCTATTGTTTACAAGGCACTGTTTGGGCCCAGGTTTCGGGTGTGCAAGGACTGTTTTGCTCCCTGTCTGACAGACGCAGTGATGAAAGGTGTGAAGGTGCGGGGAAGACTGCATGTGAGCTCTTGTACAGCCAGAGTCGTGTTGGTGTAGTGGGATCTCAGCTGTTCATAGCTGCAGGGAATACAGAAATAGGCTTCTCTAACCTTATTTCTATTGCCTTTATAACAGCCTGGCAATCATTTATCAAAGAGGATGCATGTCAGGGCTAGTGGGGTTCCCGTCCATATGGGTGTCACCGCCCGAGTGCTTACTTGGACGGTTTCAGCTTGATTTGGGGTTTTGTCTGAAGATGTTATTGCGGAGTCGTTTGTAGGTTAAAGCTCGAATACTCTATCCTCTGGGTTTTGGCCGAGTCAGGTGGTATATATTTCCCTAGGGACTTCTCATAAGTTGAATGTTTTAACTGCAGATCGCTGATATAACCAAGAGTAGTATCTGAATGGCCACTTGTTCGAGACTCAACAGGGCCAATGTGTTGTGTCCTTTAGGAAGACACTTTATATGTTCTGCTTAGAACTGGTTTAACCCAAAAATTTATGAAACGTCCTGATATGACTGAAAGATTGTTGACTGATGAGTGAACCATCAGCGCAGACAATTATTTGAACAAAGTCATTTTAAAAGCCCAATAATGCCTAGCACCCATACATTGTATAAAGGAATTTGACAAACAGTGCAGATCCAACATAGACACATTGTGTCAAGGCAGATGGTGTATGAAATAATGTCTGATAAGGTCTACGCTGTTTGCTTAAATGATACAATAATTTCTGTAAAGTGATAAAGCAAAACTAAAGACCCTATAATTACAGATCGACCAGTCAGTTTAAATGGATTGAAGACTCCAGTAGGCATAAATGGATTAACCGATCTACACTGTTCACTACTTAATCAATATTGCGTGCCCACTATTTCTTTGCTCTAATTGAGACAGCGGAGGGGAAAGGATGACCATAGAAACTATTTTTAGAACAAATTTCTACCAAAACGGGGTCTCTGAATTGGCAGCCAAGCACATTGAAGATTGCACCAGCGGTCCCACCAGTGTGTGGTGAAAAACAGGTCTTTTCGACATCCCAAAGTGTTTCTAAAACTATATAATGTTATTATGTGATATCATATAAAACATTATTTCGGGACTACATGTACATTGGCACATTCTACAGTCCCAGTGAAAGAACAAATAAAAAATAAAAAAGCCACTTGAGCGTTAGACTGGGGGTCGAAAGGCTAATGCCAGTTCGAGACTCACCGCCAGCGCAGCCACTATTACACACGTTATCCACTGCTTACTACTGGTTCAACCTATGAAAAGAAGAAATCGTCCCGACATTACTGAAAATTTGTTGACGCGGACGTAAAGCTCCAAAAACAAACAAACAAAAACTTGAAAAAAATATATGTTAGGTAGGAATCAAACCAGCGACCACACGTACATGAGTCAGCTGTTCTAACCACTAGACCACAGAGTCTGCTGTATTGTAGGTCTCTTATTTCGTTTTCTTATTTTAAACATGTTTGTAACTTTAGACGAGTACAACTATCCATAACAGTGAATATACGTCATTGTATGCGCATGAATAATTTTCTAAGCGAGGCGGATCTAGTTTCCATTAATATCTGTTTCAATCAAATTACAAATAAACATGAAAATTATTCAAGAAATACACTGAAACTAATGATACTGAGGTTTGGGCTCTTATTTACACGAGCAGAAGCTGGCGATGTAGCAAATTTGTTGTGTTTTAAAATGTTGTTAAGTATAAGTTGAACCCGCCACCATTCCTTAGTCATAAACTTTAGTTTTAGTCGTTAGTCAATCCTTATTTGTACTAGTCCAATAATAAGATAGTCATTAAAGTATGAGCATCAACATAGACATGTAAACATATATTACATGTATTTACAATTTACAGACAAGTCAGTTTTCAATTATACATTTATATCTGATTGTTATTATTATTATATTATTATTATTATTATACCAAATTTATATAGCACCTTTATCATATGCGCATACGTTCAAAAGTGCTTTACACAAAATACATTAAAACATAAACAGATACATTAAAACACATACAAATACAAATAAAATAGACAATTCGATCTACAAATTGAACAGTTAAACAGTAAACTAGTTTACCGCTGTTTGGTTTAAAATTATTAATGTCTTATGTTCCTATAAACTAAACTATTTAAATTTTTAAAAACAAACTTATATAGTAAAATCCACTTACGATCTTTGTAAACTGCGCAAGTTAAACAGTTTACCAATGTAACTAATTACTGTAAAACATTTAAAACAATGTCACCCTGTTTATATAAAGTTCAGTTATACTCTAAAATAATCAGTCTTCACTTTCCGTACGGTTGTATGAAAAAGTGTGTCTTAAGGGACTGCTTGAAAGCACAGAGTGTGCTACAGACCCGAACCCCAGGTGGGAGAGCGTTCCATAGTTTTGGAGCAATTATAGCAAAACTGCGATCACCATACAACACAGTACGGCTTCTTGGTACCTCAAGAATAAGAGGGTTATTTTGTGATCTTAAGTCTCTTCGTGGCCTATACACTTGGAGTAACTCTTTAATGTAGATTGGGGATTGTTCATGCAGTGCTTTGTAGATGTGAGTAAGAATTTTATACTGGATCCTATATTGTACAGGTAGCCAATGAAGTTCTTTCAGTATAGGGGTTAAGTGGCAGTAACGAGATGTCTTGGTTACAACACGCGCGGCTGTGTTTTGAACATTTTGTAATTTATTTAGAGTTTTCTTCGGTACACCACTCAACAATGCATTGCAATAGTCTAATCTTGATGTTACAAGAGAATTAACTAGGGATTTTGTTGCATCCGTTGTTAAATTATTTCTGATATGACCAATTTGCCGTATTTGTCCAAAGCAAGATTTACAGACGGAATTCACATGCCGCTCCATGTCCATCCTGGAATCAAGCCATGCACCAAGATTCCGGACGCATGATAAAGGCTTAATGTCTGAGTCACCAACAGTCACAGAGATGTCATGCACCAAGCCTGCATTACGTTCAGATGTGAACACGATAACTTCTGTTTTGTCTGCATTTTGTTTTAGCATGTTGCCATGCATCCAGGCAAGAATGTCCTTAAGACATGCTTCAACGCGACGGATTGCCTCAGCACGTGTAACTTGATCCGTTGGCTTGAAAGATAGATACAGCTGTGAATCGTCAGCATAAAAATGATATTCAAGTCCATGCTTTTTACAGATACCACCGACTGGTGTTGTGTATATGGTGTAGAATTTTGGTCCTAGCACAGATCCTTGTGACACGCTGAAGGTCATTTTTACAGGTTCTGACAATTTTCCATCTATTGTGACAGTTTGATAGCGACCACTAAGATATGATGACATCCACTCCAGTGGTTTTCCTGCTATTCCGAACATATGTTCAAGACGATGTAACAGGGTCCTGTGATCAATAGTATCAAATGCTGCCGAGCGATCCAGCATCACCAGTACAGTGACATTATTTTGATCCAGAGATTGGAGAATGTCATTTTGAACTTTCAGCAGTGCTGTTTCAGTAGAATGAAACTTTCTGTATGCCGACTGGTGTTCTTCGTGCAGGTTATTTGATGTCAAATGTTCTTCTATGCGAGCGCTGACCACCTTCTCAAGAACCTTTGATACAAAAGGCAAGTTTGATACAGGTCTATAATTTTTAAAAGTATTTTCGTCCAGACCTGTTTTTTTTTAACAGAGGTCTTATAAGTGAACTTTTGAATGATGCTGGTACACATCCAGTTTCCAAAGAAAAATTAATGATCTTTGTCAGCAAAGGAAGAAGCTCATGTAAACACAATTTCAACAGCCATGTTGGTACGGGATCTAGTTCACAAGATTTATCCGGAGAATTTTTAACAATTTTCTGTATTTCATCTTCTGAAGCTGGGGTGAACTTCACAAGACAGTTGTCCACAGACAGTTTGTCTGCATCAAAACTAAAAGTATCCACACCAGGTCCCACATGTGAAGCTATATCATTTCTTATACCTCGTATTTTATCTATAAAGAAGTCACTGAAATCTTGAGCCAGTTCATTTGGTGATTTTCAGGAAGGTAAAATAGTTTCACTGGAGCCTTGCAACAGATGTTTTGTTACTTTATGTAAGCTTTTCTGATCTTTGCCACACGATGATACCTTATCTGAGTAGTAGTCAATTTTAGCTTGCTTCAACATTTTGTTCACATTTGCGCACTGACTTCTATAAATTTGATGGTCAACAGTGAGTTTCGATTTGCGCCATTTACGTTCCAATTTACGTCTCAAATGTTTGGCATCATGAAGGTTTTGTGTATACCATAACATGTTATCATGTAGTCTATTATCATAGTCTATCAATTAATGTCATCTTTTCCCTGAAAATTAACTTGGGCTTCAATAAAATCAAAAACATTCCACTCTGGGTCTTTTTGCTTGACCATATATTGGCAGTAAATTGGGTCTTTTTGCTTTACCGTATTGGCAGTAAATGAAAATTTAAAATTTAAAGCTGCATAGTCTGTAACTTTTGATCTTTTAATTTTGAAATATTGTTTCTATTTTTCAAGAGCACAGTAAAAAAAACTAAAAATTCAGGTATACATTTTACCAATTTCGTAAATCTTTACAAATTATCAGTATCAAAACAACAGCATTTATGTTAAAACTTGACTGTCTATAATTATTGGAGGGATGCAAATAATTACCAACAAGAGAAAAAAACACCTGTTTTTATAAGATAATTCACTTTTCCATGCAGTTTTCAGCTATAGTGAACAGATTTATTGCGAAAACTTAACTTAATTCTGCTTTTACAAATGATTTAAAAAGAAAAGAAAATTTTTCGAAAAATGTTCATAGTTGCAGACTTAGTCTCTTTAACTGTATCATATTATTTTATTCAAGTGTGTGAATAAGTAAATTAAACAAATTTCCCAATATAACTGCATTAAAAGCTATTCACTCTTTGGTTATTACATTTGACCATGATTCAATAGCCAAGGATAATTGCTCAGCTACTGCCCAAAGGTACTAAATGTGTGAATCACAGTCAATACTCTACTGCTGTTATTTTTCTAAATTTTGGGATACCTTAAAAGTTTTTTTAATCACCCTAAAATTTGAACAAAAAGTAATGCCCTCAATAGATGTGGAAGGAAATGCAAACAGCTTTAAACCTGGTCAGTCTGTTTCTCTTTGAGCAGTCTGATCAGGGTCAGCACTGTTTGCACAGTAAAACTGTAAGGAAACAGTTGGTTATGATTGATTAATTTAAAGAAAAACTTTCAGACTTAATAAACCCACATAAAACCTAAAAAACGACCTCATAAAACCTAAAAAAAACCCCGCCTGGTTGGGTTTTATGCCAACCCTGGTAATGGAGTACTATGAATTTGTGGTTTTGAGCCTCACTGGCATCACTGCTTTGTGTCCTTGAGCACTGGATATATGCTAGCAGGAAAGGCTTAGCTGATATTTGTATCTTGTTTTAACATTTGAACTATGATCAAATGTCTCATAAGAACTATGATCAAATGTCTCTCAACAGTGTTATAATTTCCAAAACTCATGTACTTGCCCATATGTAGAACTATTTATCAAACTGTGTTATTGAATAAAAAGCCATACATGTAGTCTATTATTAACATTCATGCTGTAACTTACTCAAACACATACCTTAACAGGACAATTCACATACTGTTAATACACAGACTTTTTGACTATGTATATGAATTCGGTGGTTGTCACAAAAATTGAAGTCTGAGCTTTGAAATTGGTGTTTTTAAACTTTTGCAATTTTCATGCTTTTGTACACTATTAATAAGCAAAACTACTTCATCCTTTCCTGGACACTTCAATATATACAAGCCTTATTGCAATAATAGTGATAAAACCAGTTTTTTCTGTTTCATTTACATCTGCTGGGCCCCATGTGCATGTTGAAATGCTCACCCTTTAGGTTTGATTAAACACCATCACCATTTTATTGGGCCCAGCAGCTAGTAACGTATATTCTAATGCACTTGCTTTTATAACGCGATGTCTGATTGGATAACATCAAAAATTTGGACAGTAATAGTTTGACGTAATTTAATATACAGTCGGGAATCACTTTTTACAGCTCCGCTGGCGCGTCGCCGTAAAACTAAATTTACCACGTATATCAGACAATATACTTCTCCAAATGGAAATTTTGAAAGCAGTTATCCCCTAATTGATCTTCATAAATGGATTGAAAATTGCCATATATATTTTTTTAATCTGTACTAGAAGCACAAAAGTACACAATAATTAAATTTTTAAACATTATTATTCACCTAGAAAATACTTGATCAACATCCTCAAGTGTATGCCCAACTATCAGGAACGAAAGTTTGATTTTCTTGAATAGTCCAAGCTCTACAAGAAGGCACAAGAAGCCAAGGATAAACCTGAAATTGTAAAAAAAAATATAAACCAGGATTAATTGTCTTATTCTCAACAAAAACATATGTTGTGGGTAGTCAAAAGAACCGTCAAAATGAGACGGTTCTTTTAAGCACCAAACTATAGGTTAAATCTGACGAGTAAGAAAATATTTACAATTTTATGCACAAATATTTTGTTTATTTAAACTGTGATGTATACAAAAGACAGTTATGATACACCCAGTGAACAGATCAAACTGATTGAACTTGACCTAAAGTCCTGGCATTAGTATGCAATCTTTTCCAATTTGTTTCCTTTGGCTAGATTCACTTAATGTAAAGGTTTGATTTAAGCCCAAAATTTATAGTTGTCAATTATGCATTATCCTAGCCACAGGCTGTCATAATTTGGGCAGATTGAATAGGACACTGTCTGAGGTCCTTTCTAACAAGTCACACCCACTGGTCGCCATGTTTATCAACCACAGCCATGTTTTAAAACCAATAAAAAATATTTGAACAACTTCGGTTAAAGGTCACCTAAGGACCATGTGGTCCAAATTATTTTGGAATCTGAGCAACAGTTATGGAAAGGATTTTTTAAGAAAATGGCGGATCGAGTGGACGTAGGTTTCGCGCCACCGTGATTTTTGATATTAGTAATGGAAGGATTGCCCAGTGTTATACCGAAATCAATCTTGGAAGTTCTAAACAGACTGGAGAATGATGAGCACAACCTATTCTCGTAGAAACTCACGCGGAATCAGGATAAATTCTCATTAATTGTCAGTTGCAAACTTCCCGCCAAAACTCCCAACAAAGCCAAGGACGACAACAAGGTTACCGGACGTACTACTGTGAAACAAGTAAAGAGACGTCGTCGAAAGAAGAACAGATCTCCCTCTGCGTTGGCTCGTTCTAGGAAGAGACACGCGCGGTTCCTGGAAAAGAAGTTAGCTGGAAAACCAGATTTGGCTTCGCCAGAAGAGGACCAGCAGGATTCGAATAATTCTGTGTGTGCAAAGGAACTGGAAAATACCAGTCTTGCTTGTGGTAGTAATAGTGACCTGGTGTCCTCGGAAAATCCAACACCAAGTCCTGCTGCTGATCCTGACCTGTTAAACGAACAGGCAATTCTTCGTGAATTTCTGGACACCATTGATAGTGACCATAGTGACGACGATGTGAGCAGTGTATATAGTGTTTGTTCAAACTGTAAGCATCCAGCCAAAAAAGGAGAGGACCTTAAACGTTGTTCGCGCTATCATATAACCCGCTACTGTAGCGTTGAGTGCCAGAGGAAAGATTGGGACTTTCACCGATTTGCTTGTGCGGTTGTGGCCAAGAAGTCGGACACTGTGAAAGCTTGATTCTCTACCACAAGGACCTGTACATATTTTTTAAAGTTTCACACGTTACCATTTTCTACAGTAGATCTAGTTTAATTAGTTACTTTTATTAACACTAACATTACTACGTCGAAAGGTGGTGCGCCTATAAACGGGCGGAACATACATACGAAAGAAAGAAAGTTTTTCCTTTTGGTTGCCAACTTTAAACAACTTTGATTGGGGACCACCCAAGGAACATTCCTGTGAAGTTTGGTGAAATTCCACCCCGTGGTTTAGGAGGTGATGTTATATAAAAACAATTGTTAACAGACACACATCCTATGATCCCAAGTGCTCAACTTGAGCCAGTGGCTCAGCTGTGCTTTAAAGTAGAAAACTGATGATAAAAAGCTTTCTGCTCTATCTGGAGCATAAAACTGAAAATTGCTATTCACCAATTTCTTCTAATTGGTTGTTCACAAGAATTACCCAAGTGTAAAAGACTGGCATTTATTTTATCACAAGCAGTGAATTAAATGCATATCAAATGTTAGTAAAATTGGTATTTTTCTTGGTGGAAAATATCGTATTTTCACTAGTGACTGATACGCTTTATAGTTTCACTATAGCAAAACTAGGCTTTCTTGACAATTTTGGGACTGGGATTTTTTATCAAAAGGTTTAAAGTAAAGGATATTTGTCAGAAATAACGCTACGCATGTTGTGACATCAACATCAAACATAATGACGTCACCGTTTGACTTGACGTAGCGTCAGTTTAAATGGGATGCCTACCCTAAGGCACATTCAACAGACTTTCTTTAAATTCTGATTTATTACGTTTCCTTCATTAAAATATAATTCTTAGCCATTTCTATATGCAAACCTATTTACACCCAATGTTATACCCAATAAACACACTGCAAAAGTCAAATCGAAGAGAAATGACGAAGACAAAAGTTTGTTTTTGCTTAATGTATTTCCGTTGAGTATAAAATAAAAAGAAAATGTACTTTTCGGGGGCAAATACCAAATATATTTCATCTCCTGTGGTGAAAATTTCAGCATTTTCACTCGTGCTGTCACTCATGAAAAATATTGAATTTTTCACCGCACTCGATGAAATATATTTGATATTCACCTCAAAAAGTATATATCCTCTATTTATTCAACGCTTACACTGATCATAGTAACATTAACCGATAGGGGCAATAAAATACACTTAAAATAAAGAAACTGCTATTTTGGCACAAATTCAAGGCTTTGGTAGACAATTTATTATAGAACTTATTAGATATCAGCACAGCCAAATACCAGAAAAAACTTAATATGTTATGTGCCATGATAATAGCAAATACCCAAAATTTTAAATCCTGTGCGACTCATGAAAAATATTAATTTTTACACTGACCTCGATGAAATATATTTGCTGGTTTTCACCACAAAAATGTAAATATCCCCAACATATTTCATGCTAACCTGTTCTTATTTTCTCTCCAACAATTGTCCATCTGTAAGTACAGTACATCGACCAGATTGTCCTTTAGTTCAAACAGTACTCGCAGTAACGCATTGATGGTGATGTTTGATCCATGTGGATATTGGTAATGGTCAAAGAAACCAAAGATTCCACGCACATGTGCAATGACCCCTACCAGATGTGTACGAAGTTTCCACAAAGAACTGGTAAAGGTACTGCAGTATACAGTGTGTGGAATCTCTGTTTTGCTTTGATCCATTCCATCAATGATTAGAGATAGGTATTTAGTAGGATCTCTTCTGGCCTTTGTTATGTGCTTAAAATATTTTCTTCTCGCTAAGCTGAAATGTAATAAATAGGATATCAGAAGCTTTGATATCACATCCGCAACAAGAGGACTTGAAAGTCTTGAAGTGCTCCCCTGATCATGATCTCAAGTCACAAGATCTCCTTATAAATAAAGTTTGACTAGGTCATGGTCAACCTAGTATATTTATTTTAACATATTTTGTATGGCACAATAAATCTTATAAAACATATAGACCCAAACATTCGAAAGTTAAGCATTGTGTCTAAGTTTCATTAAGTTCCTTTTGAAATTTCTTGAGTTAGACAAAGATATGAGCGTTTAAACTCGTATAGATGATGTGTTTTCAACATGCTGTCACTAAACGTTGTTAATGACGTTGTGATGTCAACATCATTGTGTCAACATATGGCGATGATAATACATAGACGCTAGGAAAAATATTTCAAGAATGCTCCATGTTTCTGTAAATTTGATGTGTATGCAATACGCACATCCCGTGTTTACAAAATCATTTGAAATGAGGTACCCTGTTTTAAAAGAAGTGTGTAGCCCATATGCAAAGCTGTTGCCTTGGCAACATACATTATATACGTATCACTTAATTTTATCAGAACTGTTTGCACCTTTGATTGTATTACATGTTGGAAACAATTTGACTCCATTGTAAGAACATGCAAAATCTTGAAAATTTAGACGTTTTTGAAATGATGATTACACAAAAACTGCTAAAATGCCCAAAGGACCCTTTTGTCAGAATGGCGCTAAAATGCACAAAAAAATGACCTCATCATTGTTCTTTTAGTTCTGCAATTGAAATATCTTGTGGATGTTCAAAAGAATCCTCACAATGAACTGGTCAAATCAATCACTATCTGAAAGACGAACCTATGGATAAATATTGGATCACACTTTGTTATGAGTCCGAGGAAGCTGTCTGACCATGATAATCAAATCTCACAGTTGATTACATCATAACAAGATATTATCATGAACAATATCCTTATATCCTGGTATTTTCTAAGCTTACACTGACCGTTGAGTTCAGTAAGATGCTTCAGTCTCTCTTCCATCAGGCTCCTACGTGTGTTTTGATCCATGGTTTGACTTAATTCAACCTTTATTTCTGTACAGGTGGTGCACTTTGACATTCTTGAAACCTACAAACCATAGATCAATCTGTCACATATTTTCTGTTGTAAATCAAATTACAAATACTATTACAACAGGATAGTAATAGTACATGTTGTTTTTGAGGATAAGAGAATTACATGATTACATCTTTGCAAATTCACTTTTAATGTCCCCGAGAGTCCCTATCACATAGCCGTGGTCTCTTGGGCTCCCTTCACACTAGCAGATGATATTGATTGTATAAATACTTATCCCCTTTTGTCAAGGACAACTAGAACATTCGGACTCCGACTAAGGCCCCGCATAATACTGTATGGTGAAATGGGCATATCAGTTAGTGGATAACTGTATTCAAAAGTTTCATTTGGGGAGGTATATCGTCAGATATACGGCCGAAAATTTAGTTTTACGGCGACGCGTGAGCGGAGCCGTAAAACCTGATTTCCGAACGTATATACCTCCCCAAATGAAAATTTTGAATATGCTTATCCCCATTCTAATGTACTTCAGCAGTTTCGTCCCAAATTGGAGTGTTGCAAGCGGCATAATGCCTTACGTCACCTAATGAAATGTGACATAATTAATGACGTCAAACTGTTTCCTACAGTATATCGCAGGATATACTGTAGCAAATTTTTGACGTTATCCAATCAGAAGTAGCGTCACAAATCAAGTGCATTAGAATTTTGATTATGTTCATCATACAAAAGACATATTCAGATATGAACCCTAGTTTTAAGAAAGTAGTCCAAATATGAAATTTGGAAGAAATCTGGTAATAATGAACTAATTTAAAGTCTCCACAAGTGCAAATTGATCATTTCGGCAGCCATCTTAGTGATCGTTCATCGGACAAAACCCATATTCAATGTTGGGCCAGACTCTATGATAAAAGTAATAAGTATGAAAATTGGTGATATCAAAATGACTTAGTGTCCACAAGTGCAAACCGATAGGTTTCGGGCAAATTTGGAGGCCATCTTGGTTAGCTGACCAAATCCATATTCAAAGTTTGATAAAAGTAATCCATATACGAAATTTGGAAGCAAACAGGTAATAAATAAATAAGGTCATGAGTGAAAATTTGTAGGCGGCAGCCACTTTGTTGACCATCTTGGTTGAGATTTGGTTGGACAAAACTCATATTCGAACATGAACCAGAGTTTGATGGAAGCATACATAGACATAGACATAGAAGATTTATTTTACGTCGAATATACATATAACAAGTAACATAAGCCCTGTAGGGCTTTTACTTCGACAAACAAATTTAAAGAGAAAGAAATGTAGAGTATATCACAGAGCATGCACAGTAGTATTATAAAGATATATATATATATACATTGTAAGACTGAAAATAAACTTGGGTTATAAAACAAAATTATTTAAAAAGTTAAATCTCTATAAAAAGGTTAAATAGGGGATCCATATATGAAAATTGGAAGAAATCAGCATAAAAATGACTTAAGTTAGAGTGACCACAACTGCCAAGGGATGCAAACTGATAGGCAGAGGCCATTTCGTTTATCGTTTGTCGGACAAAACTCATATTTGAACTTGAACCAGGGTTTGATGGAAGCAAACCATATATGAAATTTGGAAGAAATCCGATTAAAAAATACTAAGTTGGAGTGACCACAACAGTAAACGAATGCAGACTGATAGGCGGCAGCCATTTTGTCGGCCATCTTGGTTATCGTTTGTCAGACAAAACTCAAATTCGAAGTTGAAACCAGGGTTTGATGGAAGAAAACCATATATGAAATTTTGGAAGAAATCTAATTAGAAATGACTAAGTTAGAGTGACCACAACAGCTGAAGAACAGACAGACAGAAATTCGAACTCCCATCATCTCACCCTGCTATGAGCAGATGGGATAAAAATAGTTATTTCAAGATATACATATTGATAGTATTATGAGATTTTAAAGACAAATAAATCTTTTTAACAAAATCTGATCACTAATTGAAAAAAAACTGTCTGACGCTAATGACCCACAAGGGTTGATGCGTCGTTAAGCACCAAACAAACAAATTTTCAATGTTTTTTTTCTGGTTCTATCCTGGCAGCAGCCATCTTACAACAACACATTAACTGAGTTTACCTCTTCATGCAGGTCAGCCAAATGGTTGAAGCAGCTTAATCTGTCTTTTTGTACCCCTAATGAAGAAAAATTGTTACAATATATGCTGGCTGCTAAAGTAATAATTAGTGCTTGAAGGAATAAATTTTAGGAATAAATATCAAACATCCGCCAGGTATCAAAATATGCTCATCACTGCACATATTGCTAAAAATATTATTATGAAACATTGTTATTTTTGCCATTACAAGGATTTATAATTCTGATTGGGTGGTGTGCAAGCAAGTTTTCTTGTGCAGAGCTTATTGTCCTGAAAACGGCCAGACCACATAGAAGAGCAAAAGTAACAGGTTAATTAAAGTGTTCACAAACATTTAATGAGGTATTATTCCTGCCATACTGTAAGCTCTATAATAAATGCATTTGAAAAAAGGTGTGAATATACAGTTGAAATTTGTACTTACAGCTGGAATATTGATATGAGGTAAGCAATTCCTCCATATACAGTAAAAATGGGATTCTGATGATGCCTCTTGGTTGCATTCAAACATTTCCTGCATAAGAAATTAAAAGCCTCATATTAACAACTGAAATGTTAGTGTATTTCTGGTTAGATTCTTTACATCTCAGTCAACAGCTATGGTAATGTCCAGATGTTCACTTCGGCTAATTGCAATCTCCCCCAAACCCCCAGAGATCAGGAATCAATACAATCAAGTGCCACACCTGACCCAGGATACCAATGGGAAAGTGACAAACTCACAGTAAGACAAGGTTGGCAAAAAGGGGTCAATACTCATAGTGACCGGGCCAGCGTTTAAAACTGGTTTTAACCAGTCATTACTGGCCGATTGGTGGTCGATTGCAGGTCAATTGAAATGGTTGATTGGCTCAGCATACATTAATGCATATGCCTCTGTCCTTTAAACATAATTCTCAATGTTGTTCAGTTGCTTCTGCAAGCTTAGGGTTCATTCTGATCTATTAATTCAGTCTTTTTCTGTGCATCTGTGTGAATATAGTCATAGGAACTCTGCAACAGTCCATAGAGCACATATCACTTGCCATCTACAAAAATGGTATACAATATCTTAACTCTTTATGGTCATTTTGTGAAATAGCTTATTTGTGTTATGTTAAAGTTCATAATCTGATACTGGTAAATCAAGCCAATGCAATCTGAATTAACTCTGGTTTCAACACTCCATCTGATGGTAAGTTTTCACCCTTATTCTGGTGGATAAGTCGCTTCAAAATAAAACTTTTCAGCAAGTTTGGTTGCTTTATCATAAGTTAAAACTTATGCACTAACGGCATTGAAAACTGTGACCATGATCAACTAGCTTATTCTGAAGCAACATGGGGCATATCTGTGCTCAGCAGGTCTTAGGTTATTAACTAAATTTAACAACTTTAAGAGATTAGGACCAACATCTTATTGAAGATGTTTATACAAATGACCATTTTGTTTTGATAGCAGTTTCACACCTTAATGTTATATTGAAGAAGACACACTTCAGAGATTCACTCTTTGCATGCAAAAGGAAAGGAAGAGGGCGCTCGTCGAAGAAGGATGTGTTCATTTTAGCTCACGAAAATTTTATTTTTAAATTGATATTTTATCCACGTTTTAGTAGTTTTAGTGTTGTAATTACATCTATTTAACTGTAAATACGTTCTGTGCCTGTAAATAACCCTTCAAGAGGAATTCTTCTAGAATTTTCATCAAAATCGACGAGAAAGAAAATCAAAAAGCCCGCCATTGTGGTGATTCCGCCGGCAGCCATTACAGATTTGTTGTTTCAAGACAGGTTTAGTTGAATAGCCTTATACCCAAGTCAGTAACTATGAAGTAATTTTAGTGTTTTAAACATCTTTTAGAACATCGCAACTGAATTGAACTTAATTTTTAGCCATAACTTTTAAACTTTGTGCCACGTGTCCGACCGGTCGTCGCCGGCATGGCTCTTGAAATGAAAAAACAAAATGAAAATAAGACTTCTTCTAGTGGTCAACTGGTGATATCTAGTCAAAGAACTCGGAGTCAGGAAGCAGCTATACACACAAACTCTTATATTCTGAATAAAGTTAAAGCTTTGAAGAAAAAACTTGCACAATGTGCACAGGTCCATATTTCATATGAAATAAAACCAAACAAAAACTTTGTTATGCGTCTCAGCCCTGCAGATTATGAGCTGACCAGATATGTCGTTATTGAGCAACTGTATAGTGATGCCTTTAGCACCAATTACTCTATTCAATCCAGTATAAATGAGGATGAATGTCAACATCAAGTAGGATCTGTTTTCCGAGTTTTCAATAAGAAAAAAGACGGCTCTCAAGGTATTTATCAGAAGTTCACTATTAACTTTTATCATACCACGTCCACAATTCTTGTTAACGGTAACAGAACTGAAATATTTGAGAATACATTGTTTGAACCAATTTGTGCTGAAATTGAAAGAAATGGTGCAAAGCTTTCTATTGTAAATGAACAGATTTCCATGCCATTATCAGAAGTTGAAAACCAAACAATAAGTGATGACAAAAATCCAACCAAATAAAAACTGAAGTCGATTGGAATGGAATGTAAGGCAAGTGACAATTCTGAAACTAGTGCAAATGTTGATACCAGGGCTAGTAGACACAACCTCAACGAATTAGACACTAATCAACGTTTACCTGTTAAATCACACGGTGCCTCAGAAAATGAGCCCAATCGTACATTCGAATGTCCAGTATGTGAACAAACAGCCAATGGTGGAACAATAGTCTGTGAAGAATGCAGTGAGTGGTACCATTTTTCTTGTATAGGTCTTCCTGAGGCCAGAGTTGACTCGATACCAAATGATGTGCCATTTATATGCCAATTTTGTAATGATAATCAATTATATACAGACAGTTTAATGGAAAGCCAACCCACAGTAAATATTTCGGAAACTTCTCGGGATACAGAAAGTTTAGTAAATACTAAGGACTGTAATGATGTTTTACTCACTGATAATACCACTGATTCAGGATTAACTCAAGCTACATGCCAGAATGATAGGACAGATGTTCTGTTAGATGACAATATATTAGGAGTGAAAAAACATGCTCTTGAAAGCAATTGTAATGCTGAAGGGAATAAAAAGTTTAAGGCAAGGAAAGGTCAGAATAATGGTTCAAAAAAGCAAGGATTCGCAGAGAATCAGGAAACTTTAGTTGCACAGAAATATTACATTTCTAGTCTTGAGGGAAAAATTAACCACTTGGAGAATACATTGAGTGTACTTCAGAAAGCTATTGAAAACGGGACTTTGGTGCAAAATTTATCCACTGAAAACAATACTTCTCAAAATCAACAGTCAAATCAAAAACAGTGTTTCTGCACAGGGCCTGAGGATATAAAATATAAACTTTTAGAAAACCGTTTACTCATTCTTGAAAACCACAACCAGGTAATGAATGCAATGTATATACAGAATCAAATGCAGACAGCCCTCAGAGAGAGTCCGTCAACGGGTAATATACATGTCCCCCAGCCAGTGTTTGGAGTACAACCAACGACGATGAGTTATGCTCCCTGCATGCCGCCAGCCTATCCTCAATTTTTCCAACGGCCGATGCCGATGAATCATCATATTATTCAGCCAGTTCCAAATATGCACATACCAGGCATACAGCCTGTACAGCCTACCGTCATTCCGGTTCCCATAAGCCAACAACATGTGGTGTATCCAACATCGATGATGCCAGGTCAATATGTAAGGCCCTCTGGTATTCCTGTTCCGATCAATCATCAACATATCTACCCGACAGCCCCGCCAAGCAATCTGCATACAGCTATGGGAAACATTCGACTGAATCATCAGCATACAGCAGCCCCTACTGAACAGGGAGTCCAACAGCGGTTAGTCCCCAACAGAGCTGAGTCTGGAGCAAGGGTAGACGGAGATCAGATACGGGCCCAGCAACCTTCATATCCACTCCCCACATCTACATGTATGGCAACGAGACAGGAACGGAAGAGACTACATGAACATTCAGCTGCTGCTAACATAGATGGGCCGAGCCCTACAAAGATCTCGAAAGTATCAGATACTATTGATCTCTGCACAACCCCAGTGGGATCCAGCATGATTAACATCCAAACAACGTTGGAGAGATCCAGTAGGTCAGACCAATGTACAACCCCTGCGAGATTGCCATCTCCACAGGCCAAAGTACTTACTCTATCCCATTTAGACTCGCCAGTGATTGGACATGACCAGTGCACGGTAGCGCAGAATGAAGAAACTGATGATTTTTTACGGATCCCCGGCCTGAGGAAAGCACCGCCAGATATGGAAAACATCGAATTGGAGCTTTGCGGAGAGATGACTCGTCTCTAGGAGTGGTTACTATAAACATTGAGGGCGTGGTTGCCAATAGACTGTTCTTGGAGGAACTGTGTGCTGATAATGATATTATTTGCCTTCAGGAGCATTGGCTCTGGGACTTTCAAAAAGAATGGATATCACAAAATTTCAAAAACTTTGATGTGCTCATCAGATGCCATGATTCCAATGAACCAATTTCACACTTTAACATTCCTAGAGGTCAATCAGGAGTCGATATTTTGTACTCTAACAAACTATCTGATAAAATTACAAAACTAAGTGTAGGGAATGAACGGATTATTGCAGTGGAATTAGATTTTGGTCAAAAATTTTGTTTTATCAATGCATACATGCCAACAAATAAGAAGGACTCTGAATATAACTATCGTGAGTGCTTGGATGTTTTACATGACATAATCTGCAGATTTGAATCAACTCATAAGATAGTATTGTGTGGAGATTTGAATGGAACTCTCATGTCAACAAGAAATAATAAACATGACTTAATGTTAAAAGATTTTGTCAAGGAACATGCCCTAGCTATTGACAATTTTAGAACTTCAGAACCAACTTTTTACCATTTTAATGGAACTGTCACTTCCCAAATAGACTACATACTTTCAAATGATGATAGGATTATACAGTGCTATGCAATAGGTCAGAAAAATTCAGTCAACGTATCATCAAATTAATCGTTTTCTTTAAGTAATTAGATTAAAAGGAAGAAATTTAATATAAATATTTATTTGTCCTTAAATCATCATTCAAGTTAGCATTAATAAAAGCGGTGACTCAAACACAATAATTGTCTTCTAGTAGGAAATAACAAAACAACCCAAACTGTGTTTAAGTTGAATTAATTAACGTCTAAACTAGAAGTAATCATTTTCCTGAAAATATTCACCAAACTGCCGATTCAGCAAATTTTAAATCTACAACAAACAATATCACTATTCAAAGTCTCTTTAAATATATGCACCGTCTATATAGAGTCTTCACAACTAATTATAAGCACGCTGAATAAGTTCCTCTCATGAATGCCTTTTAACTCATTACTTTTCACATCTGTCTGTTTATAATGCCATCAATTCCCCACAGACTTGAAGTTCTATACAGTGTGGTAATGCTTCTCTAGATATTATAAACTCAAATAACAGTAACATTATAAGAGTCTATTTATCTTATATAGTAATATATATCAACCCAAAATTTAAAATTTCAACTTTAGACCAATATGATTATTGATTAAGCACTACGACAAAGATCAAGAACCTCAATAATGTCAACACCATCTCTTATAAATCACTGATCAAAATATTAAGTAATAACGTCTCTACAATTCAATCTCCATGCCCGTATCTATCTTACAACCATTATATACAAGAAAGGAATAAACAACACATATATACAACAAAAATATAGAGGAGGGAGGGTTTTGGGTTTATAAAATTTTTCTTGAGTCACCACTCTCAATCGTAATTCTCAAACTGTGAAGAGAGGCGCGAAATTTTCCTATTTATACCAGTTCTTTGTTCCGAATTTTAACCAATAGAATTGCATTAAAACCTTAAGAAAACAAGTATTAGCTTTTATCAAAACACTAATGAGATCTAGCAACAGCATCATATTAAAGCGGACATTTCGTGTCACATAAATTCAGCCTCTTAATTAGTCATTTTAATATGTATATTAAAAATTATCCAATTAATCGTTTTCTTTAAGTAATTAGATTAAAAGGAAGAAATTTAATATAAATATTTATTTGTCCTTAAATCATCATTCAAGTTAGCATTAATAAAAGCGGTGACTCAAACACAATAATTGTCTTCTAGTAGGAAATAACAAAACAACCCAAACTGTGTTTAAGTTGAATTAATTAACGTCTAAACTAGAAGTAATCATTTTCCTGAAAATATTCACCAAACTGCCAAACCAAAGGCCATAAATAATAATAACAATAATAAAAATAATAAAATTAATAATAATAATAATAAAAAAAATAAATAATAATAATAAATAAAAATGACATACCAAAAATTGAATAATAAACCAAACTATAAACCAAAAATTTAATAAAACTGAACTGCTCAATAAGCAGGGCACGACAAAGGAACAAAACCGTATTAACATAAGGCACAGACCTAAACACACGGTATAACTCCCCGTACCGTAACTACCCGGTTGACACGAATCGACTTCTGTCAGACTTGTGATCATTGTCAAAATGGTACACCTTAGCAAAACATACAAATTAAGTTCCATTGTCCAACCCCCCTGAAAGCAAAAGCAGCCAAGCAATGCCACACCTAAGCAATCGTATAAGCAAAAGCAATTATAAGCAAAATAAGTAATTCTACTCACATTATCTTTTAACTATCGCATTCAATCTTATACTCCCTGTCCATAATTTTCTAAAGTATGCATCTGCAAAAGAATAACTGAATTAATCTATTGTTGAAATCACCCTTAAAAAGAAATGCCTTAATCTTCTTGAACCTTCAGTGTTCAAATGCAAACCCTTATCCAATTTGGCATACAAATATCTTCTATAAGTGCCAAACTTAACAAAACCCTTATAAGTACAAATAAAATGAAAGCCTAAATCTTGACTTAATTTAGTACGAAGTTCCGTGTTTACGGCTTTAATCATTGAATCTGTATCATCATGATCCACAGGTCTAGGTAAAATAGCGGATACAATAATTCTAATAGAAGACTTTAATTTCTTCACTGATGCAATAAGATTACCATAATCAGACAGGATATTCCCAAAGGAATCTCTATTACCAATATTGTTTGTCCCTACATGAATAATAATGTATTCAAAATTATGTAGTTTTACATCAGTGGACAAAAGTCTGCTTAATTTAGCAATAGTTGCACTAGGAAAGCACTTGACCACAACACCATCCAGAGGATCCATATTCTTAATAATAGAGTCTCCAACTATGATGACTCTTCTGCTTTCTGCAACCAAAATGAAAACAAATTTTTGAAGTCAATCCCACAAAATCACCTTATAGAACTGATCCAAATTATGTAGTAAACCTGCTTCACGACAACACCCTTAAATTCTCAAAGTAGGCTGAAAATTTATTCCTTCTACATCAGATTTCAGATTCTGAAGTACATAGTATCCAAAAATCAAACTCCATTAAAGCCTAATAAAGAGTACTTGACGAGAAGCAGAACCAGAATACCACATAATACAGAACCATTCAACATTACAAACTTATAATATTTCAAGATACTACTAAACATAATTTAAATTAAAAACACAATAAAATATTTACAAATAAGCACCCATCAAAACATCTTCCGTAGTTGTCAGAAAAAGCAACCCAATGAATATACAACATTTCATTGATAGTTACCACCCCACGGTAGCTGGTAGAGGAACTAACACCTATGGAAATAACATATCAAAATTCAAATAAGTACCAATTAAAACATCTTCTGTAGTTGTCAGAAACAGTAACTCAATGAATATACGACCTTTCATTGATAGTTACCACCCCACGGTAGCTGGTAGAGGAACTAACACCTACAGAAATAAACATATTAAAATTCAACACACACATGAACATTCAATTCAATCTCCCCTATCTGCTCAAAAATAACCTCAAAGAACATAAGCAGTTCCCTCAGCCTTTATCACCTCACTGACAAATTATAGGAGAAAACAAACACCTACAGAGAAAAAAAATATATATATTTATATATATATATATATATAAATGTCACCAAATTATCAAATTCCAATAATTCTGAACCTAATCAATGCTATAAGAAATTGACTTTTCAGCCCTGTAAAAGCTTGAAAACTCAGTCCCTTATACACCTGAAAGGCTGGTAACTGCTCCTCCAATGATCGCTTAATCTTTTTCACTAAAAATGCAATTCAAACACCGCACTTTTCATGTATCACAGAACTTAACTGAAGGCTTCTGAACAATATATTCCCTTAAGGTTTTAGACACTTGAATTTTATCCTGCAAGGAAAAAGCTAAATATCTTTTATAAGCATCAGAATGCCAATCCCCTAGCAGTTGAATCTTATCCGCTGAAATCTTTGCCCTAAAAGCCAATGTAGCTGCACCACGCCTCATAGAATGAGTAGAAAACAATTGAGGATCTAAACCTATTTTCTCAATACACTCTCTTAATTTTGACTGATACAGACTATATGTAACCACTTTATTTCTAGATAACATAAACAATGGCAAATCAGCCTCAGCTACAGGAACTGCCTTACACATTTTCTTGTAGGCTGAAACAGGACATAATATACTATGCTTAATCCTCACTAAAGGCATCTGAAGAACTCTCTCCCCTCTTTGAATAGTTTTAGTCCAAAACATACTGACAACCAAATAATCAGGAAAGAGTTGAACATGACTTCGAAGCAAACAATGCTTATTTACTAAATCTTTCTTTGATGTAGGTACTAAATTTGATTTCCGAGCAAATAAAAAGAAGGCAAACAAAAATAAACACCAATAAACACAGTCATAGGATTTAGAAAAATCCAAAGTATCTGCTATTCTTAGCAAAATCTCTGGCGTCATAGGTTCTGCCTGTTTAATACAATGCGGGTTTAATTTAGCAATACCCTTCAAGGACAAGTTTAAAATAAATTTATTTATATGATCAACTGAAAAACCTAATATCAAATGCATCGATTTTACCCCGTTAATATAATTTTTAATAGATTCAGATGATTTAAATGTTCTACTTAAGAATTGAGCAAATAACTGCAAAGTGTCAGTAGAAACTGGCAAACTCACTAAATGAAAATATGTACAAAACAACAGGAAAGCCTCCCACTGTATCTTCAAATTCTTTCTTGTGCCTTCTGCATAAGCTGCCTTATTAGATTTCTGTAAATCTGTTCTTAAGTTTTGCAACTGAGACTCTGAAATGAAAATTACCAAAGATTCACAAACTCGAAAAATTCTACAGGAACAAAATATTCCTGTAAAGTGAAGCCCTCAGTAAGTTCCATAAAAATATGCTCATTGCTCCGATCCAAATGCCATCTACTCAACACATCTGCTAACCTGTTTGCTGAGCCCTCTAAAAATTGAGCTCGAATTTCGAACTGATTGATTGCTGCTAGAAAACATATCTCTCTCAGAGACTGTTGTAGAAATTCACACCTGGTTTTGCCAGAATTTATAACCTGACACACTGCTTGATTATCACAATAGATAACAATACGTTTACCTATAAACTCTTTGCCCCATAATTTTAGGCATAATATAACAGCCAAAATCTCAAGGGCTGAAATATGCAACTTCCTGCCCAAAATAAATTCTGGAAACCGGACATGAAAGAATTTTCCATTCCAAAATCCACCACAAGCAGTCAAGCAGCTGTCTGATGAAAATATGGCATCAGGTGCCGACCAATTCTCATATTCCATCATAGATACCCCATTATACAAGGGTAAAAACCTATTCCACCACAGTAAATCTTTCCTAACTAATTCCGGAATAGCATGTTGAAAAACAGGAGAATGGTAAATAGATCTCAGCCAATTAAGCATTCTAGAAATAAAAATCCTACTAGGCTTTACACAAGCTCCTACAAAATTCAGTTTGCCCAACAAGGACTGTATTTGCTTAATTGTAGCCAAATCCTTATTTAACCATTCCTCTGTCAATTTCCTAATTTCTGCTAGCCTTTCCTTTGTGACTTCTACTGTCATTGTAATTGTATTGAATAATACACCTAAAAAAATCATGACTTCTGTTGGACTACATGCTTTATCTGGAGCCTCCTCAATACCACACCTCTGTAACACTGTTCCGAGACATAAGTATGCAAAATTAGCATGTTCTTTCTTTTCAGCCCCTGCAAGATCATCCAAATAATTCAAAATTGCTATGCCTATCTGAAACATTATAAATGAAATAGCATTAGTTACCCTTTGGCAAATGGCGGCAGAGCTTTTTAATCCCATGCTGAGAACTGTGTCACAGAAAATGTGTTTTCCCCAAATAAAGGCCACTAAACTATAGTCCCCTGGATCTATACTAATTTGTCTGTAAGCACGGCGCAAATCCTTTTTGAAAAGTAAGCAACCTCTACCTTTTTGCTTTATAAGTTCTACAAAGTCATCCACTTTTGGAAAAATTATTTCTGTTTTTTCACCTAAATATTCATCTTTTTCTATAAAATCATTGATTGAACTGTTACGTGGATAACTAAGATCCAAAATAACTCTCCTTTCATTATCTTTCTTCGGAACTGAATTCAAAGGAGAAATGACCAAATTATTTGGAAAAGGATTGCTCTTGAAAGGACCTAACACTGCCTGATTTCTATTCTCTTTTTCTAAATATGCAATCATATGTTCTGCAAAATCCGTAGCTCCCTTGTGATTTCTGTATTTCCATATCTGATCATGAGAAGGCAAAAGATTTTCGTCCCCTTTAAAACCCAAGGGAAATCCAAACTCTAATAAATCACAAACTCTAATATCTTTATAATCTCTCAACATTTGCCTCATATAATCTGTATTAATTTTGTAATTAACCCGAATTTTGCAGCCTTCAAAATTATATTTACCAGAATCTCTAACTTTCTTGTGCCATTCCACTTTCTCTGCAATTTCATCAACCTTAGCAGGCTTGACAGAGCTACAAATTTTACATGTACTACTATGATTACACAGATGCTGCGAAATAGAATTGGGAGAAACAGCCGTACTAACTTGACTAGGATTAACCATCTTTTCTAAATCTTTTTGACAATATTTCGGCAAAAATATATCCACCAGAGGATTACTATACATGCTAGAACTGGCAGAACTATACATTCCATTAGATAGTCATAATTTAGCATAAGGACAGGCTGATGAGCATTCAGGGTGTTCCAATTTCTTACCATCCTTCTGCCAACAAGAAGCACAGGCATGTTGAGCAAATCTTGCTTTACCTTTTACAACCTGAATATGACTAGCTTTGTGAGAACATTTGTTTCTCTGATAAAGAGAACAAAACCAAAACTTTTCCTCAGTCTCTGCTTGCCCTTCCCTGTGCCTCCTGTTTTTAAAGGACTTCTTTCCTGAATTAATTGAATTTGACCCGCTAGCCCCTTTTGGAGTATGCTTGGTCAAAATAGCAGATTCAATATATTGAAAGTCATCAGCCCAAGATTTTTTTCCCAATTCAATCTCTCTCAAGCAAGCGGCATATAAAGATTTAAGTACAGTAAATTCATAAGACGTACTAAGATACATGATCTTCTTCAACAAATTCAATCTACCCATTCTTTCTACTTCTCTAGTTTTTTGATCTGAAATTATTTCCAGCTCTCCAGCCACAAACAAATTCAAATCAAGCTTCTCAAATGAGAGGTTTGAGCTCACAAATTCATACCGTAAATGAGCTTGCGGATAACGCTGCTGCTTTCTAACCGAATCTGAAGCCTTAGCTTTTATACCTGATTTTTTACCCTTCTTACTCTTTTTTGTACACTCTGAACTGGAGTCAGAGTCTACAAAAGATTCTGAGTCTGCTGAACTTAAATCACTCTGAGATGAAACAGCCCTAGATTTTTTGGATTTCTTTAATTTGTTTCTACTGACTTTACTTTTAGCTTTCGAAGACAAATTCTCCGCAGACTCATCCGCCGATGACTCTGAATCTGAGGAAAACTTGTCATTGATATCCGTCAAGCCCAAATCTCCCATTTTCTTTAATACCTTCTTTCTTAATTTTTTGCTTTTTCTGAGAGTCTTGATATTTATATCACCAGGCATGCTCATTTCACCAGTTCTACTTTCATTTTCATTTTCGACACAGTCTGATTTACCTCTGAGCTTTGTATTCTGTTTCTTCTGTTCAGCCACTAGTCTGCGTAGCTCATCAGCTTCCTTTCTCTTCAAAAGCAACTGTTCATCTCTCTTCAAGCACAAAAGTTCATTTTTCATTCTCGCAATTTCATCGTCCTGCTGACTGAATGCTGCTTCATAATCGTCCAACGTCACCTCGACTTCCGGTAGGACCGCAGATCCTAAAGAGGCTCCTGGCGGGATTGTTTCTGTCAAATGTTCCCCCGACTCCGATTCACTCTTAAAGGCCTCGCCATAGCTTCCTTCATGCATTTTCTTATAATCAACCGTCCTTCCTCTACTGGAAGATCTACGGGGAGTTGGTTCCTTCTTCCTAGCTCCCCCTCCAATACTAGCCATTATCGACAATTACCACTGTCCCTTTTAAGAGCCTCACAAATTAAAATATAATTCTATAGTGTAGTTCAATGGAAAACAAAAATCATCGATTCCTGGATATAATCAGCCACAGTAAAAACTGCCCAGAAATTAAAAGTCTACTATCTGCAGAATTCTTCAACACAAATTCTTCTTTATAAAATTTTTCTTGAGTCACCACTCTCAATCGTAATTCTCAAACTGTGAAGAGAGGCGCGAAATTTTCCTATTTATACCAGTTCTTTGTTCCGAATTTTAACCAATAGAATTGCATTAAAACCTTAAGAAAACAAGTATTAGCTTTTATCAAAACACTAATGAGATCTAGCAACAGCATCATATTAAAGCGGACATTTCGTGTCACATAAATTCAGCCTCTTAATTAGTCATTTTAATATGTATATTAAAAATTATCCCATGTGCCTGTGAAGGTCTTACTTGGCGTATCATGGGAGCAACGAGACTCACACTGTTATTCAAAGAAAGGTCAAGACAAATCTAAAAAAGTGTATTGCTGGAATAAACTTAACCAAGAACAATTTATTCAACATGTATCTTCAAAACTTACCCAGTGTAATATGGAAAGTACGGAGAATTGTGTTAAGTCTATAACTTTGTGCCTGAAAAGCGCTGCTGAAAATTCGGTACCTTCAAAAACTATAAAATTTAAAGGCCCTAAAAAGCCAGTGTCACGCGAAGTATTGGCATGTTTGAGAACAGTTAAAGGAACATATAAGCTTTGGGACAATGCAGGCAAACCGCGATCAGGAGAGTTATTTATTGGGAACAAATTGGCCAAACGTGCATTACGCAGTCAACAGCGTTAAGAGGAAGCAGTAAAACGGAAATCATTATATGAGTCAATAATGGAGAACCCGTCAAGCTCAAAATTTTATCAGCTTATAAGTAGAAGCAGATAAAAAACTGAATCCATAGCAACCTGTATTCAAGAGAATGGAGTACGATATTTTGATCCTGAAAAGCAAAGACAGTGTTTTGCCGAGTATTTTGAGGACCTTGCACTTCCTAAGGACCATAATTATGACAATGTATTTCTTGAGCTCTGTAACGTGCGTTGTAAGGAAACTGAGGCAAAGTTTCGTGCCCAGTCAGGCACTGGGGTACGTATTTCTGAAGCAGAGGTTGGTACGGCTATTGATGAATTGAATAGTGGGAAGTCCCTGGACGAGTATGGCCTTGCATCTGAGCATTTTAAGGCAGCTAAACCAGCAATTGTACCAATTGTTACAAGACTGTTTAATTCTATTATCTCTGAAAGAAAGGTACCAGAATCATTTAAAACCGGAATTATTACCCCAGTATTAAAGAAAGGCAAAGATTCGAAGAGTATGGAGAATTACAGAGGAATAACGGTGTCTGCAACCTTTGGGAAGTTATTTGAATATTCTGTCTTGAACAAAATGAAAATTGAACAATCAGAGCATCAGTTTGGGTTTACTAAAGGATTATCACCTAACATGGCTGCACTTTTAATAAGTGAGGCGAAAGCCGAGGCTCGTCAAAATAACGATCAGCTGTACCTGGCTACATTAGACGCCCAGAAGGCATTCGATGTTGTCCATCATACCATCCTACTTGACAGATTGGCTGAGTCTGGCATTCCTCATGATATTTGGCTTATTATAAAAGACTTGTATTCAGATATTTCTTCAAAGGTCAAATGGCTGGGGGACTGTAGTGATAGATTTCCTGTCAACCAGGGAGTCAGGCAGGGAGGAATACTCTCAACACCTCTATACAAGGTCTATGTACACCCACTGTTGGATATTCTTAAAAACAGGAGGCTAGGCTTTCGTCTTGGAACCGTATACATTGGTAGTCCTGCAGTTGCCGACGATGTCGCTTACCTTACGAGGCTTAAATACGAATTGCAGATGATGTTTGGAGAAGGGAGTGGCTTTTCTGCTAGAAACAGATACCAAATACATCCAACAAAAACTATTGTGGCCATGCTCTCTGGGAGGGCGGATGACGGTGATTCATGGACATTGGGGGAGAATGAGCTGGTAGTATCAGACAGAGCAACCCATCTAGGAATTACTAGAGCCGGTAAAAAAGAATCTGAAATAAACATCTTGGATAGAATCAGTTTAGCTCGTCGAACCTCATATCTTCTAATGAACACTGGCCTTCATGGAACAAACGGTTTGAATCCTGAAACATCCTATGTAATATATAAATGCTATGTTCTACCACGTATGTTGTACGGACTCGAGGTTATTCACCTAACCAAGACACAGCTTAGTCAACTTGAAAGATATCATCTTCGTACGCTTCGTCAAATCCAAGGCTTACCACAACGAACGGCTAATTCTGCAGTTTACATGCTCCTGGGTGCACTTCCTATTGAGGCCGAAATACATAAGAAACAATTGGGTTTATTACATACTGTCGTCAATAGCGATAACAAGTGTTTGAGGGACGTGGTTCAACGACAGCTAGCCTGCAGTTTCAACAATGAGTACAGTTTCTTCCACATGGTTGCTCTAGTTCTTGAACAGTATAGCCTACAGAGCCTAAGTAACATTATGGTCTCAGATATTGGGAAAGAACAGTGGAAAAGTTTATGCAAGAATGCTGTAGCTTCTTATTGGACGAGGCTGTACAGAGATGACATAAAGAATAAGAAAACACTAAAGTATCTGTCAGTGCGAGGACTGCGTGTAGGTCATTCGCATCTAGTCTGGCAAGATCTCGAGACAGTGTCGGCAGTCAGAAAAGGAGTTATCAAAGCAAGGTTTCTCACCGGAGTATATCTGCTGCAGTTGAATAGGCACATATTTAGCAACAAGACTACTGACCCAAATTGTCGATTATGTCAACTGGAGGTGGAGGATACTCGTCATCTCGTCACTGGATGTCCAGCCTACCATGTGATACGAACAGTTACTACAGAACAGCTTAAGAAGATCATCATAGACAACAGTGATATATACATATGGAAGACCCACTTTAGTGATTGGGAGAGTTTCCTGAGAATTATCATCTGTCCTGACATTATTCGGGTTATGATACCAGAACTGTCCTGTGTGATTGGCTCATTGGAAGCCATATCCAGAGACTACTTTTATAAAGTGCATACAAAGAGACTGTTTTTAATGAAACAACAAGTGTAATGGCTGCCCGTGGACGCTCCACTAATGTATATAGTTAGAAATGTTTAGTTGGTGTTGCACGGAACTTTTAAATCCCGGTGGAGTTACTATTTTATAAACTGTGTTTTAAACTTTTAAAAACTTTTAAACTATTACACAAGACTGTGGATTCATGGGACTGTGGTGCCTCTGAACAAAAAGAGGGAAAATACAGAAGAAAGAAAGAAAGAAAGAAAGCAGGGTAGTATTTGGGTTTTTGTTGTCTGCTGATTTTCTCCAAAAAATCAACTCTTTGTAAGAGTTCTTTAATAAATACCATATCAGAGTGTCAAACTATTTGGATTCAGATCAGGTCAAACATTTTACAGCCCTGATTTGCGTCCAAACTGTTTGCAATGGTTATCAGCAGATGATGCTAGCAGGCAAAGAGTAACCCACACATCATGAAGGGTAGACGGCACATTACCTTTCATTCAGTTCTCATAGTTTAAATGGGGCCCCAAGGAGTTTTGGGGATCTGGGGAGAATGGCTATTTATTTTCAGGGAGCTGGGGAGCACTGGTAATTATTTTAGGGGAGCTAGGGAGCAAGCTCATAATTTTGGAGATTTAGGGAGCCTTGCCAAAAAGCAAAAAAAAATAAGGAAAAGCCTACATTTTTTAAAAAAAAATTCTTCTGCTACTGGGGGGTTAGCCCCCCAGACCCCCCTTGTAACTTCTAAATGCAACATGCTCATCAAGGTTGACCTGGGAGAAATATGGCAATTAAGTTTTCTTCTGGATTTTTTTCCTTAAAATTGTTGATTTTTAGGGTGGTGAAAACATACTTTTCCGCCCCAGATCACACCATTTTTGTAAAAAAAATTCGGGGGAGCATAGCAAGCACCTAGCAACGGCGTGACTACACAATGTTACGAGGCCGCATACACACCTACTATGTAATTATCTTTTTAGGTAATTAGCCCTTTTAAAACGAATTTTTGAAGAATGCTTATCAGATATAAACTTACTTGATTTAACTGAAGTTAAACAAGCATATAGGCAATAATAAGCAATGTAGATAGTTAAATGCTTTCACTAAAGTGTCTAGAAAAATCTAGTTTAAGCTGTTGTTAAAAATCAGAATGGTATGTCTCTAAACCTCCAAGCCTACTCTACCAGGTACAGCAACAACATTTTAAGGATGTCCTCTTACTTTGAGCCATATATAATGCATTTCATTCACCTGTCTTTACATGTATAAGACAAAATATTAAGTGATCATTAAGTCATGCGCTCTTACATAGCTTCATAGTTTTTAAGTATGTGCTTTTAATTCTACGGAAAGATAAATACATTTTAGGGAGAATTGGCTTATATTTTTGGGGATTTGGGGAGAAGCTGAACTACTTTTAGGGATTTGGGGAGCCTAAAAATGATGAATAATCCTATTTTTTTTAATGAATTGAAGAAAAAATTAATGAATAGTGAATAAACGGATTTCTTTGCCACCTCTCTTACTTTTAATGAATAATTGGTCTTATTTTAATGAATAACCCAAAATTTTAATGAGATAAATAATGGGCTAAATTTTTCAATGAATAGTGAATACTAGACCCCCCCCCACCTTCCAGACCCTCTTGTATTATTACTGATAACTCTAAATGCTTACTTTTACAAGCTGTGAAGTCCCAGATGAAATACTGCATAATATGTCATCTCATCAGGGTCTGCACTGTTTGCCAAGACAAAAATGATCTCAGAGAAGGAGATGCATGTTTAATTCCGGAAATAGTCCTATTCGTGTCAAACCTGATGAAAGAATCCATTAATGCATAAAGGGTTGAATTTTCATTAGTCTTTCAACTTGTCTGCAGTTATATGTCTTTTGTGGTGGACTGGGTGAATATAATCATAGGTGAGAGTTTTCAGGATTATTCCTGAATTCAGGATTTTGAGGCTGGCTGTGGAAAGTCAGCCTCAAAATCCTGAATTCAGTTGATAATGATAACGTCTCTGATTTTGTTTTCATTTTATCTAAAGACAATCAACATTCAAACTTGAAATTGTGATTATTTTGAGGGCATTCTGCAAGTTTTTAAGACTTTAATTTTTAAAGTTCAGGTTTTTGGAAATTAGGAACTTTCACCCATGTATAATTGAACTTTCACCCATTTTTGACCACTGAACCATAATTTGACCAGTTTTGGTGAAGTACTGTTTTTAGGTGAAGCCACCTACCGTAAAACATGACAACTGTGCGGTTATTATATACCTGAAATATTTCTGTAATTTCTATAAATGAAGTACCTGTTTGTAGTAACTGTATAGGGTACTTTTTGTCAGACAAGAAGGCAGAAATAATTTCCCGTTGTCTGGCATCTTTTCTGCATACCTATAGCTGTAGTCCAGTATCCAGCTTAGGGCCAATTGTGCTACTGAAGACATTCTTCCAGCAATTTTTCCTGGGCCCTGTATTGTTCTCTGTCCAGCTGAAAAATATAAATATTACAGTATTTTAGTTTGAGTACGCAGCATGCAGCAGACTCATGAACAGAATTGAGAAACATAACACACAGTTTAATCATGGCTAGAGATCAGAGTTAAATTGGATAAAACGCCATAGCGAAGTGTGATTAATATATCCACTGATTCCAAACTAACAGACAACAATATGTTAGGTACTGCTCAGTGGGGGGGGGGGGGGGAAGGGGGGGGGAACTAACAAAATGTAGAGCGAGAATGTATTTGATATATCACAATCCAAAGATGCACCCATTCAATAAATTTGGGATTCCTGTCTCAAATGATATAAGAGATATGCTCCTAGAAAATAGGTAACGGTCACATTGACCCCAAAACTGGTACATGGCACACAGCCATCCTTATGAGGCATCCACACACCAATTTGGGATTCCTACCTCAAACAATAGAGATATGCATTAAGTGAATGGAAAAGTCAGAGTTAATCCAAAAAGTGATATCAATCACAACTGAAATTATAGGCTTATATCAATCACTGGTGATTGATATCATATCGTTTCACTCAGTGAAAATACCATTTGAGCCGCAACATGAGATGTCCAACAATGTGGTATGTAGGACCTATCAAAACCTGAGATCAGCCTGCGCATACATGCAGTCTGATCAGAACCTTGGCTAGTCGCTTGAATAAACTATGAGTGTTAACCTACTGACTGAACATCATTTGGAGTTTCTAAGCTTATAAGGAGGCTGTACAGGCTCATCTGAGTCTACACTTGTCAAAATGCCACAATGTTGGCAATCACATGTCACAGCTCATTTTTATTTGTTTTAGATATGCATTGATTTCACTGCTAAGTATTAAATAATAATGTGTATTTATCCACTAAATAACAATTTAAAGCCAAAAAATCTATAATTTTCAGTGTCTTTTATTAAGACCCCTGTTGGCTTTGGCTGCTGTCTGTTCTAAGGTGGTGGTTCTGTTGTTGATTTGTTCATTGTTGCTCCCACTGCAGGATTCTGTACTGGTTCTGTTTTGTTGTGATTTACATTGTGTACATTCTAGTTTTGCGATCATCTTGATTATTTTGTATTTCTGGGGGCTTGTGATTGCTGTGTGGCTCTTCCTTGCGGTGCCACAGGTTTGTCTGCAAATTGTGATTTTGGTATTTCCCTATCAAACATGCTTACTGTTTTTACTTTGTGTTAAGTACTTACATTGAAAACTTTTCCTAATAGCATAAAATGTTGATATTTGCATGCCGATGGCTGCCAGGAATAGTGTCAAACAAACCCTCCACTCCCCAATCAAATAGCAGAATTTGTCAGGCCTGCAAAGGAATTGGTCTAGCATAAGGCACATTTGAGGAAAGTTAGCTGTAATATAGGAGATATGCTCCAGACAAGAAAAACCTATCTCAAAGAATGTAAGAGATATGCTCCTGACATGATTATTCTAAAAACAAGGTCAGAGGCCAAGGTCACATTGACCCAAAAATGGTAAGTAAATTATGGTAAGCGACACTTTGTCATCCCAAGATGCATCTGCACACCAAATTTGGGTTGGTGCCTGATGCTTATCTGTAGCTGGACCCACCGTGGCTCAACTTGAGGTTTTCTTTAGCTCTGACTATCTGTGAGTCATGAGCCCTTTTCTTTGTTTCATCATGGAGTGTTAATTTGATTAGAGTGTTTTCCATGATGATACATTGCATTAGTTAGATGGCCTCCATGCGAGCTGAACATTTCTTGTACTCTAACAACAGCAGAATCTAGGGCGAAGATTTGGTACCAGTAAAATGCATTTAAGCCCCCCAGTGGCTAAGGCTGCTGTCCGTTCTAAGGCCGTGGTTCTGTTGTTGTTGGCTTTTTGTTTATTGTTACTCCCATTGTGGGAGTCTGTGATTGTTCTATGTTTTGTTGTACGTTACTTTATGTTAATTCTAGTATTGCAATCATCTTGATGGGGAAGAGAGAGCTGATTGCTTTGCTTAATTTGTCTTCCTGGTGTCTCGTGATGGTTGAGCGGCTCTTCCTCGCTGTGCCATGGGGTTGTCTGCAGTTTGTGATTGTGGTATTTCCTGATCATACTCACTTACTATTTTTGAGATGCCTACCTTAAATAATATAAGAGATATGCTCCCAACACAAATATTCTAAAAACTAGGTCATCGAGGGCCATAACTAATATTACTATATAAACCTATAAATAGACATCTTTTGATTGGCCCAGATGCCGATCCACTCGAGTCAATAAAACTACTTATCAGTCACCCCTAATATTAACTGAATTGATTCAACATAACCTAATAACGTTACCTATCTCACGGCATGTTACCTTTATCAGGTCATGATGACATTGCACTTTTTGAATTACGTCGCTAATGACGCTGAATCAACACAAAAATTAAAAATTACATCATAATCGTAAGTGTGAAGAGTCTTCAACCATGGGTAAACTGATAAATAGAATACCAGGTTCGCGTCTTTTTTTATCAAGTTTACCAGGCTTGGCTTTGAGAACGCTTGTTGAATCGCTCGGCAAGCCTCGCAATGTCAACAAGCGTTCTCAAAGCCTTGCCTGGTAAACTTGATATCAAAAGACACTCACCTAGTATTCTCTATATATCACATGGGCTGCTGGTTTTCCCTATTCAATATTAGTTACTAAAAATAAACTTCATAGAAACTTTCCATAACAGGTGTGCTTTCAACATGAATCTTGCATGATTTGCTGTAATACAATTCAGTGAATGACAGCAGCACGAAATTCACAAGAGTTGGTGCTCCATCATATACATGTAATTCAGACTTTGCTATTGAATATAGTAATTAGTCGAACTCTTAAATGAACTAATGAATTCTTCCTTCTGGATTGATGCAATAAACTTGGAATGGTCCATTGTATAATTCAAGGGGTCACAGGTTTTAATATCTAAACAAAATTGCAGTTTTTTCCCTGAAGATCATTTTTGTCTTAGAAAACAGTGTAGACCTTGATGAAATGCCACAGTATGTGACATTTAATATGGATCCTCTCTGTCTGCAGTTGTAATTACAAATAAAGTATGCATTCATTCCTCTTTTAACTGAATGAAATCAGTTAGTCATCATGTATAAAAAAGAAATTCAAGACTGTCAAAGACATAGTCCATAGTCAAGATTTTGTTGTTGTTGTTGCTTTTTTTTTGTTTAGAGAAATTATATAATAAAACAACTGTTGACTATTGAGGCATTGGACAATATTGGTACCTTCAGGTCGACATGTAATACAATTATTTTCCCGCATATATTACCTCTGGTGCGTCCACAACCAGTCCAGTACCCATTGGCTCAACTCCAATTTGCTAAGATGGGCAATGCTCTCCCTTAACGTAGTAAGCTGCGGTCCAGGGATCTTCCCTAAGCAGAGCTGTGAACAGGATAGTAAGGCTAGCAGGCCAACTGTAGGAATCATAATATTTCCTGGAAACAAATGGGAACATTCATGAGCCAAAGATGAAATAAGAAACAAGAAGTAGCATAGCTTATACATTATAACAGAGTTCTCATTAACTCAAATATTGGATTATTTTACTCCAACTTTTTTATTCTGACTCCAACTTTTTCAAAAGTCCCACAAGAGAAGTATGCTAAAACTCCAAAATTTTCCAGTAGACAGCAATTTAACTCCTATTTACAAAACCCTAGTGAATATTTACATTTTTGAGGTAAGCCTTAAATGAATCTTTAACCCCACACTTTCAGGGATATTGTAATGGCCTCCGTCTGTCTGCCGGTCTGTTATGCTATCTCCTCCTTAATCATTGGACAAATCCAACCAAACTTAGTGTGTGAGTTGCAGAGAATTTGAACAAATTTGGTAGAGGTCCACTAGGTGATGCTACCTACCAAAAATCAAGGCTCTAGGTCTTATAGTTTCAGACAAGACGAGTTTTTAGCATCACCTAGTAGACCTCTACCAAGTTTGTTCAAATTATGCCCCTTATTAATTCCGATGCAACAGGTTACGCAAGAGACTTGTTTTGAATATGCAGTCTCATACTAGTGACTACTAAACAAGGTTGGGCAGAAAATTCCACCGCCGGTATTTACCGGTGGAATTTACCAGTATTTCCCGGCATGGCAAATAAGGCTTAAGTGGCAAATACTGGCAAATAAAACTTTTTGGCCGCGAAATACTGGCAAATATGATTTTTAGCTGTAAAATGCAGCAGATATTCTTAGGAAGTTGACTTTAAATAGTATAATTCAACTAAATGAGTGAAAATGTAAATATTGAATATGAGGCTACAGTATCAGCTAAAACCTTTGAATACATTAACAGCCAAAAAATGAATCTTAGACTGAAATTTTGAAATAATTTTTAACAATAAATAGTATCTTTATGCCCTTATCATGCTGAATATTTTATGTACTACACAGTAACACTTCTTCCAAATTCTATCCTGTTCAGCTTAAATCTGTATTTTCAATTAGAGTGAAAAACAGAGTAGATCCTGATAAGATGGCCTCTGAAAGAAACCAGCTGATCAGGATCTAGTGATTTATATCATCATATCATAATCGGATTTTCAAAAAACGAATCAACAGGACAAGGGTTAATTCTGGGTTGAGCAGGACAAGGGTAAATTCTAATTTGACCTTTAAAACTGCATAGTCTGTAACTTCTGATCTTTTTATTTTAGAACTAATGTTTCTATTTTTCAAGAACACAGTAAAAAAACTAAAATTCAGGTATACATTTTACCAATTTCGTAAATCTTAACAAATTATCTGTATCAAAACAACAGCATTTAAGCTAAAATTAACTGTCGAAATGGAATCAAGAAAGATAGAACATTTGAATAAACAGTCCAAAGAAATAGTGAGAAACAAAAATGAGAAAAAAAAGATATAACAAATAAAAAACATTAAAAAGTGGGATTCAAACCCACTTCATTCACACTGAGTTTCACACTTGGTGAATTCACTATTGTGCCAACCGTCGTACTGTCACAGCTGCAGTCTTGATGGTGAATATTTGTGGTAACTTATATACATTAACTAGTATCAAAAACTTAATGAAAGCGCGGAAATAGTCGAGAACCCTCCGGATTGCTATTTATAGCATGTTTACCTAATTTGATGTTTGTGATGGAATGCGCGACCTTTTGACACGACAGTAAACACTGGTGTTATTATACCTTGTCATTAGTGACCTGTGAATTGGTTGATGAAAATTGGACCTCACCAGTCTCTAATGTCCAAGCCTAGAACTATTCCATGTAAAATTAAAAATAAAATGCTACCTTAGAGAGAAAATCAATTTGACAAGAAAAAAAATGACATTAAAGACTGGGACCAGTCTACCATTGTTAACAGGCAATTGAAATCACTCTGTTAGATGGATGCCTGCTTTAATCCATAAGGTGCCATCTATCATTTGCAGCAAATGACAAATTTTGCGGCTTTTTAAAAATAAGGCATGGTATCTTATGAAACATCATACCTTATTTTTTGAAAATTAAGAAACATATCATAAAATGTGTTGTCTGTGACAGTCATGATTGGAGCTTTAAGGGTTAAGAGCAATAAACAGGCAACAAACAGCAATAAATATCACCTTAACCAATGAAGATACAAAACTGTAAAAAATGAAATAGTAATTGCTGAGGAATTTATTTTAGATCTAGTTAAACATTTAGAATAGGACCTGAATGTTCACTTTTAAGGTTTTGAATTGTTCTGATTTCGATTTGGAAATTTATTACACTGATAAGTTTATAATTCTTATGATTATGTTTTTTCACATATATGATGAACAAATTCTTTTTAGGTATAATATGCAACCTTTAACTTAAGCTTACCTTTCAGGCCAGATGGCTCTTGTAGCCTGAACCAAATGGTTGCCACCAAACACAAAATATTTCTTGTCCTCTTCTGTCTGCAATAGTTTAAAATTGAAAATAAGAATATCACCAAAAAACATCTGTTAGTAGGCAATAAAATGATACACTAGCTAAGCATGCGATAGTCTCACAAACAAAATTGCACATGTTCAATCAAGCTGGGCATTTTTCGTGTTTTCGGTGGTCTGCTATTTCTTTCAAAGTCATCATACACAATAAAATTCAGGAACACCATAAAGGGGTGTTTAGACGGCATGATTTAGTATTCCTGACAAAATCATTAACAATTTTGTCATGCATGATTTTTGGTTTAGAAAATGTCATGTGTGATTTCTTCCAACAGTGGTAAAAACTGGCTCGTCATCTTGAACTACCTGATTATGCTCTACATCGGTTCATTGCTATAGCTAAATGTGTTAAATTCCAGCCAGTCAGGACTTTTGCCATCTGCAATTTCATCTGCTTAGGTAATCTTTATAGGGAACAATATGGACCCTGATTAGACTGCTCCTTAGGAGCAGTTTGGTTAGGGCTCATAGTGTTTGCTTCCATGATAAAATCTAGTCTGAAGTTTTGATTTGATTCTTTACAGCCCAGTCAACAATTTTTCAGTCATGTTGGGACAGGTCTTCCTGGGTTGAACCAGTACTAAGCAGAGGATAAAGTTTCATGCTCAAGGACACAACATAGTTCCTCCAGTGAGGTTTGAACCCAGTCAACCCATCGATCCCCAGTCAAGAACTCTACCACTGAGCCACCATGCTCTTCTCTAGTCTGAAGTTCACTTGAATATATGCAGTAGGGAATTGCAGTAGGGTAATATTTCATGACAAAATACTGGCATGTTTATGGTTATCTATTTTATCTTGCCCCTGTTTTAACCCAAAAAGCAATTAACCTCAGTGACCTCAAAGCTGATTGGCTAATTTGCCATGATATTGTAATGGCAAATAGAACAACCCCTATTCCCCATGACTTGTCATCCTGACTTTTGGAAGCATGCATGACTCTATAATAAGGAGCAATAGCAGTGTTTTGAGGCCTTCACTTACTTTGCAAGAGACCCGAAGTATTCATGATTCCATGAACAATACAAAATTGAATTCATTTCTTAAAATGATTTGGCATTCATGACAGCCTTGAGTACATACTGACAAAATAACTCTTTATACACGAGAAATGGAATTTTTAAGTAATCATAAAGTCATATTAACATTCAATCACGCTCTTGTATTATTGAATATATAACAGAGCTTACTGTTACCATTTCAATAAATGCTATAAACTGCTGTTCACCAGACTGCTTAAGGTCACTACTGACACCAATCACCAAAACTCTTGCATATGACTAAACACATTTCAATATTTTCTACTGTATTTACCTGAAACTTAGTGGGATAAATGGACATAATATGCCACACGTAACTATAATGCATTGAACTATCTACATTTATTAGTAAGAGTTACTGCCCCTGTTTATTATTTTACCATTGTTTTGTATGGGGAAACTGCAGTTAAGTGAGTGAAAGCTCAATAACTTGAAAAACTTATTTGCTAAATTGGATGAATGCTGTTTTATAATTAACCATTACTATGTCAAACTGAAGGTCAAAACCTGTTTCTGCCACAAATTTTTTTTTTCAAACTTAATGCTACTATTTACATAGAAAATGGGTTGAAAATCAAATTTTCTCCTATAACTTGCTTACTACGGCTCAAATTTCACACTAATTCATCTCGTTTTATGATGTTTATGATATACAAGTTTCACGAAATCTAGGATCCAGATTAGTTGGCTTCTGATCAGGATCCACATTGTTTTTCATCCAACTCTCCATTTTTCTGCATACGTAGGCTTGGACCCAGCATCTACTGCTTTAATACCCAATAAAAATATCAGGAATGTCAGGCATTCCCAAATAAATTTCTGAAATTTTGTGGCCCCAAAAAAGATTCCCATTCTGTACCTTGCCTTAAGAAAAAGCCCTAAAATGTATAGAAATGACCCCCCCCCCCAATTAGTCCAATAATGTAATGATCCCCCCAAAATATCCACAATTTCTTCATACCCCCCAAAACTATTCATTTTTTTGCCACCCACCAAAAAAATTGATTTTCAAAATTTTGAACCAAAAAAAGGTCCAAGCCATATGTTTGTATGAAAATATCTGAGTACCCCCTCCCCCCCACAAACACCCGGCGTTTCGACCAGTTTGAATATAAGGCAATGAAAAAGTCAATAAGCAATGCTTATTAGATATCCCCGCACAGTAAGAGTCAGTGAAAAAACTTGGCAAGTTATAGTTCAAACCAGCAGACATTAGTTTTGGAAAGAAGATTTCAGTAGAATCTGTGCAAACAAAAATTATAAACTCCTTCACGCTTATGTTCAATGTGGCTACATTGTATAGGCAAGTATCAAATAGCTCCTTCAAAAGCTGTGGTAGGAGTTGATCGGCCCATAAAGGCACTATCCATGCATATATAAAAGCCATATCAGGGAATAATTGTCTAAGTTCTCATATAGACTTTGAGCTAAAAAAGGTCCTGCTCCCCCCCCCCCCCCCCAGGGAATATTGCAGACATATCCTATCTTGCAGAAAATTTCAAGCCGCATCTTTTAAGAGATGTTTGCACTCTGTGCTCCGGGGCATTAGTCTCTGACAGCCTGTTACATATGTTACTAAAAATCAAAATGTAAGTTTGAGCTACAGAAAGAAGACATTAAACCATCTTATTATTCAAATTTCTTATGTAGTTTGCAAGCTGGATGCCTAAGCTACATAAAAGCAGCATTTTAAACAAATTACAGCCTTCAATGGTGTTATATGCGTTACATAAAATATCCCTTTGAAAGTTGAAATCGTGGCTAACATCATTTAATTTTACAGACGATTTGTGCATTTTTACAAGTTTTTTTAATCTTAGGTTGCTAAAATACTCATTCGACTAATAGAAAAAACAAAGTTTGCTTCTCTATCTCAAATACATTGTTTTATATGAGCTATTAAACAACCCTACCCCTAATTTTAAGTATCCAACTTTGGTAATTATTATTGAAGAAAAATATATGAAAATATTTGACACTCGTGGATATCTTACATTTTTGGCACTGTCTTGCTAATGCAATAAAGAATCATACATTTGCAAGTTTGACATCAGGATCTGAGCACTCATTAAAGTACGTAAAGTATGTTACATGGCATAATGAATGAGAAAGGAAATTGTCTGGGAAGTTATGTCTCGGTTACATTTGCTACGGTCGTCGTATGATTTATTTGTCTACGATTTTCCCTACTATTTTTTTCGACATCGTAGGGGGCTATAAGCTACGACGTATGTGTTTACATTGCTTATGATCACCTTACGATTTCTTCGGCGGCAAACTAGGACAAAACCTTACAGAGACCTTGCGGATATCGTACGACAACCGCAAGGTTATCGTACAATCATCGTGTTACTTCACGACCTCCCTATATAAATCGCACGATGCCCGTACGATGACCTTGCGGAAGTCGCAAGGAGTCGGTACGCTGACTGTGCAATTGTCGTGTAATTATGTGCATGGATTTAAACGGCCATCCATGTTCATATTTGGATTCCATTTGAACTGTGTTTCAAAGTAAGGAAAGGTGCAAAGATCAGGAATTGATACAATCAAGTACCACACCTGACCCAGGATACCAATGGGAAAGTGACAAACTCACAGAAGACACCCCAAACAGAGCCAAGAGGTCAGCCCTTTCCCAGCAGGTGACCACAAAGCACATATAAACAGACGCGCACAAAGACATAGCAAACACAAGACAGAACAAAAACATAAAAGATCCACAAAAGAAGTACCGCCTTGGAACGGTCAGTAAAATATTTTACTGGAGGGCTTAAACCGGTTTAACGGCGCCAACCTCACCCTTAATTCAGATGTGGATCAAGACACATAGATATTTGGTTTGCATGAAAGACCCCTAACTTATCAATGCATCATCTCCTAAAACATATAAATCAAGATATAGCAAGGAGATAAAGCAAGGATAAGGACTCAACAGTAAATTAAACTGAATACCGGAGCAAAAGAAATCCAACAGGTAAACCCCGGTGGGCCCGACTCAAAGTCATGTGATCACAAATCGTGCTATGAAGAGGCTAGCGTTTTAGTTGAAAATAGTCCCAAGGTATGGAACATCGTGATACGTTTGTATATATTTTAATGTCAATTTTAAGTTTTGCAGTTTTCATAAAGTTTAAGTCACAACCTATTACAACAACCCCTTTTTATATTTCACTTTTATAATTCGAAAAGTATCACTTTAATTGAAAATATAAAGGTGCTTTAAGTGTATCGTCTCGTAGATTCAGCGTAGACTAAAACGCTTATTATGGTTTTGTTCAGATTAATCACCAAAAGGCACTCTACGGCCAGCAGCACATAAAATTTCGTCATAAGCAAAAATGAAGTCGTTGCATGCGAATAACAAAGGTACTGACCAGAATGCGCTTTCTTCCACTCAGCCTGGTCAGCACATTTGCCATTCGTTTTCAGTAAAATACATTTTGTAGAACATTCATACATTCAAATTTCAATGTTCGAACTAGTCACATGTTCTCACTACGAGACCCATGTTCTCACTACAAGACCCATATATTTTATTCCTTGAAATAATACTCATATTCACATCCCAGAGTTATAAATCACAAAATACATCTACACTTTTTATTAATCTTATCTCATTCCAACCAGCATTTTATATACTGAAAATGCATATGCATTTCACGTTAGGTGCATATTTTCAATGCACTTCAGACAATTTTACCATGGAAGCATACTCTATGGGCCGTGATTAGAAAAACTGAAAACCGCAAACTGAACTGGGTCCATATTGAGTCAATCTTAGAGGTGGTATTAGAGACATCGCCTGAAGACAAATATTGAAATGAAACAAACAGCTATATAATGATAACCAATATATACCCGTCCGGAAATTGTTGACATGTCGCAAGGCGCCCGCACGATCATTGTGCCATCGCCTTGGGGTTACCGCAGGATGATCGTCCGATGTCCGTACGATTTTATGGGCCCTGCAAGGGCATCGTGCGGCGACCTTGCGGGCTCCCTACGACTATCGCAAGAGTCTACGATCAATTTTGGGCCAAAATGACAATCTAAAACCCTGCGTTGTCCTCACGGTGCCCGTATGGGGATCGTACGATGTCACTGCGATGTGTCTACGGGCTACGAGCTTACAATTTTTTCAAATTTGTCATTGTGCGGAGTTAAACAAAATCGTAGAGGCCACGATGCCCGTAAATCCGTATGATGATCGCAAGGTCTCCCTGCGGAGGCCACACGGAAACGGTGATTTGGACATCGTACGGGCATCGTATACTCGTCATAAGGCAAATGTAACCGAGGCATAAGAGATGATATTTCAGAAAAAATACTATTATTCACATGTTTTCCAATTAATCTCTAGCCTCTGGTGCCTTAGTTTAGTAATTATAGTCATTGCTGATAACAAGCCCATGGAATTGTGTTACAGATGTTATATTTAATCTTTTTATCACATATTTCCTAATGCCTATAATATCAAAATATATAGACATATAGATAGAAAATAATAATTCTCATTTAAATGACACAATTTAATAAATATTCCTATTAAATATGATTATTCAAAAACAATCTTTATTCAAGTCACCCTCACAATGTCTATCATTGTGTCTGCTTCTATTACAAAATAATCACCCATTTCATAACAACCAGTAGAATCATGGCATAGTATTAGGACTGCAAACTGAGTTCCTGTTCACCCTATTGGGATTTGAGCAGACATATCCTACCTTCAAGAACAATTCAAGCTGCATCAAATAACAGATGTTTGCACTCTATTAACTATTGCATGCTGAATACCTTTGATACATAAGAAAGTGTTTTTAACAAATATACAGCTTCCTATGGTGTTATATGTGTTAAATTAATTAAGCTCACTTTTTAAAATTGGTAATTATGACAAACATCACTTATAAGCATTTTGTGTGATCCTCCTCTTTTGCCATCAAAAGATTTAATTTTCTTTGTATGTGTGGCCAGTGCCAGCATCAAACAAATTAACTCAGCTATAGCTTGAATCCTTAGCATTCTTCAAAAGCAGAAACAGCATGTCAGTGTCATAAGACCAAACACCTGATTAAATATGGGTTTAATGCCATTCCACATATATGCATACAATGGAGTATGACTCTGTCTCTTCCTGTGAAGTGGCAAGAGCAATCTTACTGCAGCTGCCTCTGCATCCGTGCTAGTCAAATGATAACTTTGCTCTGATTTTGCAAAAGCTATGTTTCTACTGTGTACCTCTAAGAATACTTTAAGATTTCTGACATTGGTCAAACAGAAATTTGATAGGCTGCTTTTTTGCATCATTTGCCATGAAACCTTTCCAGTCCTTTTGTGCTTAAGTCCTCAGGTCTTAGATCAATAGTATTTTGCTGCGTCCAAAGAACTTTATAAGTTATCTTTAGTTACAATATTGACTCTTGATGGTTTTTGCAGACCGACTGAAACAATTTCTGTTACACCTTGAAAGTTATCTGGTATATGAGAAAGAACATGAAGTTGGACATTGCCATCAATTATGTTTGCAGTAGGTTGTTTTTTGATGTCAGTACATTAAAGCAAGCTTTAAAATAATGTAAAACCTTTGATTTCTCAGTTTTTGCAGCCAAATTATAAGGTGTTGCATTCAAAGAAGGAAAGTGGACTATGGGTAGAATAGGATAACCAGTAGTTCTATATTATGCTCTATAGAAGATTTATACAGAGTAAACAAGTTGATAAGGTTGCCACATTTCATGATCCATTGAAAACACTGAAATTGAAAACAGTTGCCTCTGACTGTGTAATCAAAAAGGATGTCATGACAATGCCCTTACTCATTTATTATGACGATTTATATATGTTACATCCTTTAATAAGCCCTCTCAGTGAATCATAGAATTGAAAGGGTCTACTGCTGTGATACATCTAGTTCATTTATCTGAAGGGAAAGAGTTACATCTTTATCACAGATATATCAAGGTACATCAGTCCAGGTACTCATTGCTTTTAATGGCATTATAGTTTTCCTCCTTGTAAAGCTTTAGTCTTTCACCTACTTGCAGAGTATCACTTGAAACACATACTCAAAGAGCCAACTATTAGGAATTCATATCAGTTTCCGAATGTTCCAAGCCATGAATGGCAAAATTGGAAAGTTGATAATGGCTCATCAATTTTGAGTGGACAGGTGGTAAAATTGTACAACAGTAAATGATTTAAATATTGTATAGACAGACCTCTCTTGTGGCATAAACTTATTTTTGAAAAGGTTAGTAGCAAACTTGTTAAGGCATTAAAATAAATGTATGATGTAGTCAGAGTATGCATAAGGTATAAATCACTTCATTCGCATTTTTTCAACTCTTATACAGGCCTCAAGCAAGGTGATCCAAGCTCCCCTCTTCTTTTTATGATGTTTATTAATGATCTTATTGACAACATGAATAGCAATCTTGAAAATGTATTTACAACTAATGAACTTGTCCTCTTCATGATTCTTTATGCAGATGATGCTGTTGTGTTCGTAAAGTCGAAAGAAACATTACAATCACTGTTACATGACATAGAACTTTAATGTGGAATATGGGGTTTGAAAGTTAATACCAAGAAGACCAAAGTTATGATATTTGAAAGGGGTCGTCACACTAGTTGTGACCTGTTTCTTAATAATAGCAAACTTGAGGTTGTAGACTCATTTAAATATTTGGGTGTTCATTTCTTTAAAAGTGGAAACTGGTTTCGAACCCAAAAAAGGCTAGCACAACATGCATCGTATGCACTACATAATCTTTTTTCATTGTTTAGACAAATAGATATACCAATAACGGGACAATGTAAACTGTTTGATACTCTTGTTGGTTCTATACTTAACTATAGCTTAGAAGTCTGGGGAATCCACAATGCCAAAGAGGTAGAGGCTATCCATTCTAAGTTTTGTCGCTGGGTGCTAAATGTTAAAAAATCAACGAATCTTAGTGGCCTGTATGGCGAACTTGGAAGAGTGCCCTTCATTATACAGCGCAAATTCAACATGATAAAGTATTGGGCGAAACTCTTAAAAAGCAGTGATACATTTTTACCAAAACGAATATATACAATGTTAAAAGAAGATGCAGACAGCGGCAATACTTATAATGGTAGTAACTGGGCATCGCATATTAAATCTATGTTAAATAATTTAGGTTTCTCATATATTTGGCTTCATCAGACTGATATCACCATCCCTTTAAATGCTATTAAACAAAGAATATACGACTCTTATGCACAATCATGGTATGCTGAAATCAACAATTCAAATAGATTGATCACCTATGCGAGATGCAAACATGAATTTGCATTTGAAAGCTACTTAGACTTTATTACAGAAAAAAAATACAAAATAATTTTAACACGATTTAGGTTGTCTTCACACGAGCTCCACATTGAACGTGGAAGATATGAAAATGTACCACGTGATGAACGAATTTGTAAATGTTGTAATATGTCACAAATAGAAAGTGAATATCACTTTCTACTTGTGTGCCCCCTTTATACAGAGATAAGAAGAAAAATTTTCAAACCTTATTTTTGTCACTGGCCAAATTTGAACAAATTTGACCTACTTATGCTGTCAAATTCAAAACAGGTAACATTGAGCATAGCAAAATTTATATTCTCTGCTCAAGAATAGAGAAAATCTGTTCTAAATCCATAATAGATTAATAATTGGAAATACAAAATCTTTGATCTTCTGCTCCTATGTAAACAAAGATAACAATTATATCATTGTTCAATTTGAATGTACGAAGAACTTCTCACTTGTATTTGTTTTGTAGGCTATAAACATTGTTATAGATGTTTAATTGCTGAATAAATATATTGTATTGTATTGTATATTGTGATGATTCTACTAGTTACAAGGAGGCATGTGATAATAATGATTACCACAGAAGCTGACAACGACAAATGTTTAACATGAGTGTTAAATCGATGAGAATTAGTTTGGACCATTTCATTTATTGATTTGTCTTGTACAAATGTAAAACTATCTTTTCTATTTGTGGCTCTATATTTAGCCTTATATGTATTATGCTGCGAATTTTGCACGCAAAATACTTAAATACTTATTATCATTTTGAGAGTTTTTAATGTTTTCTTTCTCGAATAACCCTGGTCCTGCTGAACCAGCAATTATCCATACATGAAAACAATGTAGACTCAGAACAGCTGGCTTCTGATGAAGCCATCTGATCGGGATCTGTGCTGTTTTCCACTCTAATTGAATTACCTGCTTTGAAAATGAATTGATGTATGTTAACAGGATACAAATTAAAGGGGAATATAAAATATAAACAAAAATTCAGCAGGAGAAGGGCTAATCAATATGCGCCATTTAAGGAGGTATATATTTGGTGTCAATTAATAAGTTTTCTTAAATAGTTAATTTGGCTTTCATAAGCAAGTGAGAACATTCTTACTTTCTTGTTGTGGTCAGTGTCTGCTTATCAAACCTGCTAAAACTTTTTATATCTTTATTTCTCAAAAATAGGATGTAAGCAGTTTGGAAATTTATATTTCTGGTCAATTAGCCATTAAGACTAAAAATCAGACTCTTAACAGGTTTCTTGTCCAAACATATTTAACAGGTATTGTTATGCTTGATGACCACAGCCAAGAAATGAGATGTTTTTAAAACAAATCAATTAACTTGTTTTTACTTCAAATGAGAAAGGTGATAAATGCCTACTCACAAGTTTTTGATTTTAACATGCCATATTGGGCAGACCCAAAAAAGAGAAGATTTAGAAAAAGTACATTGTACGAGCAAGACAGGACTTTCCACCTCGCAGTCTTAGTTTTGGAATACCAACGCAATACTGGCAGTCAAAATTTAGATTTGGAGTACCAAATTTAAAGTGGACATTTTAATATTTTTTTAGGGAAATAATCAGGAACGGACTTCCTTCCTTATGAAGTTGGATAACCAACTGAACTGACTTTGAACACAAAGTTTACTAGTTGTTGTGTTGGACATATGATATATTGAACTTATTGAAGAAAAAAGAAACTACAAATTAAATATTGTTATAATTAGCTGGCGTTCCTTGTACATTTTTAGTTAAGACTCATAGAACTTTTATGCCACAAACTTCTGAGCATAATATATGCACAGTATATTACGAAATGTGTCCAAAAGGTCATTGATAACATCTGTAACAACAGTCCATGGGCTTGATAATCAGAAATGAATATAATTTCTAGTGTTTTTGCACCAAAGACTTATAAGTACACATTAAGTGTCCTGATCTTAAACTTAATGACATCTTGCAGATATATGAGAAAGACAGACTAAGAAAATGTAAAATATCCACACGCTGCAATCCCTTTACTGTGTTTTACTTAAACGATAATAACAAAATTTGCTTCTCGGTAAAACTGGGAATAGGGCTGTCTATTAGCTCCTATAAGACAATATATTTAAGATAGAAAAGCAAACTTGTTTTTTTCCTATTCATCAATTGAGTATATGTTTGTAAAATCTAATAAAACAGTTTGAAACCAAGTCATAGTAGTTGTTTAACTACATGACGATAGCACAATTATACCTTTTAAATTATAATTAGGTTCATGTAACGCACATAACACCACAGGTAGCCGTATTAATGTTAAACAGCTTCTATATGTAGTAAAAACATCCAGTATAAACACTATAAGAATGTCAATTTATTAGATAATTTTAATGTCTTCTTTCTGTAGCTCAAACATTCAAATTCCTTATTCTCAAATTGATATAGTAACATATGTAACAAGCTGTTACAGGCTAACACACTGACTTACAGAGTGCAAACATTTTTTATTAAATGCGTCTTGAATGGTTACATAAGATGTAATATGTCTGCAGAATTCCAAAAGGGATTAGCATGGAGCAGGCCCTTACTCAGCTTGATGTCAAAATACTGTTTGATGATTTTACTTATCACGCTAACATATGTAAGGCTCTCTGATCTTTAAAACTTGGTGACAACTAGCAGATCTAAAAGTCTTTATCATACGAGCCAGCTTAAAATCCCTAAACAATGTAAGATATCCAGCAGCTGCAAGTTTTTTTCACAATTTTAGCTCAAACTTTCAGACTACATTTCCTTTATTTGATATAGTGACGCATGTAACATCCTGTTTCAGAATAACGCCCCAACTTAGAGAGTGCAAACATCCCTTATTCCATGCAGCTTGAGTTTTACTTTAAGAAGGTATATGTCTGCAAAATTCCCTTGAGGGGATAAAAACATTTTAGGCATATCTTACGTAAAGACAATGAGCTTGCCCATTTATTACATCAGGTAACATATGTTACAGCCTCTGATATTAAAAATTTTACAACAAACAAACAGATTTATGAGTCTTTTCATATAAGCAAATAAATCCCAAACAATGAAACATATTCATCAACTGCAAATATTTTTTATCTATTTTTACTTTAGTTTCAATACCAAACTTTTCACCTTAAAACTGGGTAGGGGTAGGGGTATTTAATTGCTTATTCCAGAAAATATATTTAAGATAGGGAAACAAACATTGATTTTTCTGTTAGCTAATAGCATAAGCTAGTCAGACATGGTTAAAAACATTTTGCAAATCACACAGAGAGATTGTGAATGTAAAGGATGTTAGCCACACTTGCAAATTTTAATGGGTTATCTGATTTATGTAACGCATATGACACCTTAGGAAGCCGCTATATTGTTCAAATGGCTGTCATACGTTGTTAAGATATCTAGTATGCAGACTATATGAATGATTTTTAAAAATAAATATTTTAATGTCTTTAATTTGTAGCCCAAACTTTTAATTTACCTTTTCTTAATTTGATAAAGTAACGTATGTTACAGGCTCTTACAGACTAACGCCTCAACGCACAGAGTGCAAACATTTCTTAAAAGACTCAGCTTTCAATTCTCTACAAGAAAGGATATGTCTGCAAAATTCCCTAAGGGGGGGGGGGGGGTTGAGCAAACCCATTCTCAGCCATCCGTATAATAGCTATCATTTTGTAATTTTTTTTTCAACCAGACACCTCCATGCATATGTTCAATGTGTCAATATCATATAGGCAAAGTATCAAATTGCTCCATTCAAAGCTGTGGTAGGAGTTGATCTGCCAATGAAGGCACCATCTATGCATATACAAAAGCCTTATTAGGGGAAAATTATCTAAGTTCTCACAGCTGTCATTTTGTGAAAATTTATTTTTTCTGAACCAAACTCCTTCATGCATATGTTCAGTGTGTCTACATTGTATAGGCAAAGTATCAAATTGATCAATCAAAAGCTGTAGTAGGAGTTGATCGGCCCATGAAGGCACAGTCGGCCCATAAAGGCACTATCCATGCATATATAAAAGCCATATAAGGGAATAATTGTCTAAGTTCTCATAGCTATCATTTTGTCAAAAATTATTTTTTTCAACCAGACTCCTTCATGCACATGTTCAATGGGGTGGCACTAAATACCACAAACCACCACAAACCACCGCAAACCACCACAAACCACCACAAACCACTACACAAACCACTCCAAATCACACATAACTCATATAAAAGTTGTAAATCAAATATTTAAACCCAAATTAAGTATGATTTAAGTATTCTGGAGCAATAAAAGCAGAGACCAAAATGAAACTATATTTTCTTCTGTCAGATTCTACCCCAAGCAATATTCCATATGTGATGTAAACTACTTTTTGCACAAATAATAAAATGGAAGTGCATTCAAAACAAAATTTAAAAGTGTTTTTTTATTTTAGCCCACCAAAATTTAATCTTAAAAAATAAAATATGTTTGTTTTATTTGTTTTACGATTTAATTCTTAAGATTCAGTTGGCCTTTTTGTACTTGTTCAATATAGTGAAACGAGACATGATTTAAAAAAAATACACAAGAGGCTCTGAATGAGCCCATGCCGCTCTCATGAGTTCTTCGCCTTATGGTTTCAAAGAATTTTTTTTTTATTATGGCCAATTTGGACCCAAGGGGGAGGGTTTACATAGGGGACCATTAAACATTGCTACATACTAAATATAGTGAGCTGTTGCTCCCATGTTTGTTAAAAGTTTTTCCCTATCATGTCTATGGGACTTCAAGCTAATGGCCCCCAGGTTGTGGTCAATTTGGATCCCATGGGCATGGTTGGTAGGACTTATGTAGTGGACCACTAGAAATTGCTATATTCTGATTATATAAGCTGTGAGCCTCATGGTTTCAGAGATCTTTAAGTTTTAGAAATTTTATGTCTATGGAGCTATTGATTCCCAAGGCATGGCCTGTTTGGATCCCAGGGGCTTGATTGGCAATATTTATTCTGATCAACTGAGCAACAGTGCTCCCCATTAATCTTGAAAAAGAAAGACATGTAGTCATATTTCATTAAAACCTGGGTAGGTTATCCCACCACTATTTTTGCCCTTAAAATTGCCCTGAAAAAAACCCAGCCTTGCTGCATACACATGTCTCCAAGTGCACTTCAAAATATAGCAAGAAGTGGTTGTAGCACTTTCAGAGAAAAGCCAAAATATTTCATAATCCTAAATCAAGTAGTTTCTGAGAAAACTGATGAGAAATGTCCATATGCGTTATATAAGAGTGACAGAAGGAAAAATTGAAAATTTGAAAAAAAGAAGGCAAAATGAGGATTAGCACCTTAATTTTCATTTACACAATACACTTTGCCTATCTGAAAGTGTATGTCACGGCGCATATTTTGACAGTACATATATTTTATCAATTAGTTTTATTGTTCAAAAATTCAATCTTTATGCAGTTATTAATGTGGTCCGATATTAGTTCAATATTTTCCAAGCAATGTTAATAGGGCGTAAACTATGGGAATTGACTAAGTGTCCTTGTTTGAATCATATCTAGCCTAAATACTTTAATGCACATTATAGATATATACAATCAAGTGCCAGGAGTGATTTTGGTCTATCGAAAAAACCTGTTTACATGGAGAGCGAAGACTGTTGGGTGTTGAGACACGTTTCATTTTAAAATATTTTGTCATTTCAAATGCTCTAGACAATATTTCAATTATTTTGAGCTATATTTCTGAACTTGGAAACTGGAAGAACGGCGGTGACTTTCTGGGAAAGTTTGTTTTATTGTTTGCTCAAAATTTCAACAAATAAATAAATATCGTGCGCTGGTCCATAAATTCTCATAATGACCGTCCCAATGGTTAAAACTCTTTGAAAAAGAACTATTTTCAGTATAATATGCAATGTATATCGAGCGATGCATGTATGAAATAATTTGCTACAGATTTAGTGAGCACTCTAAGGGTTGTTGTAATTCACACCGTGTAAACAGATATCTTAGTTAGCGGACCAGGATGAGATACAATCGTATGTTAAGATTTCATGATATGGACTAGTTTACCGACTGGTGGTTGGTATCAGAAATAAGTGTGAGACCATGCAAGGTCAGTCTATGCGCAAAATGCGTGTGCTTTGGTGTTTTGACAGAAAAACGTCGTTGCGCTGTTATGCATTGTAGGGACAGGAAAATGTCTTGTATGTAGGCGTGTGGTGGGTTAAACCCGTAAATTCTATACAGTATTGTAGTTGTTTTGGCAGTAAAATGCTGTGAATGGTGTTATTATGGTACAATGGGAAATGAGTGCTATCTGTTTAATGTTTCACCCTGTGTAACCATGTACGTGCAAAATAATCTACATATCTTTAAAAAGTGTAATTGCTTATTTCACTGTGTGCAACCAGTTACGTGCGGATCAAACTTAAAGAGTTACTTGTCTATATTTGGATTATCTTATCACCCTGTGTAACCAAGTATATCCAGATATGACTTGATGAATAACATGTTATAGTTATCACCCTGTGTAACCCGGATATACACCCACATTCAGCTTGAGGGGTGACATGTTCTTAGTGTAGTTGTATACTCAATTTAGGTCCTGCTGCTGAGGGCGCATGCTATGTTGCCAGCTTGAAGCCATGAAGCCAATGGTTGAGTTTGTACGCTACTCAAGTTGATCAAGCTATGTATGGTGAATTATTCAAGTTGGACAAGCTATGGTGCATGGCGAATTGAAGATGCAGCTATACTTAACAGAAAATCTACCAATGGAAGTATTGTTCTGATTTATACTCTAATACATGTGTAATAAGCCCAGACTTATCACGGACCTAGGTGTTTATAGTGTTCCTGAACTTTGAGTGAGATATAGTTTTTTGTTTGTTTGTTTTGTTGCTTTACGTCCCAAGTCAACAGCTATGGTCATTGCGGGACGGTCAGTTCACCTAACCACATTTTTTCCTGGGCAGGCTTGAACAAGCAGTTAACCAGTAATTCGTGCACATACTTTCGCTTGTAACTGACAACAACCCTTCTTGAATAAATCAGCGGAAGGGAGGAGTATGACCGTAGAAATTATTTCATGATCAATCTCCACGAAAGTATGGGACCGGACTGGGATCAAACTCGCGACCCCTGGATCTGCAGTCCGACACGCATCTGTAGCCAGACACGTTAAGTGAGATATAGTGATCCACAACATAAGTGAATAAACACTTGTATAAAGTTGATTGTGGTAAGACATTGTGGTCTCCAACATAAGTGCATAAACACTGGTTTACGTTTGATAGTAGTGAGATATCGTGTAAGATCTTAATCTGTATAAATGATTTATTTTTATACATTTGTTTACTTGTTCTGGAGTTAAATGGTAGTCATCAACATTCCCCTTGGTCCATCTGTGACAGTGTACACAAAATTTCATAATCGTAAATCAAGTAGTAGCTGAGAAAACTCTGACGAAAAACGTCCATATGTTATGTAGGAGTGACAGAAGGAAAAATTGAAAAAGAAGGCATAATGAGCTTTAGCAAAGAATCAAATTGTTCCATCAAAAGCTGTAGTAGGAGTTGATCAGCCCATGAAGGCACCATCTATGCATATACAAAAGCCTTATTAGGGAAAAATTGTCTAAGTTCTCACAGCTGTCATTTTGTCAGAAATTATTTTTTGTGAACCACACTCCTTCATGCATATGTTCAACATGTCTACACTGTACAGGCAAAGTATCAAATTGTTCCATCAAAAGCTGTAGTAGGAGTTGATCGGCCCATAAAGGCACCGCACCATCTATGCATATACAAAAGCCTTATTAGGGAAAAATTGTCTAAGTTCTCACAGCTGTCATTTTGTCAAAAATTATTTTTTCGTAGCCAAACTCCTTCATGCATATGTTCAATGCATATACATTGTATCAGTCTGGCTTTTTATGGCTAGCCATTACTTTTAAATGCTACAGTTATCCATCATCTATGTAGTTTATAAAAGTTACGGTTTATCATAGCCTCCCTCAAATAGTTTAAACCAGAGGGCACTACAGTCAGGGAGCAATCATTTTATGTCTAATATTAGAAAGTTAAGGTTAGCCATACCCTTTCTAGGGTAATGGTTTGCCATCACATTCGGAATTCTTGGAATGTGGCCTTTCTCTGTAAGGGGAATGATTTTATGCAAAAGATTCATTTTCAATGTTAATACTGAATAAGAAATAAATAGATATTTTTAAATAGCATAATGGTTACATTAACTATCTGAATCAATTTTATCACTGAATTTGGCTGATTATTTGTTGCTTGGGCTATTTTCTAAGCAGAACTTAATAGACAAAATTCTGAAATAAAAGGGAGCCCTTTTAGGTTAAAGTAAGGACCCTTCAATGACCTTTGAGAATGAGATCATGTTCATGTAGAAAAGGGTGCCTACTGCCTATACAACAATATTACAATGGTAGATTTGGGACAAATTAGAAAAGAATGGAGTATTATGTGGTATCATGCATTCCACATGCGCTCACATGCAGATAGTGTTAAAAGTTGAAATAGAGGAAAATAATCCTAATGACTTCATTGCAACGAGAGTAATCATATACTCAGTAATAGGCCCAAAGCTAGCAGGAATTTCATTAGACTTACATGTTTTTGAAGCCATTACAAGACCTGCTGACCGACACCGTCCAGCTCAATAGATTGTGTAAGCTAAATGTGAACACTCTGATCAGACTGCATGTAACTGTTTGTGCAGGCTGATCCGAGTCTGCACATTTCGCACATGCTATAAGACCCCTTTTCTCATGGCGTGGCTCAACTGTTTTATTACGGGAGCGCAGTGGCTCAGTGGTAGAGTGCTTGACTCAAGAACGAGGGGTTGCGGATTCAAACCTCACCGGCACACTGCATTGTGTCCTGGAGCACATTAATCCTAGCTTAGTCACTGGTTCAACCCAGAAAGACCTGTCCCTACATAACTGAAAGATTGTTGATGGGACGTAATCAAATCAAACAAAACAAACAAACAAAAACTGTTTTATTACAGTATGCTCCATAGCCTTATACTCACCTAAAACCTATTCAATTTAAGTGACTTAATTTTTGTCCAACATTTTTAAGTCACATGCAAAAGTTTATTCTAGACTGTATTATACAGATATTCTGTCACTGTATCGCCACATGGCATGCAATGTCCCGGTCACTTGTAAAGCTAACGGAGATAAGAACCAGTATAGGGCATGGCATTACAGTGACCCATTAGCCGCATAATGATTGTTCCAATATTAGATTCTAATCAAAGTTGGCCACTTTTGCACAAAAAAAAACTTCTGTAATGTAAACATGGTAACATCCTAAGACCCCGTTCTCACTGTACCGATCTAAGGGACCTGTTCATCCCTGTTTGGTGATCCGAGACGAACCCTGTGATAATCATGACGTGGACAACCTTGGAGACCCAGGATGTACCATGTTGAACCAACTGTCCCCAGTTGTTTTAAAATGAAAAAAAAAAAAACTGAAAGTCACCGGGAAGGCTGTCAATTATCGTGGTAAATAACCATCTACCAACACTGGCCAGACTGTGCTTCGCACAGACTCATCTGAGTTTTGATTTACTGCTCATTTTTGTATAATATCTAGCTCAGCTACAGAGACTGACTAGAATATTGGAATTTAACATGAAGCAAGTTTAAAGTTTATGCTCTACAGGAATCTAATTAAGAAGTTGTTGATCAGACTGTATATCCCATAGATACAAAAGTCCCCATAAATTGTTAATGCTAAAATGGACAAAATGTTTGAATCACAACAGGTATGTTTATTGCTTTACCAGGGTGAGAATGAAACTTATTTTTTTATGAAAAATGTGTTCGGGTTCATTACGGTATAACAACTGTCCTTCATCGGAATGTACCATGGCTACATGGGCATAATGAGAACGAGTCTTAAGCAAAATAAAAACTGAACGCGTACTGGTAAAGCTCTGAAGAAATATGCCATTTATGGAAAAAGTAAATGCTTTAGGAAGATAAATAAATAATAAAAAAATAAGAGAAAATATGGTTAAAAAATGTATGATCAGGAGATCTCACAATCACAAACTGCAGACAAACCCATGACACCGTGAGGAAGAGCCACACAGCAATCACGAGACACTAGGAAGACAAACTAAGCTAAGCAACCAGCTCTCTCTTCCCTATCAAGATGATTGAAAACTAGAATTGACGTAAAGTATAGAACAATAACAGACTCCCACAATGGGAGTAGCAATTAACAACAAATCAACAAAAACAGAACCACCGCCTCAGAACGGACAGCAGCTTAAGCCACCGGAGGTCTTAAATACATTTTACTGGTACCAAATCTTTGTCCTAGATTCTGCTGTTGAGGAAGTACAAAAACTGTTCAGCTCGCATGGAGACCATCTAACTATTGCAATGTATCATCATGGATAAACACTCAAATCAAAAAATTAATACACTATGATGAAACAAAGAAAAGGACTCACAGATAGCCAGAGCTAAAGAAACCCTCAAGTTGAGCACTGACAGTATGTGTTTAGGTAGACAGTTCTTATGATCTTATAACCAATCGATTTAAGTCTTCTGATGGTCGATTGCGAGATCCCAGCTGATTCCCAACACTACAGTATTTCTATACTGAGCAAAATACATTGTCCCTAATATGTACCTAAATAACACAGGTCTTAGAACAATAATATGCATTAGTTTTGCTTGGCAGACATCAGGCAGCCATTTTTCACCAAGTGATTTTTTGTTCCATAATTCATGGCAGAAAAATCAATCAGCTACTGAAAATGTATCAAACAGTGAGAAACATGCAACGCGCATGTGCAACGACATTAATTTTCATTTTATTAAAACAGTATGAACAGTGCCGTTTAACTCAGTTACAGAAATTAAAGGGCAAACTTTTTTTTTCTTTTTGAAATTGTCTCTCTCGCAATTAAAATTCTTTACACCTCTGAATTTTCTGCACTAAATTCAAATGGAACGGTTCTTTTTTTCTAAACTATAGCTAAAACAGGAAAGTTAGAGAGCAAGGCCTAAAATAATTGTCTGTTTCAGGTTTCAAAGGTAGTTAATTATTCTTGAAACCAGTGCCATAGATTTCATACTCCTAAACTGAAGACGTCTGTCAATTTTGATTCTTGAACAAAATGGTTGACAGAAAATGGGTCAATGCTATTGATATCAATGCGGCGGCTCTGTTTATGAAGTTTCCTACCCGTGACCACAAACACAAACCCAGATCTTGGAACTTACAGTCTGAGTTGAGTCTGGTAAAATTGTGTGTCGGTAACTAACTTTGTATATTGTTTGGGTCATTTTATTTGTATATTGTTTGGGTCATTTTACGTGACCTATCGCATATAAGTAGTCATCCCTTAAACTGCATTTGCAGTCATCCAGTTACCCCCTAAATTTCGGCCTGTGTGTAGATCCAAGTCTCTATGTTTTGTATGCAAGCAGCAAAGGTCCAGAAGAGATTGAATATTGCGAAGGTTAGACTAAGCCTTCCCTGTTCGCATACCCGCATATAAGGCTTGAAGACGCTATATTGCCCCCCCCCCCACTCCCACACACGAGAAAACCTGCCTTTGTTGCATGCAAGCAACAAATGTGAATACCAGCCTGCGCATTTGCGCAAACTGATCAACGCCTTTGTTGTACGCTCTGTGTCAGTCCACCACAGCAAAATTTTTGTATTCTAGATACTCTCTGAAGCCAAGCCTGATGGTCACATACCCAGAGTACAGCCTTTCTCGCGTTGCCCAATATTATAATGCATCAATTTGAATAAATTCAACCCTTAAAATTACAAACGCAGCCAACTAGTTAGATCAGACCCTTAAATTTTGGCCTGTGTTAATCCAATTCCCTATGGTTTGTATGCAAGTAGCCAATATGCGAAATAAAATGCACATTTGCGCAACTTTGCCTGAGCCTTCAACGCTCGCATACCCGTATAAAGCTAACAAAAAGTAAGTGAGCATGATCAGGAAATACCACAATCACAAACTGCAGACAAACCCATGGCACCGCGAGGAAGAGCCACACAACAATCACGAGACACCAGGAAGACAAACCAAGCAAAGCAACTAGCTCTCTCTACCCAATCAAGATGATTGCAAAACTAGAATGGATATAAAGTAACATACAACAAAACATACAACAGTTAAGGCTCCCACATCGGGAGTAACAACAACAACAACAATGATCATGTATGATTCTTAAAAAACTGTACACAAGTTGCAAGATAAGAAGTTAAAAGACCAGAACGCTATTTTATACTATAAAATCACAGATTGGAAACTTGTGGTTTTAGGCGTTTTTTTCAACTGGCAAGACACTCAGAAGGTTTCCCTTTTAGAGCCTTGCCTCTGTTTATAAAGTTTCCTAACCAGGAGTGGTAATGATTTGAATTTCACAGCCTTGGACATTATTTAAGTGATATCGGGCCAGTGTGCCTGCTTTTGTACAGTTTTGCTATATTATAGACCAGTCCAATGTCATTGTTTTCATCCCGGCTTATCAATCACTTGATTTAAAGATAGATGAGAATTGTTGTGAACAAACACTGGCGAGTTTACCCTGATGTTGGGCATGCAGGTAGTCTCAGTTTACAGTTATATTGAACCTACCACAGATTACTGCATATGCACATGGCAGTGAATAGTCACGCTTTACCTGTTTATAAGAAAAATAGAATTGCCTCATTACTGTGCATCTTTGAAACTACTTTTTTTTTTGTAACAATTTTGACCACATGACTTTTTATTGAGGTGAGCAAAAAACCTTCCACTCAATGCAATGTCTATTGAGCTGAGCCAACATTTACGTATGAAAAAAGCATCTTAAACTATACTTTAGCTCTATGTTTTGATTTGGATATGTAGAATAAGAATCGGACATTGATTTACAATCTTATTTTTGCTAAAAAAATCATTAATTTTTGTTTGATTTTGATGGGACCCTGCTCTGGTGTTTTGGTCAAAGACACCCATTTCAATCTCCGATATTTTTGTTAAATGTTGATAAAATATGTGAAAAAACACATCATTTGATACTCTATGATCAAACTATGGGAACCAGTCATTGGAATTATTATTTATGAAATAGTAGTAATCGACAGTTTACTGCAAACCAGAGTACATTTACCAGCTTTCAGATAAATACTGTAGTGTTCCGGATGATATTGATTTGTGAGGTAGTGTTTGGACTCGTCTATAGTTACCAGTCTCCATTTAAGAGCCACACAAGCCACTTTACTCTGGGCCAGTCGAGCCTCTATTCCAAATGGTCGAAAAATTTCCTTTTCTGAATGGGAGAATCAATCAAACACATAGCCCTTCGATCGGAAGACAGACAAGCAATCCATTTGGACACATAGGCCTTAATCATCGCGAGGGGTATTGCAGAATTTATAGAAAGGCATCAAAAGTTGTGTGTTTGGGAAGGGGATCATGTCTCCTCTTGACGGTAGTTAATAATATGAGACCAGCTGTCACTGATGAGTCTGTTCGTTATTCGGTATATATCTGCTTCAAAGTTAATAATATGAGATCAGCTGTCACTGATGAGTCTGTTCGTTATTCGGTATATATCTGCTTCAAAGTTAATAATATGAGACCAGCTTTCAATGATGAGTCTGTTCGTTATTCAGTATATATCTGCTTCAAAGTTAATAATATGAGACCAGCTGTCAATGATGAGTCCGTTCGTTATTCGGTATATATCTGCTTCAAAGTTAATAATATGAGAACAGCTGTCAATGATGAGTCCATTCGTTATTCGGTATATATCTGCTTCAAAGTTAATAATATGAGACCAGCTGTCAATGATGAGTCCGTTCGTTATTCGGTATATATCTGCTTCAAAGTTAATAATATGAGACCAGCTGTCAACGATGAGTCCGTTCGTTATTCGGTATATATCTGCTTCAAAGTTAATAATATGCGACCAGCTGTCACTGATGAGTCCGTTCGTTATTCGGTATATATCTGCTTCAAAGTTAATAATATAAGACCAGCTGTCAATGATG